>OZ020620.1:16542828-17009804 GCA_963971575.1 Liopterus haemorrhoidalis
TATCATTAAAAAGATTTGGTTATCTTCCGTCATATTATATTAAGTAGCACATACACCTGACGAAAGGGACTTAGGTATTTGAGAATATATTATTTTAAAGAAAATATAACTAATAGACAGACAAAATGTCCTAAGTAATAAGATAGAAGCACTAAAATTTGAGGTAAATACAAAGATATAAACATTCTTTCAAAATGTGACCCTGGCGATGGCTGCAAAGAGTACCATGGTCAGAAAGAAATTTATTCATTTATAGACACGTCAACTACTTGACTACTGGTGGCTATATTACTATATTACAATGTTTTAGGCGTATATGTATTTACATTCTAACTATATTTGCCTAAAATGTATTGACTGTAAGAATCGCAAAACGTTGTTGGTGATTGCTGGGTCGGGTTTTAGTATGTCTTTAATGTGGTGCGGTAGGTTGTAGTTAGTACGTAAGTTAGTATATAATTGACAGTCAGTTAGTACGTGGTTAAGTGTCAATTATTGTTCGTCACATGTCTCGAAAATTTTGTCGTTCGTAAGTAAAAGTGTGTCCATTGGTACCTGAGGTCCAGTTGTGTATGTTGTCTTTGATTGTTCTAAGTTTGTTGATTGCTGTCTTAAGTAAGTCTTATTTGGGGCAACATGGTATGTTTCTTCCTAGCAGCTGTTGAGTTCTCGGGCTACAGAATTCGCGCATTCGTTTCCTTCTATGAGAGCGTGGGCAGGCACCCAGATGATTTGTACGAATTTTCTTTGTTCAATCATCTGTTGTATCTCGTCTTGGATTCGTTGACTCATCGTGTCCTTTGAGTAGCTATTGTCGAGGGCTTACAGTACGCTTAGAGAGTCGATGCATACGGCTACTTCGCTGTAGGTGGTTACTGATGCCATTTTGAGCGCCTTCTGAATTGCTACCGCTTCTGTTTGGAATACGCTGGTGGTTGTTGATAGATTGAGCGTTTTCACCTCTTCGCCATGAACAACAACTTTAGAGCAATTATTGTCCATTTTTTGATGCGTCAGTGAAATAGAATTGGTATTGGTGTAGTTCGTGTTTAAGTTGCTCAAATTTCGTTTTTAAACGTTCTGGTTCAGCCAGAAAGGAGAACTATGCCTCAACTATCAAGAAAATTAAATAACCCGATAGGTTATCGACAATAGTTCATAATAGAATATCTATTCTCTTTCAACATTACAACGACGGATCAATGACAACCTAGAGGGAATAATTCTCTAAAGGAAATTTGATAGAAGAAGGTCTCGATGATGATATCCCACTCAACAACCAACAAAAATATACTTCGTTAGACACCAGCCTACTACTAAGTAACTTAAGGTACTATTACCGTCTAGAATGCTATAAAATGGCATATATTCAACATTTTTTTTTTCACTTTCTTTACTATATATGGTTATCAATTTTTTTATAAAATTATAAAACAATTCTTAAAGATATGGAAAAAAAAATTATTTTTATTTTCTATTAATTTTACACTTTGTAGAGGGCGCTCAAATTTTCTTCTTAAAAAAACAATACTGCATGGCGGACAGTTAATCTCTGGAACGGTAAGAATAAAACATAAAATTCAAAATGCGTTACAAAAAGGAAGTGTTCTTACGTGATAGTTTACCAGAAAAATTGAAAAATCATTAAAAATAAAAAAATGACGGACATTTTAAAATTTTTTTCAAAAATCGACTTTTTTTCCGACCTTTTTTGAGACTCAAAAATTTTATATATTTTTTTGTGGTCAAATTGTGGTAAACTATCATACAGGATATAAAAACAAACAAAATGCTTCAAAGTTTATTAAAATCGGCCCAGTAGATCCGGAGATTAACTGTCCGCCAGTTAAAAAAATATATATTCGAAAAAAACGCGTTTAAAGTTTTTTTTTACATTTTTTTGTAAATATTGTTTTTAAAATTGATTTTTATGACTTACAATCAATTAATCGGCAATGCCTGGACCGTACAGAAGTAGACCTTCGTCCTCAAGTGCCTGATGTTGCTCCAGTAGGTCTTGCTTCTTCTCCAAGCGACCGCTTTTCGTTGCCGCGTTGTTGCCTTTTCTGCTAAGGAAACTCGCTCGATATCTTTTTTGATCGCGTATTCGTAAGAATTTTGATTTAATATTTTAGAAAGTTATTATTGAAGGTATAAAGAATCTAAATATGTAAAAAAAAAAATGAGTTTTTGAAAATTCTAGACGGTAATAGTACCTTAAGTACTTTTGGGCCGTAGACAAAAAAATTCTGGGCCTTTTTATGGGAAACTTGAGTGACCGAGTGACAAAAAAAAGTAAGCTGTATTCCGGAAGACTATCACTGTAGTACATTTGTAGCACGATCCCTAAATGCTTATAATTAAGTTGGGCCCCAAAAGCCATTGTTTCGTGCTAGGATCACTACAATTTCGGTGGATTTCAGTTGGAATAGAATATCAATTAAAAGTTTGGTTCCAGGTCATCACATAAGTTCCTCTGTGGCAGCATATTTTTCAAAAGAGAGATCAGACGTGCTTGAGAAATGAAACTTTACAACTTATAAATTACCATTGTATTGAAGATTCATTTATAATTCATCACGTAAAGAATATTTGTAAATAGTAAACTACAACTTCACTGTCTTTTAAAATAATATTTTTGTACACAATGAATCTTCTTGTGTTCAAGCTTAAATTATTATAAAACTGTTCTTAATTTCCAATATTGTACTTGCACAAACAATAACCACAATCGTCTGCGTCCTGGATCCGGGACATGCGGGACAATAATTATATTTCGGAACGATTTTAGGTATCAATACTAACACGGAATATTGACTGTCAATACAGGATAATCCCGCCTGATCCGGAAGAGTTGACAGACTGACACTAGGTGGACAGATCATACCTCAGGCTGGCGGACAAAAGGAGATAAGTCAATTTATGTAATTAAACAGGAGACGGTTTTTTTTTCTACTAGTCTAACTTGCGCTAGAAAAAAATGGCATCCGATGTGTATTGTATTAAAAGCTACATAATCTGTAAAGTAATCCCATATTTTTTTGCGCAATGAAATTATTTCACAGTATCTTTATATTTTGTGTAAACAATCATGAGAAATATTGTTTTATTTGAAATACAATAAAGCAGTTCACATCTAGACATCGAAGTAGTAACGCATTAAAATAATAACACAATATAACATGGCGCAGTCGGTAGGATCCCAACCAACAGATTTGAAATTGTGTTACTAAACAGTCTAATAGTTGGACTAGTCTTAAATAAGTAATTAAATTATACAAAAATGTAAAACTATACTTGTGAGATATGATATAGATATTACACGAAATAATGGGCGACAATGGTACAAATTTTTGTTGTCCTGAATTATAATATTTTTCCAAATTACGTTTTTTTTTCATATGATAATCAGCCTTTGAAGTGATCAATCCAATGGTTCGGGCGACATATTGGCATTGTACAAAATATGCAAAAAAAAACATATTTTAGTATAAAATATATTTTAGGTATCTCTAAGCAAAGCAAGAATCCGGCCAACGGAGTATCCGAGCTTATTAAATCACGCAGTTCTGACTAAAAAAAAAAACAGTCTAAATTGTGAGGTTGCAGGTTCCAATCTCGGTTGGTGATATTATTCGGGCGAGAATAATTTATTAATATTACTCCCATTTTCACAATCATTCACCATCATCCCGGAGTAGGAGCTTGCCCCCAGGCATCGACGATTATGCCGGGTTTACATTGGTAGAGTAAAAGAGCTAGTAACTAGCGCAAGTACTACGCGCTTTACTCTACTTTTCAGGATAGTAGGTGTTCATACACAATTGACATACTTATCTTATTTTCTGGATAGTAAGTGTCAAAACACATTTGACATCTTCACTGTGATTTTGTTGTGAAATTATCTTTTTGCAAAAAATAGTTTATGAATATGAATATACATCGTCGCCGACGTAATGCCATTAAAAAAATGGTATTTTGTATTACTTCATTTCTTGTGGAGGAAATAACTGATTGTCTTATTGAAGAAATCGGTACAGAATATAAGCTTGTGCTAGTTACTAGCTCTTTTACTCTACCAATGTAAACCCGGCATGAGCCCTGTTGCAGAAATAGGCCGTTGCAAAATAAATAAAATAATAAAAAGAAAAACAGTGCTAGAATTTTGGAAAACTGCAGTTATTAACATGATTTATATTTCGGCTGAACTGCTAATGGAAAGGAAATTAAAAGGAATTTTACCGATTAAAGAAGGCAAATAAATAAATAAATAATTGTACATATTTTTTGAAAAGTTAAAATAAAAGCAAGTCAGAAAAATATTTGTGTTACAGAAATATTAGTCCTGAAAACAAAAGGAAAATTAAAAAAGGGGAAAGGATGCATGTACAATTGCAAAATAATAGAAACCGGGTAAAATTACAAAAATTAATAATAGACCAAGGTCTCAGTGGCACAAAGTACAGACCTGCTAAACCCGTACGACCCGCAGTGCGGTGAGGCCCAGTCATTAAGCCCCCCCCCGTTGTGAAGTCGCTACAATTTAAAAAATTAAATTTCTTTATCAATTACTACAAACAAAATATCTAATTTGAAGAGTGCTAACGTCCCACATTCCATTTAACACAATCTTAAATCTGACCGAGTTTTTGTCACAACAGATCGGTAATAATTTGACCAGTTCCCAAAGCAGTAAGATGGGTGACAGAGGTTCTATCAATGGTGTCAATTAGTGCTGGGGGAAAATACTATCATTATGTTTCCATTCCTGATTTCTTTAACAGATAACTTCAGGGCTAACATCTTCGTTCAGCATCTGGTAAATTTATTGTTTTTGTTGATGTCTTGTTAAATATTTCTACGAGATAAAGACTTAAGTGAATGGGTTGTGATTATTTTTATTGATTTAAATAATTGAATTTTTAAATTTAAGGAAATAATTTTATATCGGCAAATTGATTTTAAAAATGATTACTGTAATTTTCTTTTAGGTATTTTAGATTATTATATTTTGTGTGATCACATTTCTCAGTTTCATAGTACTGGGAAAAAAATACAATACAATTATAACAATAATACAGAAATACTAATAATGAATAAAATAAAGAATAAAACACAATATAAGCAAAAGTACAATAAGATACAATATAACTAGTCTCATTTATTTTTATATTAACAAAATTTCTATAATTATCGTAAAAGATATCTACATCTCTATCAGAGACTTGCTTGTTTACTAGACTGAGCATCTTGTTCAGTGGTGACATAGATTCTGAAATTTTGAAAAAGTGATCACTTTTAATTCTCAATCTTATATCAGGGACTCGAATATTTAAATTTTGAGGAAGTTCTGGAGCATATAGTTTATTATTAAATAATTTAAACGCGAAATTCAAAGTGTGGATGTCGTGTCTTCATTCTAATGTTTGAAATTTCCTGCTAGTATTGACAGCTAAGTTTTTTAACTAGTTTGCATAAGACATACGAAAAGGATATGTTCCGGTTAATTTCAAGGTCAGATTTCTTACAAATCTCTTTTGTACTTTTTCTATTTGATTTTTGTGGGACATTGTTTTTGGGCTCCAGATTGTATTTGAGTACTCTAATTTAGGTCGAACTAGTGAACAGTACAGTAACCAAGTGTTAGATGTCTTAAAACTACCACTGTTTCTTAGTATAAATCCTAAAGTTTTTATGGCACTATTCACTATATTGTCTATGTCAGGCCTGAGCAAATGGCGGCCCGCGTTGAAATTCTATCCGGCCCGCGAAGCATTTTATAAATTATTGCGTCCTGCAAAAATATTACTGTCTGTCCAATATTCTTTTAAATTTTCATTTTTTCCAATTTTATTTTAAATTTTTACTTAATGCCAACATATATAAGGGAGGTATTGTGATCATACCGATTTGACATTTTGACTCCACGAATTGACGTCCCTACATAACGTTTTGATTATTTGTAGCATGATGTCTATCGGTCCTTGTACACGTGCAGACAAATTCTGCTAAAAGGATTTTTATGAAACTTCATATTTAAGCTTCTGACATTAACGGCACGAGTTGGTCAACTTTTGGTAAAAATCGGTTAACTAGAAATGGGAGTTTACTCATGTCGGTTTTAAGATTTTTGCGAATATTTCACAGAGAAATATTTCGAAAAAAATTATTTAACAAAAGTTGCTATAAAAGCAATAACCAACTTTTATTTACGTTTCGACCTTAATGGCTACTCACAATCAAAAAATTCTGGAATCTCTTTGGTATTTTATAAAAAATGTAATGTAATTTATATTTTATGTATAGTATATTTTTTGTATATTTATGTATATTTGTTTGTTATGTATATTTTATTTTATATGCAAAAAAAAAATCATTTTCTGGCCAATAGTCTCAGCAACTTAGGCCAAATAATAAATTAAACAACTTTTATTTGAGACATTTTTGATAAAGCAGCATAAATTAAACAAGTACTTTGTGATGGCCACAGCTGATTTTTTTCTTTAAATTGCATAATAAATACACGTTTTGGTTTAAAAATATTGCTTTTAAAATTTATAAAATATCTTTCGTAACAAAAACAATATTTATAATTAGAAACAATTTTTTTTTTTGGCCCTCCGTCATATTTTCATGCGCTATGTGGCCCGACAGCCAAAAGATTTGCCCACCTCTGGTCTATGTGGTCACTAAAATTAAAATTGTGTCTAAATCGTACACCTAAGTCCTAATATATATATAATCCTTTATTTCCCCTCGACCTTTCGGTGTTTAGGGTATTTACTACAGTTACAAAACATATCATATCTCATATCAACAGCTTCATAGTACATCCAAGTCTTTCACTTTACTAACTCTAAGCAGTACTATATTGTCAATATGGTAATCGTAGGTTATTTTGTTTATATTACGTATAAAGGATATTACTTTGCATTTGTTGATATTCATTTGAAGTTTATTTTTTTCGCACCAGTTCACTACACTTTAAATATTTTTGCAACAACAGGCAGAACAGCTTAAGATCGTCTACATAAAGAAGTGAGTCACTGGTTTCTACTTCCACAGGTAAATCGTTGATTAGTAGAAGGAACAAAAAGGGACCTAAAATTGTTCCTTGGAGTACACCAGATGTAGGGAAAAAGGAATTCGATTCCGTGTTATTGACTCTAACTTCTCTGTATATTCAACCTGAATGAAGGATAATCGAAGATCCTGAAAAGACCACTAGAAACTGATCCACTTAAGTGAGTAAACTGATATTGTCATTGCGATAAATACCGACAAACTAATTTACACCTTTTCCCATATAATATTCAACTGAATACACCAACTGAGACTAAGAGATAGCCTTCAACGTCTTGGATATGCTGAATTACATAGAAAAGCAACCCTTATACAACTCATGGTCCACCCTGTAGTTAATTTCCATTTCTGCGTCAAGTATCTTAAGTTTTTACTTAACAGAAAATAATATTAAACAAACTGCACGTGCAAAAACAAAAACTTATTGAGCAAGAACAATTGTAAAACAGCCTGTCTTTTTTGTTAACCAGCTGGTAAATATTAATTAACAAATAAATAATTAATTATATTCCGGTCTCTACTAGAGGTAAAATAGATTGATTTATTATCATAAGCTTCATTGAATTCAAGTACACAATTTCAATGTAGCTAACCTCTGATCTTTAACTAATACATCAGATATTAAAAGTTTAATCAATCAGTTTCTCTAATGTTTATTTAGCTTATTTATTACGTAGTATTTAACATTAAAACGTAACCACTAAGGAATTCACATTTAATATCATTTATACGTAACTCTGAAACTAGTAGCCGATTTTAACGACATATAGATCCATTTACATTACTCATAAACAAATAGTAAACATTACTTAATGATTGCATCAATCTTTTAACTGTTTATTGAAACTAGTTTACCATGAAAATAATGTCATTTTATATTAAATATTTGTTCTTTTTATGTCCCTGCGCAGCAAAAGCTTTATACTGTTTGCCGCCAGCCTATTCTATTTTTTACCAAATATTTAATTTATGGTCTTATTTTATTCTCTTCCGTCACTTCCTTTTTAATCGATCTTCTTCAAGTGTTTTTTGAACATTCTTGTTCTCGACAATCTTGTGGATTCCAGTCGAGTACCATCATAGCAAAGGCGGAATGCCTCAAGATATGTCCAGTTCAATTTGCGTGTTTTTGCTACTAGATCAGTGATGGCGAACCTATGACACGCGTGTCACAGGTGACACGCCAAGACATTTTGGGTGACACGCATCGTTAACGGACGGTCTTCGGCTAAGAACAGTGGTTCCACAATTTTTCCCTCTACGTACTTTTGCGGGACCTTATTCTCGGCTTTAAATAATATTAAAACCAATAAAAGAAACCGACTCACAGATGAAGTTAGTAGCCATTGCTTGGGCTTGCAGTGCATGAAATACCAACCGTCAATTGTAATTCAGCAACAAAAATGTCACAAATGTAAAGAATTATTTATTTTTGCTTTTTTAATAAATAAATATATATAACTATTTTTTTACTAGGGCTGCAAATATCACAAAATTATGAATATTTTTAGACGTGACACGGCATGCGAGTTAAGCTAGTTTTTTCCCCGAATTTTGACACACCCAGCTCAAAAGGTTCGCCAACACTGTACTAGATCATTTTCTTTCTGTCTGCATTACTTCAGTAAGTTCTTATTAGTAATCATATTCTGTCAGAATATACGTAAAATTTTGCGGAAATATACGTAAAACTTGCGTAAGACTTGTGGGTTGTTTGGTAGGTCTTTAGTCACTATCCCCGTTTTACCTCCGTACAACAACAGCGTTCAAGCTCGGACCAAAAATTTTTAGTTTTCTTGTATTTGTGTTATAGGAAGTTCTCTACATGTTGTGGTGCACGCAAAATGCAGCTGAGGCCTTCCGAACCAAGTTGATGATATCATAAAAGATGCCTGTATCTTTTGTTAATTACCAGGTACGAAATTTCCCACCTTGAACTGCTTAGCACATATTTCGCCTTGCATGTGATGTTAAAAACAATTTGGACATCAATACATCCCTAAGAAAAGCCAAAATGTCAAAAATATAGTTAGTTTAAACTGATCAAGCACCAGAGTAATTGCAAAAATGGTTCACAGTTGTGGTAACGATTTTAATCTTCATCAGGAGAATGCAATAGTCTACGCAAAACTCTCAATGAAGCAGTTTTGGGTCAATAAAAGCATCACAGTGCTTGAATACCTTTCTTACTTATTGAACCTAGCTCCAGGTAACTTTTTTCTTTTCCTTAAAGCCAAGTTTTCAAGTGAACCTGTTTGGAGTCAGTTACTGAGGTGAATAAGAAATCGACGGAGCTTCTGAGAGAACTGACAGAAGATAACCGCTGTGATCAGTAAATATCATAATGTAGTGGTTCTTAGTAGCAGAAGGGGTGTATATTGAAGAAGAAAGAAGCTGAGTATTTTCTTCATTAAAATTAAGTTAAGCTTCCGTCATTGTCACTCCTGACACTGTTTTTCGATCAGCCCTCAATCATCCATCTCTTTTTATATAACTTCTATCCAACTTTATCTGGATATTATTTATTTTTCTCCTCCTACTTGATACCCATGAAAACTAGTTTCGGTAACCTTTCATCTCCCCTTCAAGAATATGATCGTACCATTTACAGTACCTAGACAAACTATTATAACCACTTACAAAAACAACTGTTTATTAAAAATGCCGACATATAATCATATGCTACTTTATTTATTTCTTTAACATATCGTGTATTTATTAAAAGATAAGCTATTTTAAAAATCTTCAACTCTGTATTTTTATTCTGAGACTGATTTGCAAGAACAAAAAGTACCGATTTTGTCCTGGCCAGGTAAGTCGGCGGATATTAATCCTATCGAAAATGTTTGGAACCTCCTGAATAGACTTGTTTATGATTTAAATAATACTTATAAACAAGTTTTAATAGATAATATTAAAAAAGTATGGCATGGTTCTCCAGAAATTGAAAATTGTATTAGGGCATGTATTGAGAGTATGCCTCGAAGAATTGCGGCAGTAATAAAAGCAAAGGGGGCGTCACAAAATATTAAAAAACATTTTATAAATGTACTAAAATAATTTGAAATAATAAAATACAAAATAAAAATAAAATTGGTGTATTACTATTTTGTTGATTTTGTGTAAAACAGTGAATTTTTAAAAAATCATAAGTGGTTATAATATTTTGTCTAGGTACTGTATGCTGATTTGTTACTATGCCTTTAACTATAATATGATGAACAACCATTATTCTTTCGTTTGCTACTTTTTCTCTCCTTGATATTGTCACGTGGGTGGTTTGATTGAAAGACAACTCCTGGTTTTAACAATACAAATTTATTAATTATAAATCCAAATTACAAAGTATGGTATGTATTTGCCCATGGAGTTGGGGAAGTGTTCGGTCCACCCCGTATTGGTCAGGATCGGCTTGGACCTATCTCCGAAGCGGGGGCTGCCCATTAGGGAGTCGAGGACCCTGGAGACTAATTGTTTGGCTCACCAGCGGTTCAAGTATCTGGCGTCGTTGTCTTGGTCGTCACCTTGTGGACTAGTACTTGTCGAGGAGTTGGCTACGTTCCTCTGCCTCAATACTCTGTGACATCCATCTATTTGTACTGAAGGTTAACCCAGTTCCAATATTCATTCGTCATGACAAATATTTCCTCATTACGAAAATGCGGCGTATGCATTTCGTAATTAAGCCATATACGTTAGACGCTGACAAATAGTTTTTTAATCAGACAATTGAGCGTCACAATGTATAGATGTCGCAATCCTGACCTAGGATTACCTATGTGACAATATTATACCTTGCTCCATTTGTTAATTCGACACCTGAAGCGTCGATCAACTACTACTGAATTAAGGTAAGAAGTAACAGAAGAAATAATACGCACGACATAGCGGGAGAGTCAAGAAGTAGTCAGTAGGTTAGTAACCACGCTACCAGAATGATTTATGCTTTACAAGTATTGGCCCAGCTGTGAAGATCACCTAGACGAGATGTGAGTGGGAATGACGAAGATTCTGCCCGTATTCACTCAACGCGGATGCGGGAATGGTTCGATTGCGATCCGAAAATGTCGCGTGGAAGAACAAAGCAGCTACACATCAAGTCACCAGCATTGAAACATCAGCCAATTTGATATATTTATAATGTAATTATCACAGTGGTGAATAAAATTGTTATAGGAACCATCTTCTCCAGAAATCTATTCTATCACATTGAGCATTGTTCGAATAAATCGAAGGCCGACGACTTGAAGTTCTACACTACTATAGATTCAATCGAAGATTGCATTTTAATGCAAGAAGATTTAAAAATGCTAAATAATTATTGTGAATCTAAATGCTTGTCATTAAATTTAAGCAAATCTTTTATTGTAAGCTTCAGCCGAAATAAAACTAAAATTAATTTCAAGTACTCAATTAACAATAAACAGTTATCAAGAAGAGATTCAATACGTGACTTGGGCATCATATATGACTCAAAACTACTTTTCAATGAACACATTGATACAATTGTAAAAAAAGCCTATAAGCTACTGGGCTTCGTTTTGAGAACTTCCAAATCATTTCAAAACATTAAATCTATTTTGCTTTATAATTCAATTGTAAGACCTCAACTAGAGTATGCTACTTCTGTTTGGAATCCTCAACATTCAAAATATATTAAACGAATTGAAAGTATTCAAAAAAAAATGTTAAACGTCCTTTGCTACAAATTTAATATTCAGCTGAACTCTTATTCCTATAAACTAGAATTTTTCAATTTAAAATCATTAGAACAAAGAAGAACTAAATTTGATATCCTGCTATTATTCAAAATTTTCAATAATATGATTGACACACAGAGCTTTGTACATGAATTTACCTTTTTAATACCAAACAAGTCTACATGATCACAAAATTTATTTTATATTAATCAATTTAAACCTAACTGTTGCAAGAACTCACCAATTAAGAGAATAACGATTTCTTATAACAATAATTTCCAAAATTTCGATATATTTTCCTTAACATTTAATAAACTAAAAAAATTATTATAATGAGATTTATAATTTCTAAATACTTAAATAATATAAATTGTAATGAGATACTTAATAATTAATATACTTTGTTTACGTACACAATCTGTAATATAATTTATAAGTTATTGTTCACTATTAAATTGTATTTCGTGGAAGCTACTTGTGGGCAACCGTTAGCTTCCCCAATGTATAAATAAATAAATAAATAAATAAATAAATGTCCAAACTTCACTGATGTATATTTTAATTCCTTAATGATGGTGTTGCTGATTCTGTGCTTTTTTCCCTTAGGTATACTTTGGTCCCACAACAGCTCTGTACGAATTTAATTATTTTTTAAAAAAGATACTTTTTAACATTTTATTTCGTAATATCTAAAAATATCTGAAATTTATGGTGTCAGTATAGAAGATAAATTAAGAATGTATAAA
This sequence comes from Liopterus haemorrhoidalis, assembly GCA_963971575.1. Classification (NCBI taxonomy): domain Eukaryota; kingdom Metazoa; phylum Arthropoda; class Insecta; order Coleoptera; family Dytiscidae; genus Liopterus; species Liopterus haemorrhoidalis. The sequence continues at coordinate 16,555,358 of OZ020620.1, forward strand.
AATAGTTGATTTGGTGACAAAATTATATTTTTAGTTACATAAAAGGCCAAATTTGTAATAAACATATCTACAAAATCTACAATTTTACTTGCAAATAAATTATTTGCATACCAAAAAATGTTGGTTGAATTTAGTTTTATGCCCATCTATGGATTTGACATAAGTTTTTTACTTTATTATTTATTTGTCTGCCTTTTTCATGTTTGAATATATTTTATTGACCCATGACTATTTTTTCTTGTAAGATATTTTTAAATTAATTAACACGTTCAAAACTAATTACGCTTTTAATGTTTTAATGGATCTGTCAATACTTTTTATTTTATTTGACATTTTAAATAGAAAAATAATATATTGTTTATACAGATACCTAAAATTATTTTCGAATGAAGACAGGTAATAAACAACAAAGTTAATGAAAAAAAAAAACTTTCAAAAAAGTAATGAATAAAGTATACGCATTGCGTATACTCGTTCATTCATGCCATTTGGTCCCATTTCCCGTATTCCGTACGCTGCTTTTTTACTGGTACACTTTTTGGTATTTCACCACCACTCGAATCGTCTACGGTTATAATTTTTTTTCTTCTTTTTTTTTGTTTTGTAGGGAATTAGATCCTGGTTAGGCCTACATTAAAGATATGTTACGTGTAGTGTATAGAATTTATTATATTTAAAAATTCATATGTTAACCTGCAACCTGTGGTTACGCAACCTTTTATTTTAAATTGTTGGTTTTGTATGTTAGACCTTTATTTGATAATTACATTGCATTACATGCATGGATAAGTGATAATATGTAGTGATTCGCTTTAAACTAATCACATAAAAATATAAAATTTACGAAAAATACAACTTACTCTATATTCAAAATAAATTGATCAATTTTTTTATCAATAAATTTGTCAATTTATTCTGTCTGTATTTCTGTTTTAGCATCGTCCAAGCTAATACGAATTTAAATAAAACAGAACCAGTTCAGTTCTTATTCGCATCAGCATTTATTTACTTTTTATTTATTTTGTTCAGTTTTTAAATATAATAATAGATTTATTAAATTCTGCCTATCGATTTGAATGCTACATTTTTTTATACTATATTTTCATTTCATTTCTTTCTATTTTTTTCCGCCCTCTGTCTTTGTTGAATAAAGGTTCTTCTGTGTGAAATTTCTTTCATCCCTGTCCATCCTGATCCTCTGTCTTTTAAAACTTCTTCTCGTGTTCTCCCTCTTGGTCGGACTTCTTCACAATTGTGAAGTAGGTGCTCGATGGTTTCCCTTTCTCTCCGACATCCTGCATATTCTTTTTTTATTTTCTCTCCAGAATTGGTTGTCTCTCTCCTCGTTTCCACATCTAAATCTTGCTACCGTCCGTTTCTTATCTCTATTTCCTTTTTTTATTAAGTACTTCGGTATTTGCGATGTCCAAATTTTGGCATACATACTGTTGATTCTTTAATTATTCCCTATCTTTTTTGGCCTTTTACATCTTTGTTTCTCTGTGCTACTTCGTTAATGACGCTTTGCTGTCTAGCTCTCTTCCATCTTACTTCTTTTAGCGAAAGGCCGCAATATTGTTACCGGTTTTTCTTTTTTCTTCCCATCTCGAGAGAGTACTGCATTCTTCCCTCTTCCTTTCCAGTTCTTTCCAGCACTGTTTTAGGATCTCTTTCTTCGGATACCTTTTTATGTACTCTTCGAACTTTAGCCCGTCAATTTGCCTCTACATTTAAGTGGTCAGTTTTAATTTCTTCCATCACAATTTATGATGGCGTGTTTCTGTTTAAACCGAGCCTTATGTACCTTTCTGGCAATATCTCTAGTTTATTGTTCAGTTTTATAGTTTTTATAATAATGAATGACGAAATACTAATTAATTTAGTATAGAAGTACGGAGAACTGTACAATTTAAAACATAATGATTATTCCAATCAACGGGATAATATTTGGGAGGAAATAGGAAAATATATGAACTTGCTAAGTAATTATATATACTGTTTTAATCATGGCTCATTCTATAATAATGGAAATATTCACATCGTCTTCCACCATGTCTGGCTTTTTATTTGCTCTTCTTCTCCTATTAATATATTAAACTAATTACCACCAATTCTTTCTCACTATCTCTCATTTTGTGTTTACAAGCGAATACGAACTGGCGACTGGAATGCAGCTCGGTAGACTCACTTTGGGAAAAATGCGACTGATGTTACGTCTGCAGTGCGCCCACTGCGGCTCTCTGGACGCATTCACCGAAAAACTGTATTTGCTTACAATGGCAGCAGTAAAATTAATAGTGTGACTATTTATCGCGTAAGCAGAATTCTTACATCAAACAATTTCAATCTGTTATATTTTATGCATTTATCATTATAAATTATGGTCCAATCTTTCACTTATATTCATTGGTCTCTGCTTCCGAATTTAGAAATTTATCATGTCGATTATTATAAAACTATCACATTACGTATACTAATTTCTATACTAATACATTACCTAATTTAAATTTAAAGTCTTAATTGACATAATTTAACGAAATTACCAACATATTTACAGAGTACATATATTGGAATTCTACTCTACATTTACGGCTAATTAGTATGAAAGTAAAAAATTACCTTTTAAACAATTTTTTTGCATATCAAATTGATTTATAAATAAATAACTTTTTATTTGCTTGTAAACGATATACTTTCGGCTATTAATTTATTAATTATCAATTTCCTATACAAATAAAAAGTCAAGAATTTTAAATAGTAAAAAAAAAATCATTGATTGAAGGACTCGAAATCAATATTACAGAATCACGTCTGAAATTAGAATGGTACAGTGCTGTTTATACGGACTGTTTAAGGAAATATTTTATATCGTTCCTTTCGCTAAGCGTTTTTCAAGATTTTTTATATGACGGCACATCAAAAAGGGTGCTAAAATTGCCAAGGCATATGTATTTCAAGATTGTGCTTGCTTAAAAGTTCAACAACTTGCATTCTGATTAATTTTCGCGTATGACCGCTTAAAAATCAATACTAACTACGTTATGTTATGCGTAATCTACAATACTTTTTTTGATCAGCCTGCGTCTGTTAATTCGTCTGCGTCTGTTCTGTTTTTCGAAATTTTTTTGATTGCAACTCAGTGGTTGGTTGGTAAATATTTAAAAATCGGCTCAAAAAAGAAAAAAAAAAATGTAAATTGACTAAATAAAAGTTGAATATAGTTATATTATTATTTAATGCTTTGTGGAAACCAGTTATAATGAGTATCACAGGACCAAACACTTCTGTTTCATTTTTTATAATAAATTTACAACGAAATATTGGATTAGACTTCGTTCAACATAAGAAAAACACAGGATGTTAGCGGATCCCATGTGCAGAAACCAAATTTCGTCCATTACATTATCAACAGTTAGTTTAACACATTTCAGTGGCGTCACTTACTTTGATTTGTTTTTGCTACGCGCATTGTGCAATGTTGTTTGTTTATTTCCGTTATTATTATTTATTTCTCGTACGTGTGGAAATATAAGAAAAAATGTATTTGAATACATGATTTTGATTGTTTGGTATCCACAACAATTGTTTAAAACTCTTATGTACGTCAATGTGATCAGCTATTTAATCGCGCAGAATTGATGACGTAATTTATGACACCCTGTGATTTTCTTATGTTGAACGAAGCCTTAGATTATCTTGGCATTTGACACTTGTCAAAAGCATTAAAATACAACGTAGTAGGGAAGAAACGAAAAGGTTGAAAGTGTCCATAGAGGCTGGAAGAAGAGCTGTCAGCTACGAAGAAAAGATAAGACTGACTCCTTGGAAGGAACTTGCACTCGATAGCTGGCACGAAATACAAAGAAAAGAAGTTATAAGACGAGAAAAAAATAAATGGGAACAAAAACGTGGGGGTTTGAGATGAGAACGAAGGGCTACTCTCTGATGGAAGTGGAAAATAGACGAAGACAAGGATACAGCATGCTGGGGAAATCACTCTAAGGGAAAAAGATATCCAAATACAGACCAGACGGGTCTGTCCACTAACTCCAACTACAACTACAATAAAAGATACAAGTTCTTAGTATTAATGAAAACGGCAGAATACCTAATGAAAAATAACAAAAATACAAAAATGATAGCTAGGTATAGAGTAGAAAATGAAGAAAATGGAAATATGTACGGGAAACAACTGGACACAAGATGGATGGAACTGGTTAAGAGGAGAAAAAACTTTAAAAAGATGATCTTTTTGCTGTGTATTGTTATATATTTAAGTTATATGTTAGAATTAATGATTTTTTGTTTTGTTTGTAAAAGGTTATACGTAGTACATGAAATATGAAATAGTATATGTAGATTTTAATCCGAAAGGAAAAAATAAAAACTTTACTACTACTACTACTACTAGTACTACTACGTAGTAGTAGCACATGCGCGTGCAAAAATATAGCCTCAACACAAGGTATTTTAGCACCTCGCGTTAATAAATACGGTATTAACGCTTTCTTTAACAAATGGTTTTACAGAAAAGCATTTTTCAATAAAGGCGTTAGATATGGTGTTAAAATAAAAATTTTAACCTGACGCTAATTTTAACGCATTTCTTACAGAATACACCCGAGTGTTAACTAAATTAGTACATTAACTGAAATTATCGGTTTTTTGCACCCAGTACCTACAGTAAATTAACTTATAATTTATTGTTCTACTTTTAGCAAAGAACTTAGTTAACAAATAATTTGACACCCTGAATAAAACGAGAATTTTCTCGTAACTAATGAATATCCGTGGCTCGTTAGTGGCCATGTCCCGTGACTAAAGAGACAGTTTCAGATTAACGATCGAGGGGATGCAGACCCTGAAACAGGTACGCATTGTAGGTACACCGTGCGTCTCACAATACCTCACACCACGGACCATCTTATACCTGCTGCCTGCTGCCACACAGTTTTATACCTACCACCATTGATATTTGTTCACGGTAGATTTTAAGATAACACTGGTCACTTTTGATTTCATTATTGTGGTTTGGGAACTCAATGGATGTTTTTAGATTTATAATAATAAAATTTTACAATTCTAAAGATATATTTTAACAAAATTTTATACGGTAGGTGTAGAATTAGGTATACAGGTTGGCTGAAGTTACCTTACCCAATGCACAACTTTTTTATTATTGAATATAGGTTATAACATTAAATTAGAAAGTTGATTGATACTATATGATCTAAGTCAGTGGTCTTCAACCTTCTTACAACTGCGGAACCCTACAGTTTAAATGCTATTTCTTTGGAGCCCCAAGGCCAAAAGCCACAATAGGCTGTATTTTCTTAATTTTAAGGTCAAACGTTTTAAAATAATAATGTAGGTGTTTATTTTTAAATTTAGGCTTGATCAAACTTGATATTTCATATCTGACTATATTTCTATATTTTTTAAATGTAGGTATAATATACTATTTTACTTTTTAAATATTGCAATACCTACCTAATATAATTTTTAATGCAAATTATAAATAAAAATTGAATCGAATAATTAGTGATACGCTGTTTTGAATCTTATTTATTTATTATAAACATTTGTTAGCAATTATTAAAAACATAAAATCAAAATAATATGGTAATTTATAAACATAAAATCCAATAATACAGTCCAAAGTACATATTCAAACGGTAGGTAGATGGAATAATAATCGCTACTCAACAAATTTTAAATTTTTGTCGAGTAAAATTAGCTGTTTTAGAATAAATATGGCCTACTGATGACGAAAATGGTGATTAAGAAATTTGTTGCATTCTCAGATTTAAAGTTATTCAATTTTCAAAATTTACCAAAATCATGGTATCCAAGCAGTCATTAAAAAAAATTGACGTGAAGTGTGAATTTTCACACATTTCAGGGTTTTATAGTTATTTAGTCAGTGAATGATGATTATTAGAAGGCCAAACGATGAATGCCTGTCACTACATAACACAATTATTACAAGTGTTGGTTTGAAATCCTTTAAATCAATAAGCATGACAAGAAGGTTGCAGTTAGATTTTTTCTACCATGTATCATATATCTCTAATAATACCATAATATATATTAAATTTTTTTTTTTTTTTTTTTTGCCTAATTGCAAAAATATTATTCAAATCCAGACCTGGCAACACTGCGGGCGATCTTTTGTCATGCAAGAGCATAACACCTACAGAGACATTCAGATCAATTCTGTAAAAATTTACTGTGTAGTAACGTTACTACAAGATAAAGTATTATAAAAAGTATAATGCCTTTCATTCATGATAGTAACTGACCTTGTTCATAGAGAAAAATTTTGTTACAAATTTGATCAAAATTTCCTGTTGAACTATTCCGGTTCCCTTCAATGTACATTATTGAGATTTTTTCAGATTTTTAGTTCAACCCCTCTAGGAGATAGGGTGGGGGACAAAAGTTGTTTGCCATTATATTGACAAAAACCCCATAGAAACATAAAAAAAAAATCAAAAATAATTTTTTTTTGTGCATCCACGCATTAAGAGGTTTCCATTATTACATATTTGTTTATATTTATCCCGCGCTGTATTTTTTGAACTCTCGATAGTTTTCCTATATGTGACTCAAAATGTTGTACAAGTATGCCAAATTTCAACTTTCTATGTTCAGCCGTTTGGCTACTATGTTTACCGTACAGACAGACAGACACATGAGTGACGTTATAAGGGTTTTTTGGTGATCATACCTACAAAACCCTAAAAAAAAAAACAATAAAACCGTTAAATTAAAGCTGTGGGAGTGGTAATTTCAGAAATAAAATTTCATTATTATTTAAAATAAAATTATTCAATTAGTTAAAAAGTATTCAAATTATTCAAATATAAAAACTAATCTATTTTAAGATAAACATCCTCAAGAATTAGTTGAGCTATCACATATTTTCTAGTTGAGTGTTAAAGAGATACGCAGTGAATTACCGTCGTATATTATATGATAAGTTTGAAAGAACGTTATTGTTTAGATCAAAATAGCAATGGTCAAATGTTTACACAGTAGGTGATAGGCGACAATATATTTTCAGTGATATGGACCACGTAGTAATTAGAGTCAAAATTAATTACTTGGGTTTATAAATTATTGGTCATAGGAAGATAAGTTTATAAAAGGGTTTGTTGTTAATGTGGAGAGCTGATTATTTTTACAACGACAAAAAAATGGGGTCAGATTATTAGTTTAAGAAAAGAGTTGGAAAAATCTTGTGAGAGACAAAGGCAGTGATGAATAAACCGTCATCGTGAATGAACCTCCCAAGTATTTTGGTAGAGAAACCCGGTAGTTTGTCGTGAGTAAACCAGAAGTAATCTGGAAGTGTTGAGGACAGTTTAAATGAAATAAACGAACCTCGTTAACGGGTTAAACACCGTGAGTGTTGTGAGGTGTTTAGCAGCTTGTGAGGTGAATACGGCGATTGTGAGGTTTTGTGTTTGAGTGTCTCTCATGGGATTTTATAGCCAGCATTAAATTGTAAGTTCAAATGTAATCAATAACCTTTAGATTCTAACTAAACATTAAACGTAGATTAAGTAAAATGCAGACTTTAATTGAAACACCCTTATTCCTATCATAAAGAGTCTAGGCAACCAACCGGCGGATCCTTTAGGGTTTCAGACTTGATACCGCTCGCAAGTCTTGGAATCCACTAAGTGGAGGGCCTTTCAAAATAAGCACCATGAAGTACAAAATGAAATTATTTAAATTCACGTTTCGACCGATCCTAGAAATGCCCCACAAAGCATTTTGTTATTGAAATAAATACTCAAAATAAAACAGCGACTTCCAATGCAACCTTTTCATTTTTTTTCTTCTTTATTTATTTTTTTTACATCGGCCTATTTTTGCAACGAGGCTAATCGCCGATGCCAGGGCGCGAGCTCCTACACCTGGATGAGGGGTGAATGATTATGAAATGAGAATAATGTAAACATATTATTCTCGCCCGAATAATATCACCAACGGAGAATCGAACCACCAACCTCACAATCCTGACTGTTTTCACCAGTCCAAACTGCACGATGCGCTCGGTCACTCCGTTGGCAACCTTTTCATTGCAACCAATAGTATGGAATTTAAATAGATTAATATGAATCTCATTAATATAATCGTTTGGATAATTACATAGTAAATAATACACTTGGTTATATTCAACAAAATATTTTATTAAAACTTGATATTTCGACTTGTTAGGCCATCGTTTGGATAATTGATTTAAACACTGAAAGGAAAGAATAATCATTGATATTTATTTGCTACTTTGCTCGAATGGTATTCCCATACGCCTTTCTATGTCCTAGCCTTAACTATAAACGACTTTTTTGCCCTTTAATTGGGATAATACCAGATAAACCTGAGTATTGTAAAGATTTCCGTAGAATATAGCTTTTTCTGTAACAACTTCATTATTCAAATCAACATACCTTCTGCTAATATGAAGTGAAGAGAAATGATTACAGACATATTTCAGTTCCCTCTGAAACTATTAGATGTTAATGAGCTAGTTATGAAATTATCTAATGAAGTTTATGCAAATGAGTTACTTTTGATAATTAAATTAATATCTTTCCGTGTCAGCGTGAAATATTTTTATAATACCAGCGACAAGTTTTACTCCTGCTCCTGGTATTTTAATAAATTCATCAAATGAAATGCGCCATGTTTTATAAAAGTTGTTTTTTAATTATTTAATTAGATTGATCTTTCATTTTATGTCAGTTGTTTAACCACTAACTCAGTATCAGTATAAAATTTAATACATTTTTAAAAGGTTCTTTTAGTTTATTTCTTTTGAAGTCAAGACGAGTGCGGAATAAGATGAATTAGTTGCTTGAATTCTTTAAATGTATCGTTGAACAAGATTTTCTTAATTTAGATGATTATCCAAAGGCTCAGGTTAGTCACCTTCTCACAATTGCATTGACTTCGGATACGACAATTTTTTTAAATTCTGATGAATATTTTCTTCCATCCAGATTCAAGAAGACTGGGGAAACTGCAAGATTAAAAACATATTAATGATGCAATTCTGTGGCAAATCTTCAAGCTTACAGACAAAATCTATAAGAAACTGTCCATAACACCTATAAAACAACTCCTTAGATACGATCGTCTGTAGCTTATAGATTGGCCACAGAATTGTACCAGTAGATTGAACTTGAAGCCATATCTCGAGATGAAATTTTAAATATCTTATTTATTGAAGGAGGTGAAGAGAAACATTATACCGTGGGCTTCTTCCTGCAGGAACAATCGCAAAAAAGAAATCGCCAACACATATCTTCATATAGACCACTTTGGTGGTCCCAGAGATTGTTCAAAGTGAGAAACCTCTTATTTGTGAGACGTGTAAAACAAATTTTACTGATAGATAGATATTTTATTATTAAATATTTTATAATTACATTATGTTCTTAAAATTAGTTTATATCAATTTAATAGCATACTTGGGGACGATTTACTTGACCGACGACCGCCAGAGAAAAGGTATGGTTCAATCTAGGAGATCATAAAAATTAAGCGATGCTATTGATTCGAAGAATTGATTTTAGAAAGAACTATTATTTCACTCGCTCTAGACACAGTTGCAATAGAAGCGCTTCATATACAAAAACATACACACGTTTATATTCAAATATAACAAACGAAGATAAAAACTACGGACCTATGTTTGGTTTGAGTATAATCGATATATGCAGTCGAACCTCCTCCCCTTGGTTGGTTAGTAGATTGATCAGATGAATACGTCACTGAATTTTACATAGAACTGTATAAATACAGGGTGTTAGGTAAATGTCCGGCACAATTTTAAAGGCAGGATTGTTGGCCCATTTAGAGCTAAAAAGTCCTCAACCATTTTTGGATAAGATGCGTATATCGCTTGATAATCGATGTAGTACCACCGTTTAGGAATCACTCATATTTTGTCTGTTACAACAATCACATATGTGACTCAGATAAATAGAAACCATGGAAACAATACCGTAATTTTATTTTAACAAAATGCTTTTTCAATTTTATGAAGAAAAAAGAAATAAGAAAAACTTTAATATTAAAAAAATATAATTAAAGTAAATGCTGAATATGTGCTCCATTTGCATCTAAACATGCTTGGGCTCTCCGTATTAAAGAAGCTTCCAATCGTTGCAAAATTTTAGATTATGACGCACACGTACTTTGATATTCTATTATTGAACTACAATTAAAATATTTTTTTCTTTATGGCAACTACATAACTTCGGGATTAATATAAAAAATAAAAAAGTCAGTGGTTTTCAAAATTTGGGGCATCTTTTTGTTTGTTTATTTTTTGATGAAATTCACATTTTAGAGAAAATTGGCAAAGGAAAAATCGATTGCATTCTACGTCACCATGCTGTCTTTTAAATTGTGTCGGACATTTACCTAACACCCTGTATATTTGTTTATTGATTTTCTGTCGATCAATCGATATGTTAAGTCTCGTGAACTATAAGTGTAATTTTTGTCTTTCGGTTTAAATTCTACTCTCCTTCTTTTTTTTATTAATATCGTCGTTGACCCCTTTCCTTAATTTGTTCTCTTCTGTTTTTCACTTAATAAGTTTCTTCTTACTTACCACCACTCCCACTTGTCTTTTTTGGCCATATGGCTGTCTATATCTTCCAAATATAGCGTGAACAGTGTGTGGTGTAATTGACATCCTTGCCGAAGCCCTTGAACTGTCTATAATATCTCCGTTTCCTTCTGTCCCACTCTAACCACATTACTCTAACACAATAGACCTTTACGTTTAGTCAGTCAGATTAATCCGAGCGATCCGAGTGCTCCCGATCCATTCGTAAAGTCAGTCGGAGCGTACACATTAGCTTATTTTTAATCAATCCGATTAATCCGCCGGAGTAGTCCGAGTGTTTCCAAGATGAACTGACAGGATTGCTGGTGGTGGGGGTTGGCGCGGGTCAATTGAATCTTACAGCCAATTGGAATGTGTTGAAAACATAACTTAACAAAATGTGCCATTTGTGATAGAATTCTATTATTAGTAATAAACTCGTATTTTTAAAACAAAACGGGGTAGTAGTTGCAATCAACGATAGAAATTTGAGAGTTGCAGCGCCACCGTCACCAGGCGACACTACTTAACTTCAGACTTATATTGCTTACGAAAATGTTAACAAAATCCGAGTAATCCGACTAATCTTGTGACGTCACAAGAATAACCTGAGCAATCTTGTCGATTGAATAAACGTTGAATTCTTTTCATTATTCCCTAACACAATTATAGTTATTTTGTACCTCAACTTGAATTAAATTTATTATTATTATTAAATTATTATTATTATTATTAAAAAATTTATTATTAACTAACTTTCAGTTAGTTTAGGTGACGACAGAGTATTCATGGACAGGCTGATACTCTTCCTGCGAGAATCGAACATATTGTTTTATGTGCAACATCTTGCATCTATTTAAGGGGGGGGGGGGGGATGGTCAGAGCAGCACATTTTATACCCATTTTCAAGATTTTTTTTAGAAAACTGTTAATAGTAACTTGATTGGGATAATACCTACAGTAAAGAACAACCTTTGAACAGTATCCAAAAAAAATTTTATTGAAAAATATCGAAAATTAAGCTCGTGACATGAATTTGAAATTTTCGTTCAGGACAAAGAGTTGATTTGCGGTGAGACACATAACTAATGACTGGATCATCTAAAACAAAAAAAACAACAATATTTCGTTAGTTTATGAGTTTCCTGAGGTAACGCTGTCGAGTTTTTTCAAATATCTAGATTATTTAATTTTTGGTATAAGTTTGAAGTCAAAAAAACGAAAAAAACGGATTTTTTTTTTTCGAAATTTCTGTTTTCAGTTGTAAAAAATTCCATAAAAAAAAAAACAAGCAAGAAAAAAAAATATCTCGACAGAGTTACCTCAAGAAACTCATAAACTAACGAAATATTGTTGGTTTTTTTGTTTTAGATGATCCAGTCATTAGTTATGTGTCTCACCGCAAATCAACTCTTTGTCCTGAACGAAAATTTCAAATTCATGTCACGAGCTTAATTTTCGATATTTTTCAATAAATTTTTTTTTTTGATACTCTTCAAAGGTTGTTCTTTACTGTAGGTATTATCCCAATCAAGTTTCTATTAACAGTTTTCTAAAAAAATATCTTGAAAATGGGTATAAAATGTGCTGCTCTGACCATACCCCCCCACCCTTAAGTGTGTGTTTTTATTATAGTCTGTTATATATGATAGTAACTTGCCACTAACTAACCCCTTTACAGCCTCTTACCATTATCCTGCGTCTGTCCAAATATTTGAAAGGATATATACCATAGGCGCCCGCAGAGGAGGAAAAGGTACACTCCTCGAGAAAAACAATTTTTTTTTCCTTTTGCTATATATTTAAAATTTCAACAAAAAACCAAGCTTCCCCGGTAATTTTTCTAAAAAATAGAATGTATGTATTTATTGTTTTATAATTAACAAGATTTTTAGATTAGCCCCCTTGGGTTATAGGGTGGCATGAAATATTTTTAGTAAAAATTGTGACGTGTTAAAATAAAGACATTTTAAAAAAACTCTGTTTCGTTAATATACGTCTTAAGAGATTTCTTTTGATACCACAAATAAATTTTAAAAAGTATATCTATTTGTCTCAACGACACAAAAACTAGACATTTTTTGAAAAACTATTCCGATTACCTGGTGAATTATTCCGGTCCCCATCGATGTACATTTTTTTCAAATATTTTGACCAATCCCTTTGGGAAATAAGGTTGGGACAACAACAATAATATATTTTTGTCGAAAGTCCCATAAAAAAATAGATTTTTCAATTTTTTTTTATATTTCTGTAGAATACATGAAACAGTAAAATGATATTTTACGAAAGATCAAATAAAAATGCGGAATATAGAGAAGAATTTGATACAAAAGTCAATATAGTTTACTCAGATGTTCATGAAAAAGAAGAAAAAAAGATAATATTTGTTAAATTTTTCTCACAAAAAATATGATTTACATAATAAACTTCTCTCTTTCTGGCGAAATGACAAAGATAGAAAAATTATGAAAAAGAGATAGAAACAAGGAGTGTGTATGAACTCTTTTATTTATTTTCTACAAAAAAATATTTTATTCAAAACATCGTATATTAAAATTCATGACAGTTTTAACTTGTCACTTAACTGAAGTCATTGTATTCATCAAAATATTTTCAAAATAAAATTTCTTACACGTTCATCTTATAGCAAATTCATTCAGAAATATTCTGTCCACGAATATTCTATTTATATTCTACGAATGCTTAGTTATTTTGTAATAGCATCCTAACCTTTGGCAGTATGAGTAAAAACTGGACAAACTGGACAATTAATAAATTTGTTTTATTGTGCGAGAAGATCTTGACAGCCATTTTTCTTCCAATATAACGGAAATTGATGACGTAATCACATTGCAGAGTTAATTTAGTTTGCTATTTATTTTGTTTCTTTTTCATGTAAGTTTTTATGAGGGTTATATCAAGATAATGCACAAAATACTGGAGATTATAACCATTTTAGTTTAGTCAGTTAATACGGATATATAAAAAAGTAAAATTTGGTACTTATGACCATTACTCAACGTTGTGGTAGCTGTAGACTGCCAAGAATATTTAATTCAAGGAAGTTAAGCTGAAATAACGGTTGCATTAACGCTGTGTATAATCTCCAGAAATTACAAATTGTCCATATAAAACTAACAGTCTTCAATAACATTAGTAGCAATCTATACATCAACATTTGTAAACAGAAGACCAATTGTATTTATTAATGGATTCATATGAATGCTGCATTTTCATAGATTGTTTTGCATTCTTAAATATAAATTCTTCAATAGTTGGTTGGTCTACTACTTCATGTATGTCAGAAATTCGGTTAAATTTTCTTAATTTTGTAGCCATACGCAGGCATTTATTTTGAATAATCTGCTGTTTGCAACTTATTAATAACAATGCTAACCTGTTTTCCAGATACAAATATGGCAGTATCATCAGCAAATAGCATCATTTCAATATTTTTAGATACAGGTAAATTATGTAAAAACTGATAAAAAGAACTAGACCAAAAATAGAGCCTTGGGTAACTCCAGCAGATATTTGACGTACATTTGATAATAAATTATTTGTAACTACTTGAAATTTGTGTTCAGTTAAATAAGCTTTTACCTAGATATGTTAAAGTATAAATATACATTTTTTGTCATTTAAGTGCAGAATAGTTCTCTTTTCTAACTGTCTACTGACAATGAAATATTTATATTTTACATTACTTATCTTGAGTCAACAGCAGTGTTAACTACACCATGTTGGTCTGTTCTTATAGTATTTTTATTATTTTATTTTTATACAAAACCATTTAAATGGTACGTGTAGATTCTTTACAGATGTCGTGCATATCTTGAAGTTTTAATTACTATTATTAATTGCTATTGTAAGTTTCCTGTGGATTTATCGTTTCCGGAAATGTACATGTTTATATTTCTTGCAATAAATGCGCTATCGATTGATAAAAGCTTCTCATATAAATTAATTTGATTAGTATCTGGTATGAATGTCACTAACATCTTTAATTGAGTTAAAATACCTCAACAGGCTTTCTTCTTCATATGTTTATAAATCTAAAAACAGTTATTTTGAAATTTGCCGTCATGTTGCAGCATAATGATTAATAAAGTCTGTTCTTTTTCTTCTAATGCTTCTTGTACAGCATTCATTTTAGAAAATGTTAATGTTGTATGTATTTATTTGTCAAGCTGTTTTATAGCTAAAAACACTGGTTCAAAGTTGATTATTCAACTTGTATTACAGGTCGTAATCAGTTACACTCATATACAGACTATAATCGGTCATAATTTGAAAGTCCTTTAATTCTCCGAAGTTAAACTGCTAGTCATATATATTATTATTATTACATGGTGCGAGAGCAGAAGCCTTTTGCCTTGTTATGCTCTAATACAGTAAAAATTTACAAACAATACTAAACTACATAAACTACATTATACATTTAAGATACAGATTAACGTTATTGTTGTAATAGATGGTGAATTGTTTCTTGAAGCTGTTGATATTTGGAGCTAGGATTTCTTCCTCCGGAAGTGAGTTCCAGGTGCTAAATGCTCTGTTGGATAGGAAGTGCTGACGTTGGGCCGATGGAAAATTGCGTGTGAGAGCTTCAATTGGTGACCACGGAGACGTTCATCAGAATTAAGCTGGTATAGCGCAGACTTGTCGGTTGAAAATTTTCCCGTGGTGATGCGATATAATTGTATCAGGTCTCCACGTGCTCGTCTTGTAACTAGCTTGGGAATGTTGAGAGTTTGAAGTCTTTCCTCGTACGATAGTTGCTGTAGACCTCTGGGTATTTTTGTGGCTCGTCTTTTGACAGATTCTAGTAGCTGGATGTCTCTTTGGAGATATGGCACCCAGACAACGACTGCAAATTCAAGGAATGGGCAAATGTAGGAGAGATACATTGTACGGTAAATATGTAATATTATTTGCTTTTTTTATTGTTTGAAGAGTGAGCGAGGACCATTCCAGATTTGAGATAATAACTACCCCCAGATCAGTAACTGAGCAGACACATTCTAAGGCCGTACCTTGTATGAAGTAGTGAAACTTGGGGTTCTTATTTCCAAGGTGTAGAATCTGGCATTTCGCTGAATTAAGTGGCAATAACCAGTTTGCACACCACTTTATATGTATATCTTATATTTCCCATAGGCCTTGCGGCGTTTAGGGTCTTAACTACAAATAAATAAAAATAAAATAAACCATTACAATATGAATATTATTCCCATACTTTCTATTTTATTTCTTTGTTCTTCCTCCGGTGCCTCCTTCTTCCTATTCTCATTCCGGCTCCTTCTTGTTTCCAGTTCTCTCGCCCGTCTTTCTCCCTTGCCTTCCTCACTCATCAGTTCCTTTATTTCTTCCTCGCATATTGCCATCTCTCTGTATCTCTCCGCTAAATGCTCTATCGTTTCATCTTTTTGCTTACACATTCTACAGATATTGTCCTCTGGCTTTGCCCAGTACCTTTTGCTCCTCTCTTCGTTGCTGCTCGCCTCGCTTAACCTTAACCTTAACTTAACCTCGCTATCCTCCTTACTCTACCCCTTGATTTTCCTCTTTTCCGATCACTCGTATCTTTTTATATCTTTTTACAATCTGTAAAAAGTCTTTTTGTCTATTTGTCTATTCTGTCATTTATTTCCTGTTCCTGTGCCTCCTTCTCAATTCTTTTATGTTCATTTCCTTTCTTGTCTCTCCTCATTCCGAAGGGCTATAAACTAAATCTTCTTGAATCGTTAGAAATATTTAAACATCTGAGGCAGGGCGCAGTTGGTTTTTCTAAATTGTTAGCATATAAGGGTAGTACACTGGCTGTTTATTCATTTATTTTTGAAAACTTGACAATGCCATTGTATGGCGAAACTATAGTCGTGTTATTTTACAATAAAGTGATATTTTGCGTAGCAATTTTGTGTTTTATTTATCTTGTTAATATGGAATATCACATAGTAACGGACAAACCAATTTCCTATTTAATACTAATAGTTGTCTTTGGTTTGTATTAATAGTTTTATATTTATATATGGAATAAAATATTCATCTTAAATAAAACTGTTAAAGAAATTAGAGGTGGATGATTACAGGGAATATATGTGACTATGGATGTGTACATAATTGTAGAAAAGGTCTAGGAAGAAGAATTCAACGTACGTCAGCCAGTGGGAAAATCTCGCAAAGGTGGAGATTAATGGTAACGCCTAAACTAAAACATGTCCAAGAAAGGGAAAGAGATAGAGAGTAGATATTATTATATTATCGTATCAATCCGAGTTTCCTCTTCTCTCTCTCTCTCTCTCTGTCTTCTCACATTTCTGTACTCTTCCTCTCCCCTCACTTTTTTCATAATGTTGACCAATAATTCTCCTTCAGTTTACGAGTTTTCGATAAATTGATAGTTTTGTGCTTCTAGAATAAGCCGCGTCTAGCGCTGTATCAGTAAGATAAATTTCGCAGGACAAAATACCTTAGTGACATGTTCCATCATGATTTCTCTCGAAAGACTCATCCAATATACTGGACGGGACGGTACATGAATACAACATCTAACGTGTATATATCCTCTATACGGTCTATAAATCTAGCGGATTTTATCTTGAAATGTTACTGGCGATTTATTATCTTATGTAAAAATGTGATAGAGAGATCAAATAGGAAATAAAGATATTATTTCATTGACGTTACCTTGATTGAGTTATTTTAGAAAGAACTGAAAAAATAGAAAAATATACCTGTTAATAGAAACAGTTGGTAGTCTTTATTTACAGTGGCGGTAAATGATTTTGGAAGCATCAACACTTTCCAAACCTAGTTCTAATGTTTCTCTTAAAGGCCACTCTTTGATTTCATATCCACCAACAAAAATTGCTGTGAAATTTATATTTAATATTTTGCACATATCAGCATTTCACGGATATCTCGTTATTGCCAAAAATTTTGGGGCATAGTTTTGATTGTAGTGGTACCACAACAATTTTTAAAATAAATATTTGTAAATCTATACTCAGATTTCATTTTAATTCTCTAATGAAATTTTAAAAAAATTCTCACTTCAATAAATTCAACAGGTTTGCTAGTTCGATTGCCGGTGAAGTAGTATTTTGATATTAATTTTTTACGTTATACGTAACGCAAATAACGTCTCAGTTTTTCTTAATGATCTCAATTATTTATAAAACTAATAATGAAACAATGAAATAAACATTCTAAAGAAAAGACAGATTGGAAATAAAGAGCACAAAATACGCGATATGAACTATAATTTATTGAAGCCATTAAGCTCAAATTTTCCATTAAATTTGGATACTGCTGATAGTAAAACGTCTTTTTGATCTTTAAAATATGTATCTTCTCATTTTTACCGACCGCCAACATATATAAGGGAGGTATTGTGATCATATCAATTTTGACATTTCGAGATTTCGATGGATCTCCACGAATTGAGGTCCCTACATAACATTTTGATTTGATTTTTAATTGGCCTATTATTCGCCAAAGTTCTTGCTTGGTAATAGTTTCAGGCTAGATTATATCCATTATTTTTCTTAAAAATGTATTGATAAATATTTGCAACATATAAATGGTGTAACATCAACACAGCATTACAATTTTTTTTAAGTCACCAATAATTAAGAATTATGTTTTAAAAAATAGGTCAATTAAAAAAAAAATGTTACGATAGAACATTCAAATTTAATTACATTAGATTAAATCGAGTCTACTTAGGACACAAATATGAAAATACTAACGGATTACTAGTAACTCAGTAACAAATACGCGAGAGCACTTATTCCAGGAACAATGCCCGAATTGCGTGTTCCTACGAAAGTAATACGAGCATTCTTCGAGCAAGTACTTCTGTACGGCTGCGAGACTTGGCTTGTTAGAGAATCAACAGAAAAGTGCAAAAAGAGTATTTGTAAATCGATGTCTTCGAAGAATTCTTCTCATTTATTAGACACGTTGAATAAAACGCAGAACTGGAGGATATAACTGCCAAATGTACATAAATTACGAAAGTATGATTGGTTAGGGCACATTCTTTGAAGAGCTCTTAGGGAGATAGGAGAAGAGGACGACCAGTCAACACTGTTAGAGAAAAATACATGGAGCTCTCAAAATCAAGATAAAAGATTTTACAATAACATCACTGATTTGAAGCCAGTGGCAGATAGCCGAATAAGAAGAAAACATTTTATTGCAAGTCTACGCTCTTTTTAGAGGCAGTCCAATATCACCCGATGATGCACTTGATGAGGATGATTTTCCCGAAAAAATAATGCGGAATGAATCACAAGTCTGGAAAAAAACGTTAAATTTGCCAGTTGTTTTGAACATTTAGGCCCAGTCTTTCCACCTTCAGGTAAACCTCTAATTAACTATCTGACAGATAAGGTTATGTGATACTTTCTGGGCTGAATAAATGTCATCCCGTCTTTTAGTACAAATTTATCTATTGGATAGTTATCTAACGGATAATAAGACTGGCTTATTGAATTCACAGATTATGATATTCAGCAGATGATGTTCCAGATAACTTTATCTGTCAGATAGTTACCTAAAGGTTTACCTGAAGGTGGAAAGACCGGGCCTTAGTAATTATGGAAAAATATATAAGACGAATTGTTTAAAACTTTCGCTACAATTTTAAAAGCTACAAACTACAAAACTACAAATGTCATAAACTCAGACAATAAAATCAATTCTGTAAAAAGTTACTATAGTAGTTACCCTGTAGTAACGTTACTATAATATAACTTTTATAGTGACTTTAACAGTAACTTTAACATTTTTCGTATTTCGTAATATCCAGCTGTAGTGACGTCGCTATGACAGCTTTATCTTAGTGACAGTTACTGAGAAAAAATGAAGTGAGTTACAGAAGCGCAACACGCATGCGCATTGGTGGTATACAGATGACAGCTGAGGTTAATAATGTCTAAATATTGTATTGCTTACATTATTTTGTTGTGATATAATATATATTATGGTATATACATTTATAAAATATAAAAAAAAAACAAAATGAAATTAAAAAAAAAAAGCGGAATGCAAAGAAAACTTCTCGACAATAGAACCAGTGGCGCAGGCGGGTGGGATTTGAGAGTTAGAACCTCCCATGAAGCTGGATTTTTTATTACTTCGATGCATTTTTCTTGATTTGTCATTACTTCTATACGTCTCATTTTATAATCCTCCCCTCTCATGAAACTATTTTTACGTCACTGAATAGAACTTTTGTTATTTTTTTTTAAACAAAAACTATTTTTTTAAATAATTTAAAAACAGACTCATATTAAAAATGAGGAATTGGAAAAGACTTTTTGATCTTTAATATATTTCATCTCCTGCAATATAAACATTTACACTCATACATAAATATTTTATATATATTTAATTTATATAATTTTCTTACTAATCTTCTTCATTTTCTATTATATCTAAAAATTACACTTAACATCAAATGTACGCCATTTTTATCTTCACAAGAACTAAGTTATTACGTATAAACACCAGCATTTGGTAGTTACTATGATAGGAACTTTTATAGTAACATGTTAGTAAATATTGTAGTAACTTTTGTCTTACGGAATACGAAATACCCCAAAGTTACTATGATAGCAACTGACCTTGCTCATAGTGACAAATTTAGTTACTATGATCATAGTAACTGAGTTACAGAATTGGTCTGAATAACGATGTAGAGCAGCGGTTCTCAAAGTGTGCTCCGCGGAGCCCTGGGGTTCCGCGAGCTACCTCAAAGGGCTCCGTGAATTATAAATATAAATCCGCTAAAAATTAATATATATTAACAAAAAATTATAATTATTATTAATTTACATAAAGTTAATTTGTTGCTCTGAAAAGTTTAGATTAATTTAATTAATGAACTAAAAAAATCTGTAACGGTTAACTCAATATAGTGCACTCGCCTATTCGATAAAAACAGTAAGTAAGTTCTTCAATTGTTCAATTGGTTTTTACGATTTGAGTTTTTGTTGCAACGCAAAATGCTCCGGTCCAGAAAGACTAATTGAGTTTGACTGCTCTCGTGAGCTAGATAACTTCACAATACTAAAGATTTCTGCGATGAAATTAATGGAGACATTGATGCAAGTGACCTTATTATGTTGTGTGATGAAATTTGTCAACATTTGGAAGATATTCTAAATTCGGTCAAACAATATTTTCCAGAATGCAAAGCTTAAAAATTATACATGGATTAGAAACCCATTCATAGTTCAGAAAAGACCAGAAACATTCACAGCTAAGGAGTACGAAATTTTCATTGACATGATTTCAGATTCCTCACTACAGGCCATATTTGAAAAACTATCTTTGCCAGAATTTTGGTGCACTTTGAGAGAAGAATATGCAGATTTATCAATGAAAGCTGTTAAAATACTTCTTCCTTTCGCTACGACTTATCTGTGCGAATCTGGATTTTCTTCGTATGCTGCAACAAAAACAAAATACCGCAACAGACTCGATGCAGAAGCTGATATAAGGATTCAACTGTCCTCTATAAAGCCAGACATAAAAGAATTATGTAAAAATAGGAAACAAGCCCATGCATCCCACTAAAAATGTTTGTTTTTTATAATATTTTGCAATTATTTTCTGATAAATAAATGATTTTATTGAAGTACAAATAATTTAATTCTTTCTTTTTATTCATAAATATATATATATAATATATATTTATAAATAAAAATATATATATACTCTTCGATGTTAGGTATCGACGAGTGGCACATACACATAATTAGTGAATCAGTGGGGTTCCGTGGAAATTTGTATGCCTTTGGAGGGCTCCGCAGCTCAAAAAGTTTGAGAACCGCTGATGTAGAGTGTAATCTATTTTTAAAAACTACGATTGAAATAATCTTGTACGGAAAGTGAGGTTATACAACAATTTCCGTTTAATTTACACTAATGAGATTAGAGCTTAATTCGGATGTCTAAATGGGCTTTTGTGCCATCCAATCAGCTGCAGTGTAGTATAAATCGACTTGTGTTAGTAAAACGCGGCATTATGATGTGTAGTTCTTTCAAATCTGTCACTGATACCTACGTGTCGGTATTTGTAACACAAGTAAAACTGTGTAGGTATTGCATCCAACATCCAGTGCATATATATTATACTGACCCATAGCCTCGCATACCGCTCCGGAATATATAAAATGTTGTAAATTATGAGCAGTTGAAAAGAGTAGGTTCCGTTCAGATAGCAAGGGAGTGTTAAAAAGATTAATTGTATAATTACTGTCCGAAGATACTACGTGAAACTACGGGAGGTAGTGCGGTTTAGCTTTTAAAACAATCACGATGGCGAAATTAATATATTATGCTCTTTAACTACGTTTCCAGATGTGATGAAATTCTATTTTAATACTGGCAAGATGAATGGGTGTATATTAATGAGAGAAATTGTGTAATGATTCTTATTTTATTGGTTTCTAAAACACTGTTCAGTAGTAAAAGGTACAATTCAACAAGAAATTATGAAATCTTGCTCGAAATTTTTATTTGGCGGCACTTAACAAGCAAGATATCAGATAAGAAGATGAATTTAACCTTTGCAATACGTGAAACCAGTAGTTAGAGTATGTAAATTACTTGATATGTGGGCCAACACATCGTCAACAAGTAAAAAAATCAGCTGTGGCCACCACAGGACCGACCGCCATCATAAAGTACTTGAAATACATTCTAGCAGCAGAGTAGAAATAACTTGGCCTAATATTTTCTAACAGAGATATTATTTATCATGACCATGGAAACGTTACATATAAGTATGAAAAAATTAAAAAAAATCTCGAAAAATTTTACAAAAATTATTCGAAATTTTTCGTTTTATCAAGAAACGTCTCAAATAAAAGTTAATAATTATTGCTTTTATAGCAACTTTTGTTCAATAAATTTTTTCGCAATATTTTTCTGTTGTAAAATATTCACAAAAATCTTAAAATCGACACGAGTTAACTCCCATTTTTAGTCAACCGATTTTTACACAAGTTGATCAACTCGTGCCATTGATGGCAGAAGCTTAAATATGAAGTTTCATAAAAATCCTTTCGGCCGAATTTGCTCTGCACGTGTACACAGACAGACGGACAGACAGACGGACAGACAGACGGACAGACAGACAGACAGACGGACGGACAGACAGATCGACAGACATCATGCTAAAAATAGTCGAAACGTTATGTAGGGACCTCAATTCGTGGAGATCAATCGAAATCTCGAAATGTCAAAATCGGTATGATCACAATACCTCTCTTATATATGTTGGCGGTCGGTAAAAATTGATACCGAGTGTGATTTTTCACACATTTCAGGGTTTTGTAGGTATTTAGTAAGTGATAACAAATTATGGGTACCTATTAAAATCATAAACTTTTGAAAGAATAATCCACGTGCTTCCGTCTAGAAACAACAACCGTACTTGAGATGCGCTTGTACACCCAGCTATAGGTATCCAGTTCTAGGCAGTAGGATAAATATTGTGAACATGGTATTGCAAATAGTTCGATAACTTTAGAAATAATTATCAGATCAAAAATTCCTGTGGTACTATTCCGGTTCACATTAAGAATTTTTTCAGAATTTTATATTAACTCCACCTGGCGTAAAGGGTGCGGGATAAAGGATTTTTTAGCACATTTTTAACAAAAATCATTTTAAAATAATGAAAATTAAAAAAACTACTTTTCGATCTTTAATCTACATCTTACGAGACACTTTTCATTTGATACCACATTTTAAATTTAAACCATTTTTTTTAACGACATAAAAAAATAATATTTTTCAAAAAATTGATATGATTAAAAAATTCTGTTGTTCTGGTTCCTATCTATGTACATTATATTTTTTTTCTTCAGATTTTTAGATAATCGCCTCTGGGAAATATGGTGGGGCACAACAGTTTTTATTTTTGAAGCATAACGAATAAGTAGGGGAAAAAACTTCGTTGAGCCCTTCCTGAGAGCACGAAATTTACCTCTACCAATTAATAATAAAGGATTCCTGCATCAGCTACTAAAAAAAACAAAAATGTTTCCTCATATACATTTTTGATGTAAAGTAAATAATAGGTAAGTGAGATATTTCAAGAACTTAGTTTTGGGAGTACTCCCGTTACTCCCCAAATATTCATTCAATCGAAAAAGTACGTACAACAAAAAAGATTTTCTTACTATAAACAATTTTTGTTATATACTTTTTACTGTTCAATAATAAGGGAGATATTTCAATGTTTTAGTTTCTAATGCTTTAGGACAGCGGTTCCAAACTGGTGGGTCGGGACCCATACGGGGGTCGCCTTGGCTTTTTTGGGGGGTCACCCGTTTTCTTAAGATATATTCACTTGGAGGACATCAAAGAAGAGTTTCTGTTTTGTAGAGCACTAAAAACTACTACAAAAGGTGAAGACGTCATGGAGATGATAAGTTCATTCTTTGAAAGTAATGACTTACAATGGAAAAACTTGTGTGGATTGTGTACCGATGGAGCAGCAGCCATGCTTGGATCGAGGTCGGGCTTTCAGTCAAAAGTTAAAGAGCTTGCACCCCAAGCAAAGGGATGATTGCATGATTCACCGATTTGCCCTTGCTACCAAAACTCTTCCAAAGCCTTTGCAAGAAGTGCTTGACTCTTTGGTGACAATTACCAATTGTATAAAATCTAGTGCTCTCAATACTCGTCTGTTCAAAGAACTATGCAAAAAACATGAACTCTGATTACGAAGTTCTTCTTTTCTACAGTGTAACGAAGTGGAATCTAGAACGAGCCAACTGGGAAGCATATGCAGAAAAAATCAGGATGATGTCCGAGAACTTCTTCACCACAGATGACGAAAATGCAACCTCGTTAATAAACAGATTCACCAATATAGTAATAGAATCCGCTAAAGAAACCATCGGACACAAAAAAGCCAGCAAAAAGAAATCTGTACCATGGTGGAATACAGAATGCCAAGAAGCCATTAAACAAGCCAAGAAAGCACTCAATAAATATAAAAGGCAGAATAACTTAGATAACCTGATAGAGCATAAGAGAACAAAAGCAAAAGCCAGAAGAATAGTCAGGAATAGTAAAAAAGAATCTTGGGAAAAATACGTGAGCTCCCTTACCACTGACACCCCCATAAGAGAAGTTTGGCAGAAAAGTAAAAGAATCAACGGCAACAAACGAACGCACAAAATCCCCCTTCTTAAAAAAGGGACACAAAAAATTACAGAGCCTAAAGAAGTTGCCAACGCGCTAGCCGAAACTTTCTATGAACAGTCAAGCAACGCCAACTATAACCAGCAATTCTATGAACTCAAAAGAAGGATGGAAGAAATACCATATATAATAGAGAACGATTCTGAACCAATCAACGTTCCAATCTCCATCAGCGAAATAGTAGACACAGTAAAAATGCTTAAAAACCATAAAAGTCCTGGTCCAGACAAAATTCCCTTCGAACTCCTCAAAAACCTCCCAATAGAAGCAATCAACACCCTCCATAAAATATATAATTATATATGGCTCCGCAATGACTTCCCAGACTCCTGGCAACAAATTGAGATCATCCCAATTCCTAAACCTAACAAATTAAAAACAGACCCTAGTAATTACCGGCCCATAGCACTTTCCAACACACTATGTAAACTCTTTGAAAGAATTGTCAACAAGAGATTGGTCTGGCATCTAGAAAAACACCAATACCTGAATAAGAACCAAGCTGGCTTTAGACAGGACCACTCCACAATGGACCAGATCCTAGTATTAGTCAACGAAATACAAGAATCTCTCAGAAATAAGCAACAGTTGGCGGCCATATTTTTTGACATCAAGAGTGCCTATCCAACAGCGTGGCGACGATATATCTTAAATGAGCTTAAAAGTTATGGTTTAAATGGAAACATAGCCCACTTCATTAAGAACTCCCTAGCTAACAAAAAATTTAAAGTGAGAGCTAATGGCACCTTTTCGTATGAGAAAACCCAGGAAAACGGGGTTCCCCAAGGCTCAGTTCTAAGCGTTACTTTATTTCTATTATGCATGAACAAAATTAACGAGAAAATAAAAAAACCGGTTCAATGTTTATTATATGCAGACGACCTAGTTATTTTCTGTAAAGGTGTAAACTCAAACAATCTCACGCGGCTTCTTCAAGACACCATCAAAGAACTAGAAAAATGGGCCGATAACACGGGTTTCCAATTTTCTGTAGAGAAAACCAAATTAATCAATTTCACCAACCAGCGCAAACAACAAAATCCTGATTTAACACTATATAACGTACCTATACAAAATACCAACGAGATAAAATTTCTGGGCATTACAATAGATAAGAAACTATCATGGAAACCACATATAAATAAAATCAAAGCCGAATGCAACAACAAATTAAATATAATGAAAACCTTGGGAAATCAAACATGGGGAGCAGACAAAAATACATTACTAAAAATCTATAAAACTTTAATTTTAGCAAAAATTGACTACGGCTGCATTGCATACGCCACTGCCAGCAAAACAACGCTTAAGTTGTTGGATGCAGTCCACCACACAGCAATCAGAATAGCAACAGGCGCATTTAAATCCAGTCCATCCATCAGTATCTTGAACGAAGCCGGCGAGCCAACGTTACACGAACGACGACAAAAACTTACCATGATGTACGTAACAAATCTAGCTGCTAAACCAAACCATGCAACATACAATCACTTTTTCTTAAAATCAAACATTCAGAATATACTTAACATCCATAACAATACCAAGTTACAACAATATATTAGCACCATCCTGCAATCTAACAATATTCTAATCCCTCCAATACAACCAACCACCTTCCATCATACCCCACCCTGGCTTTTTGGGAAAATAATCACACACACAGGTCTAACTAAATATACAAAATCAGAACCAACAATATTAAAAACCAAGTTTGCGGAACTTCAGCGCCAACTGCACGAATTTCAGTTTTATTACACAGACGCGTCAAAAACTGACAACAACTGTACTATAGCTACTGTACATAACGAAGAGAGTAAAACGTACCAGTTACCAACAACCAGTAGTGTGTTCGAAGCAGAAGCTCTAGCAATTCTGAAAGCACTCGCAATGGCATCAGATACCACCTACCGAAACATAGCCGTCTGCACTGACTCTCTCAGTGTACTACAAGCCCTCAGCAACACCTACTCAAAAGAAACGGTTATACAACAAATTCAAGACCAACTGCACCAGATGACAGCGGAACCAACGAAGACAGTTCACCTCATCTGGGTTCCTGCCCACATTGGCATAGAAGGCAACGAACGTGCCAACACAGCCGCCCGAGATTCCACCTGTCATGAAGATATACTCTACCTACCCCCTAACAAAACCTACATAAGACAGATCATCAAGACGAAACTCCACACGAACAGACTGACTAAGTGGCGCGAAACTACCAACAACAAACTACGAACAGTTAAGGACGACATACAAAACTGGAACTCAGGCACTAACAGACGAGAACAAGTAATAATGACAAGACTCAGAATCGGACACACCAGACACACACACGAACACCTCATGGCAAGACTAGACAACAAAATATGTGAGACATGCAACGAACAACTCACCGTCAACCACATACTAATTAACTGCCAACTCTACACTAACTTACGTACAAACTACAATTTACAACAAGACCTTAAAGACAACTTAAGACTAGACTCAACAATGACTAATAACGTACTGAACTTCTTACAGGCAACCAATATTCAGCATCTAATATAAGTTTAAAATTAATAATGTATCAATAAACTAATTATGTATCAATCATGTAACCTTAGTAATTTCAGACACTAATAGCCAAGCAGCTGAAGTGTCTTAAAATATATATATATAAAATAAAATTTTCTACAGTGCTGTTCGTTGGTTATCAAAAGGAAATGTTGTTGGCCGAGATTTTTAATTGAAAAACGAAATAAAACAGTTCTTAGAAATAAAAAGAAAACATGAGTTTATGACACACTTTAATGATGACACCTGGATCCAAGGAGCAGCTTATTTATCTGATATCTAAGATCAGCTAAACAAGCTAAATTTGAAACTGCAGGGCAAAGAAACGCACGTTATTCAGTTCAGAGATAATATCCAGGCGTTCGTATTAAAGCTGCAAAACTGGCACCATAAAGTAAATCTTGGAAACGCCATGTTTGAACACCTTTACACCAAGACTGAAGAATCGGAGACGGGAATTGTAGATAAACTAAGAGGGGAAATTAATAACCACCTTAAAGCCCTTGAATCCGAAATTCAACGTTATTTCCAGTTCTCTGAACAAGAATCTACATTAGTCCGAAACCCATTTCATGTATTTTTGGATGTTACCAACATTCCCG
The DNA here is from genome assembly GCA_963971575.1 of Liopterus haemorrhoidalis. NCBI lineage: Eukaryota > Metazoa > Arthropoda > Insecta > Coleoptera > Dytiscidae > Liopterus > Liopterus haemorrhoidalis. The sequence goes on from OZ020620.1 coordinate 16,583,387, forward strand.
ATGAAGTACAGGATGAATTTTTGGAGCTGCGAAATGACTTATCAGCGCGTGACATATTTCAGGAAAATCGTTATCTCAATTTTGGTGTGCTATGCGTCATTCGTATCCTAATGTTTCCATGTTTTCTTTTCGAATATTAGTGTCATTTGCTTCTACTTACCTCTGCGAAAGTTTTTGATCTGCGAAGGATTTTCAACTCTTCTGCAGATCAAGACAAAAGCCAGGAATACTTAATATTCCTGGAATATATTTTGTCAAACCCTTTATTTTTTGTTTTATTGATCAAATGAGACGGAGGAGAAAGGGAGGTCGCGAACATTTTTAAAAATTCTAAAAAGGGTCGCGATTAAAAAAAGGTTGGGAACCAGTGATTTAGGATGTCCTAAATGAAAAAAAAAAAAAAAAATACGTAGAAATAAAATATTTGTTTTCTTATTATAAATAATGTTTGTTACATAAATTTTCAAGTCAATAATAAGGGTTATATTTTTAATTTTTTACATTTTTAACACCGAATCATCCCTCTAGTTTAAAAAATTTGAGCGACCTTATAGTAAGGTGACCCGATTTTAACATTGGTGAAGCGGGATACTATTGTCGGGGTGGAATATGTATAGAATTATAGGCTGACCAGATTTTTTTACTGAAAAAGAGTATAATAAAAAAAAATTGATGTGAAGTGTGAATTTTCACACATTTCAGGGTTTCGCAGGTATTTATTAGTTGTGTGATGATTATTTGGGATGCCCAAACAAATTTTATGTCAAAATATTTTTTTATGAATTTTAATTCGAATGCCTAATACCATTATTTATGTTTCTAAATATGTGCAGTATTTTTTTTTTTTTTTATATAGTAAGGTTCATTAAGATTTTGAAAATTGCACCTATGGCTTCCATTGGTTGCTTAAATCATAAGCCTAGCCCTCTGATACCTTCAAATATAGAATTAAATTATAATTTCAACACTTCCCACTGGTTATTAAATTTACGCTTTTAAAAATTAAATGCAACATTTACCAAAATATAATTAGAATTTTGACAAAATAATATAAACAAAATAAAAATACAAAAAAAAAAAAACTGAAAAAATAAAAATTTACGGGATTCGAACACAGTTTCTTACACTTGTTTCAACTCACTAAGCGACACCGATACCACTGTGCTATACAGGATCACTCGTTTACTATGTTAAATAACGGATTAAATATATTACATATTTTACTTAAAAACACAAAAATGCGTTATTTTCCTAAAACATAATCTGATCGAAAATTCCTGTTGTACTATTCCGGTTCACACTAATGTACATTAATGAGAATTTTTTCAGATTTTTAGTTTAAACCATCTGGGCTACAGGGTGTGGAACAAAATTTTTTTTGCACAATTTTGGCAAAAATCGCCTAAAAATAATTTATTTTGCAAAAATAATTTTTTTATCGTTAATTCACGTACCAAGGGCTTTCATTTGATACCCTACACAGAATTGTAAAAAAATATTATTTTTTTTCGATGAGCATATATTTGTTTATATTTTTAGGGGGATATGTTTTTTAGATGTTTTAGTATTTTTCCTATGTGCGGATCAAAGAGTTGTGTAAGCATGCCAAATTTCAACTCTCTAGGTTTAGCCGTTTGGCTACAATTTTTACCGAACAGACAGACAGACAGACAGACAGACAGACAGACAGACAGACAGACACACACACAGACAGACAGACAGACAGACAGCGACAGACAGACAGACAGACAGACAGACAGACAGACAGACAGACAGACAGACAGACAGACAGACAGACAGACAGACAGACAGACAGACAGACAGACGGACAGACAGACAGACAGACGACAAAATGACGGTATAAGGGTTTTTTGGTCATACCTACAAAACCCTAAAAAGGTCCCTCACTCCATTTTTTGGCGAGCAATCTTTCCAAGGACTGTCCCGCCAAAATCAGGACGTCTGGTCACCTTACCTATGGTCATTTAGCCTATGTTCGAATCCTGGTTTTACTATATCCTCATACCAAAAAATTACATGAAAATACGTCCAAACCGTTGTTGCGTGAATCTCTAATCATCTGAAAGGTGTAGAAACCAAATATGAGACCGAAATAAAAACAGATATAGCCTCCAATTTTATTAATATAGATAAATAGTACTCTTATGTTTAAAAATGTGTACGATAAAAAGTAAGTTAAAAAACTTGTATATGGAAAAAATTACAAAAAATAAATGCAAATACATCTTTAAAAGTTAAAATTTGCATTAAAAACTACCAAAACCATTAAAAACGTTCTTGTAAATTTATTCACCTAATAAATCCTATTAATTTCAATTCTTTAATAGTAAATAATTTAGTATAGAAACTAAAAATTTAGCAATAAATGACAAATCTTGTAAGTTATACCTCACGCTGTGAAACACGCTAGAAAATCAAATATATAATTACGTACAAAGGTGCGAACAAATTTACTGCCTCGTGCCGCCAAATGGTAGTAGAATGGTAGAGTTTCAGTATATTTTAGAGATGTTGAAACATAATTCAAGTTCGTACAGGTCACCAAAGAAGATATGATGATATGGATATAATAATTCAGATGTATATTTTTGTAAAAGCCTGCTGTGCATTGCGTAGCTGCGTATTTAAATAATAAAGACACAGTGTGCGTGCTTTTAAAATTCTGTTTTTGGTGACATATTTTAAACAGAGACCAGTAAATAATTATTAATTACAGTATTTATTTAAGAAACTATTTTTAAATTTCTAGAAAGACAAAGAGTTAATACCTAATGTTTGTCTTCATATTGTGTGTGCAACGAAACATTTAATGAAACAGTTTAACATGGGATTTTAAATAAGTGCGGAAGTTGGCTCTTCTGAGCATTTTAGAACAAAAATACAAGAATAAAAAGTTGTTCAAAATTAGTTTTTATTTTTAAAAAGTCTCAATTTGATGACGTAAAATATCAGTTACAGTATATATTTGGAAATAAAATATTATGTTTTCGTTAAAATTCAGATAGCCGTGGAAATAAAACATATACATTTTAATGTAGTTCTACTCCGAATATCAACTGTGCACAAAAAAGTATAAGTTGCCTTTTTTCAGGTTATAATAAATAAATCACAAATTGATACAAAAGATTATTTTATTATACAGATACCGGCGAAATAGAGAAGCTATTGAGTTGTCAAGGATGAGATTTGTAGAAAAAAAGGCAAAGTTGGTTGATTACAATATAAGGAATTATTTTATTCATCAAACTATGCACCCATATTGTGTATACACTTTTGCGGCAGGTTGTTCAGGCCGGTGGTATGAAACTCTGGCGGACGAGAGTCAATGAATTCCGGAAGGCCAGTTTTACAGCATTGTCGGACTTCTGTTTTCCTATTAAAAAGTTGTCCAAATTGCGGAAGAAGTGGTAGTCAGTGGGGGCTAGGTCCGGTGAGTATGGAGGATGACGAAGAAGTTCCAACTCCAATTTCTGTAGTTTTGTCAGTCATTTGTGCAGTGTGTGGTCTAGCGTTAGCAATAAGATAGAAGTCGATCTGTTGACCAATCTAGACAATCTAGGCTAAGTTAGTGCATCATTCCGTCCAGTTGGTCGCAGTATATTTCTGATCAATGAGCCATTTTTTTTTAAGTTACCTGTACGAAATTTGGCGAACCAATTTGATATTGTCTGCTGCGTAGTAACACTAGAGCCAAATATACTTTTAGTGTTTCGCGCGGTCTGCGATGCCGTAATTCCACGTAAGAACTCATGCTTCATAATAGTGCGAATTGCCGACCGTTCTATTTTCAACAAAATTAATTTTAAAAAAAGTTTTAGATATTTTTTAGAGCATTCAATGATTTCTATTGTTTTCTATTGCTTAATTACAAAGTTGTTGTTGTCATAAGTTTATATTGTTACATAAAGCTTGCAGTAGACATTATTTTATTTTTCCATAGCCAACCCTTATGTAATTTTTTTTTTGAACTCATGGTATATTTTAGTGATCTTACTACCTTACAGACAAAATGAGTGGAATATTCACATGAAATTCGAGCTTGAATCTCTTTTCACTGACACAAATATCCTTGAATATATTAAAATGCTTAGAATATGATGTCTGGGCCATCTGTGTTGTATGGACGATAACAGAACCCGCAAAAGAATTTACAAGTGCAAACCGACTTGTTTGTAGACCTAAGTACAGATGGATGGATAATGTGGAATAGGACCTAAGTAAACAAATATTCAAAACTTATCGAATTTAGCTTTGATCAGACAAAAAAGGAGGCACATATCCACCATGGATATGTAACAGCCAACAGTATTTCATTTTCATCGTGCAATTTAGACTACCATCTTGAGCAACTGGCACAAAATTTTAAGTGAATATCTATCATGTATATCCTTTAAAAATCACCCATACTTCAAAGGATCCTTCATTGTTTACGCAAGAAAATAACTATATTTGTCAATAATTCAAAAAGAGTAATGAATTTGAAAAAATAATCTAAGGGCAACAACGATCAATCTACGGCCTTTACAGTTATTTTGATCAATGTTAAATAACATGAGTAAAATCTGTCTATTATAAAATCTCAAGTGCACAGTTTTTACCCACGGTTTTTTTTACATTCAATTGATTGAAAGCAAAGAAAAATATACATAGATATCATAGATTATCTGTTGATTCAGTTGTATTCTTTATTTATTACTTTTTACGAATTATTTACAAATACAGTGATTTCCTTAAATAAACCTTATCATTCATACTTTAAATGGGACAACTGTCCATCGAGTTACAAACGTTACATACGTAACTTGCCTCTGGGCCAAATCTTGTTTTATCTAATAAATAAACTTGCTAAATAAACAGTGCAGGATCCTCTGAATAAATTTGGCAACTAAAACTTAGATTACTTAAAAGATATACTCAGTTCATCTTGATTATTTTTAAGTTGACTAAAATAGAAGACTTATCAAAACACATGATAAAATTCTACCAAAATTATAATGTAGTTAAAATCTTTGGTATGTGTATCTATGTAACAATCTCTGACTGGTAACTAGATTCATATTTTGACTATACGTCTACGGCATATTAATGCAAGCAGATGAAAATTATGTGGTTCACTTACGACAGATGACGTCATTATCAAACAATCTTAACCAGGAAAACCAGCCACTGACCTGAAAATAAAAAACAAAAATATAAATTTTAAATTATTACAATGGTAATTACATAGTAAACATTTAAATTATGAACATTAAAAACGGTACTTGGTATATATATATGAAGGATGACACAGAGGCATGAGTAAGCTTAGGCAATAGAGTTAAGAAAATTTGGAGTAATCAAAACAAACATATTTAAATATAATATAATATAATAATATAATATTTATTTATTGACCAAGTTACAATATGTTGTTTTTAGTCAGTCAGGTACAATGATCAAATACAAATAATTCGATATAAATGTATATATATATATATATATACATTAATGTTTCATTTTATTTTTATGACGTTTTTATAAAATTTGTAAAACCTTGTATTTTATTTATAGACTGAAGATGACTGGATTTCACAGTCGAAACGTCTCTTAGTATATTTTAATTAATTTAATTAATAAATTTTGACGAGTAAATAAGAATTTTTATCTCTCTCTCTCTCTCTCTCTCTCTATATATATATATATATATATATATATATATATATATATATGACTAGTCTGTTAGTTTCAGGTTGACATGTTTAGTTTTGAAACTGAGCTGCAATGTAATTTCAGAAAAAATATGAGTTATTCGTTCATCAATGTCTCAAAATTTAAGGCAAAAAATTCTTCATATAGATATATTGGATATGATGTTAGAATCTTCTTTAGTACATTTTTGAATTTTGCAAATGGAAACAACCTACACTCCTCCGGTAGAGTGTTTTAGAAATTAATTGCATAGAAGTTTATACTGTTTCGTGTCCTGTTGAATATCATGAAATCATCAATTGAATAAACAATAATAATAATAATAATAATAATAGGTTCCCAAAGCCTAGATAGGCGTATTGGGGCAGAGAAGGTAAGTTCTCCGTTTCTAGATCTCCAGCCATAGATATGAAAGCCACGTGGTCAGTGTGACGTTTCGACCTTCCTTTTTATCCCTGCAGGTATCCATACAGGCACTAATTTTAGGTATTAAATATTTGAGGCTAAGTCGACTCCAGATCTGACTACACAATATGTGAAGATAAAAATCCGAAGGAGATGGGGAGATTCGAACCCGCATCGACTTCTTGAAAATTGATTTTCGGCTCAATTTTTAGTTTCTGATATGTTCACAAGCCATATCTGCTCACACTTTTTGCCGAACTATAGTTTATAATTTTTCAAAAAATTAGCTTCATTGTTCCACATGAATAATAATAAAGGCAGAGTCAATCTCTTATCTGAAGTTCGCTTTCGACTTTGAACACGAAGAGTGAGGTGGCCAGCATGGGCACAGAAATAGTGGACATCTGTGTTTTGTGGTGGAACTACTGTTCTCTGTCTCTTGACTTCGTATTAACAAAATATGTATTAAGAACATAAAAATGAATATATAGTATATTTAGTTTTGTTATTGGATAAAAGATGGCTACACCCTTTTCTATATTTTTTTAACGTTACCTTGAGTTGAATATTGATATATTTTTGTTGTCGTTGTCATCGTTGTCGTTGTTGTCGTTGTTGTCGTTGTCGTTGTTGTCATTGTCGTTATCATTGTTGTTATTGTCGTTGTCGTTATTGTCTTTGTCGCTATTGTCGTTGTTGTCGATGTCATTATTGTCGTTATTGTCTTTATTGTCGTGGGCGTTGTTGTCGTAGTTGTCCTTGTCGTTATCGTTGTTATATTTTTAGGAACGTACCAAAATTTAGTAGTGAGATGGTTTGTTTTACGAAGTAGTGATATATTTTACAAAAAATACTGGTATATCTTGCTCACATTATTGCCAAAAAATTACTATACATAACAAAGTTTTCAATTATAAAATATAATTCCTCATCTTGCATAACAAAACTTTAAACGAATCAAAATCCAACTATAATTTACATTATGAAAGGCTGACAATGACTTTACCATTTAGAATTTCAATTTCATTGATCAATATCTCGAATATAATAAAGTGGAGAATTACTCGAGTGTTATCAGGCATAAAACACCATGATACCAACATCAACTAAGCTGGTATGTGCCAGTGCTAGTGCCAGACATCTTTGCATAACAACAACTTTATGTATCTTAAGGCATAACTTTCTCAAGCTATAAACAATTTGTATTGACATTCGACCAGCTGATAAATAACTATTATGATGTACAGCGTTAGATTTACAATTTTTCATGGGAACTTATGAAGGTTAAAAAAATATTAAAATATAAATAAATAATTTTACTGCTGTATATGTAGGCTACGAATATAAAATAGTTATTTAGGACATGTTATTTTAATAAACAAAATTTTCTGGGTCTTTTTTTAGGTTAATCATCGGAAAGAAAATTATGTAGGCGTTGTTGGTTTAAGTTAGTAAGTGTTGTTTGATTTTGCAGGTCGGTTTAGTATTATTTAGTATAAGAGGAGTCAGAAAGAAATAAATCTTTGTGTTACCAATTAAAAATAAAAACTTTATCATCTAGACTTTAAATGGTGCAACTGTCCATCGAGTTACAAACGTTCCATACGTAACTTGCCTCTGGGCCAAATCTTGTTTTATCTAATAATTAAAAAATATTCTTCTGTTTTTAGGTGAAAAAAATACGTATCTAAAGTCATATTCGTGTTCATAAAATGCTCTACCACTTCGAGAAAGGATGGAAAGCGGCACAGTTATTTCGCGATCTGAACGAGCTTTTCGGCAAAGGAACAATCATTCAAAAACAAGTTGAAATATGGTTCCACAAGTTAAAATTGGGTGACACAAGTCTTAAGGATGATGAAGGAAGAGGACGGCCATCGGATTTCTACGGTCAGGCACTTTTTTCAGCCGTGGAAGAGGACGATAACATGACAACCCAGCTACTGGCCGAAGACTTCAATGACAACAACAAAACCGATCGAGTTCGAATTTTCATAGAATTGCTGCAGAGAAACGAGCATCGTCATTTTTGAAGAATCTTGACACTGTTGATGAATCGTGGTTCGTCTTCAAAAACGTCAAAAGAAAGAAAGTTTGTGTATCTGAAGGTGAAACACCGAAAGGAATACCAAAAGGTGCCCACAGAAAGAAGGCAATGTGGTGCGTATGGTGGGATAGAAGCGGAATCATCCATTGGGAGATCATTGCAAACGACATTTGGTTTTGGGGGAATGAAGATGATGAGCGTCCAGAGAAGCGAATTCCGCACAAAAACGGCAAACGGCAATTCAACATCAACAGCGACGTCTATCTGGCTTAGCTCGATCGTCCCCATACAGCAATAAATCGTCTCCATAGAGCAATTTTTTTGTTGAATAAACTTATATACAAAAAAAATCTTCGTTAATTTTGCATCAACCCAATACATTTTACATACATACATTCTATAATGCCGAACAGGAGTTCGTCTGAAATATGAATTTTTTGGTATATTTATAATGCTAATGTTATTTATTTTGTTATTTATTTATTTTTTTTTTTTTTTAAATCAGTAACTTCACAAAATAAAATTAAGATTGGTGACCGGGCCCCTTATATAAGCGGGCCCTAGGCCATGGTCTCGTTGGCCTAGGCGAAATACGGCCCTGACCACCTGCCTATATGCACCCATATCGCCTTGAAGTCGCTTACGGAACGCATTACGGGTTGCATAGAATTGACCCATAAGTAACTGAAAAACTTGCTCCAAAGATAATGTGAAACTGTAATTCCTCGCTCAAGAATAGTATCCAACAAGGAAATTTAGTCTCCTTATTTTTTTTATGAACCTCTTGATTCACGTAGATCTTATTTTCCGCAGTGTACTCAGTTAAAGCATATCCGTACAATTTGTTTTATAATTATTTTGCTCTAATCTTAGCCTATTTTTGCATCAACGCGAGCATTAGAAGCATAAAAACTGCTATGAAAAAGTTGATGTAAAAATTGGCACGTCAACATTTTATTTAGTAGGTTGAAGAACTATTAAAATAATGATTGGTTTCACATCTAAATCGTTTAAGAGAACCAATTAATAACATCGGAATATAAACCATTTCCAAATATAGAAGACATTGGAACTTTAATAAGCAAAAACATACTTTCTTAAACTTGACAAATGTGAATTCCGATCATAGAGCTATCAATTTTGGAGGAAACAATAATTTTAAATATTCTTAGTATAAGTATTCTTGGTATGGCTGGCATTTATCAGTATCATTTATTATTAAAATCATAACAGAGAAATACAATTATTTTATGTAAATCAATTGAACCAATAAAAAACTATAACTGCTCTTTAAAGTGGTACATTAATCTTCCGTGCCGTAATTAAAGACACTGAAATATTCATTTCCTTATTCGATTTTTACTTGGGATTATTACAGTGTCCTTATCCTCCATTATAATAACTTAATAAGTAATTTAATAATAATATCTCGTATATGTAAACGAGTCTTCCACAACTGTAGTAGTTCCTTATATATACACCAATATTTAATGTGTCTCTGTATCGGTTGTCTTCCCTTCATCAGTTCTTAAATATTGCCTATCCACTCTCTGCACTGATAATCTCTTATTTCTTATCAGGTGGAGTCCATTCGAATTAATATAATTAATAATAATAATAATAATTTATTTCCCATATATCATTTTTACAGTTAATACATACATATATGACTTATTGCTATGTACATATATATATATATATTTTAATACAAATAATTTTATTTCTATATTCATACTAATAACTAATCTTTGTAGGATTTTGTAGGTATGACCAAAAAACACTTATACCGTCTTTTTGTCGTCTGTCTGTCTGTCTGTCTGTTCGGTAAAAATTGTAGCTAAACGGCTAAACCTAGAGAGTTGAAATTTGGCATGCTAATACAACTCGTTGACCCGCACATAGGAAAAATACCAAAACATCTAAAAAACATATCACCCTAAAAATAAAAACAAATATGTGCTCACAAAAAAAAAATATATATTTTTTTAAAATTCTGAGTAGGGTATCAAATGAAAGCCCTTAGTACGTACATTAACGATCAAAATTTTATATTTGCGAAATAAATTATTTAGAAGCGATTTTCGCCAAAATTGTGCAAAAATTTTTTTGTCCCACACCCTGTAGCCCAGATGGTTTCAACGAAAAATCTGAAAAAATTCTAAGTAATGTAAATTTATGTGAACCGGAATAGTACAACAGGAATTTTTGATCAGATTATGTTTTCGGAAAATAACGCATTTTTTGTGTTTTTTGCTTGACTATGTAAAATATTTAATGATATTATGTAGAACAATAAACAGAGCGCTTCGAGGGTGTAATGCTTAGAATACTGGCGTTCTAATTTGCAAACCCGAGTCGAATCCGGCCTCGAGGCAATTTCATTTTTTCTGTTTTTTTTTTGCATTTTTATTTTGTTTAAATTATTTTTTTTAAATTCTAGTTATATTTGGGCAAATATTGCATTCAATTTTTAAAAGCATTAAATTAATAACCAGTGGAAATTGTTGAAATTGAATACTCTTGGACTTACAACCAAGTAACTTATATAAAAAATAAAATATATAAAATATATGTTATATCATGTGTTATAATATCTCATATAATATATCATATTAGTGCCTAAATATATTACTGCTATACTGCTATTTATATTCCTATAAATACACGAATTCAGAAGCAATAAGCGCAGTTTTTAAAATCTTATTAAACCTTGCTATATAGAAAAATACTGCACATATTTAGAAACCTACATAATGGTATTAGGCTTCACACTTCACATCAATTTTTTGTCTAATTTAGTCGGAATACCTAGTGCACTCATTAAGATATTAAACCTTGTGTCGAGGCACTTAGCTTTTATAATTTAATTATTTATTGTGAGTTACAATTGTTTTATTTATGTTTATTTTATCTATTTATTTATTTCTTCATTGTATTAATATAATAAAAATAAAAGATTAAAAACTAGAACAAAAGGTTTTTTAAGTAATATATGTATTCTGTCTCTATAGACAGAATTAAGACTTCTTCTTTTTTTTATAATTTAAAATTTCTTGTTCTTGTTCCGGACTTTGTTTGATAGAAGAGGATAGCCTGAGCATCTTTTGGACGGTCATCCTGGAGTTCTTCTCCTAGTCAAATTTTAGGGTTTTGTAGGTATGACCACCAAAAAATCTTATGATTAACTTCACTCATGTATCTGCCTATAAGGTAGAAATTGTAGCCAAACGTTTCATGAAACTTTCATGAACGTTTCATGAACGTTTCAAACTGTATAAGCTGTTCACTTTTGTTCGAACAAACTAAGAGGGATTTTTTTTTCAATAGTTTGCACCTTTGAAGCTGTATGTCATGTTGGTATTAAAAAATGTCACTTTTTTAAAATGTCGATCCATTTGACATATGTCATATTGAAAAATGATATCTTAATTATAATGATCATAACCTTATCAACCTAAAGTCTGTTTTACAGCGTAAGGAATATATTTAATTAACATTGAAAGTCAGTAACACACCATAAAAGTAACCAAAATAACCAGATCTATGGTCTATTTCAAAGTAGAAAAATGTGTGTAAGAAGATAGGAGCTGTTTGTCCTTGCTTCGGATTGGTTTAGATCGTCCTCCCTATTACACTATAAAAATATTGTTTTTTTCAGTGTCGTACATTGGAAATATATATTATTTATATTATTTAATTTTTCTCATATATTTTGTTATTATTTACATATTTAGACTTTTATTATTATCCTTGGCGTAGATTTTATGGAGAAAATTCTCCATGTAATTTATTTTTACGCAGTTATATATTTTTTAGGTTATCTGACATATAAATATTTTTTGACAGTTGACAATTAACAGATCAAGAGAGAGGACTAATGTGAGGCCAAAAGACAGCCCACCTGATTGTGCCCAAAGAAGAAGTTATTGATATAATTTTTAGACTTTCATATATACATATATTTTTAATTTTTATTTACAATAATTATTTAAATAAGAAACAGATAGCTCTGAAGATATATTGTTTGTTTTATTGCTTTGTTTAAACTCTTTTAGCCAAAACTCTCTTTTTATATATAGTACATAATTTTTAAAATTAATATTTTTTTAACTTTTTCAAATTTCCCATTAAACTGAATTTATGTCGTATAAATAACGTAAGTGTATTATCTGCCTTGTTTATTTCAATATCTTATTAACCTATTTTATATTTAAAAAAAAAAAATCATTTGCTAACCCAGTTGCTACGCCCATGCCCTAGTTGTAACTTATTTTAAATTTCCCGCTATACTGTATTTGATGAGTGTAAATAGTACTCGGTTCGCAGCGCTCAACAGCTTATACATGAAAGTTGAAATTTGGAAGCTTGTATAAATTTTTGAGTAGCGAGAAACAAAACACATCACATGATAAATATAATTAAATATGTATTTAACAAAAAAATAAAACAAATAAATGTTAGAGTGGGGTAAAAATGAAACATCTTAATACGTGGATAAACAAAATCTCAATAATGTACATTGGGGTTTGAAGTTATGACTACCAAAAAACCCTTATAACGTCACTCATGTGTCTGTCTGTCTGCACGGTAGAAATTGTAGCTAAACGGCTGAACATAGAAAGTTGAAATTTGGCATGCTTATACAATTCTATGACTCACATATAAGAATGCTATAGAGTTCAAAAAAACACATCACGAAATAAATATAAACAAATATGTATTTAATAAAAAATTAAACTTATTTTAAAATTTTGAGTGGGGCATCAAATGAAACCTGTTAATGCGTGGATAAACAGGCAAATTTTTATTTTTGAAAAATTTATTTATGGGATTTTTGCCAAAAATATGTAAAAAACTTTGGTCTCCCACCGTATATTCCAGAGGGGTTGATCAAAAAATATGAATAGTCTAACATTGATGGTTACCGGAATAGTTCAACAGGAATTTTTGATCAGTTTAGTTTTTCGAAATATATCGAATTAATGGTGTTGATTTTTTTTTTTTTTGTTTATTGTCTGGTATCAAAATAAATCTTTTAAGACGTAGATTAAGGAACGAAGAGTAGTTTTTAATTTTTTTTTTTTTAATGCAATAATTTTTTCCGAAAGTACTAAAAAAAAATCACTGTCCCGCACCCTTTAACTCTAAGGAGTTAAACAAAAATCTTAAAATTTTCTGAGTAATGTACTTTGATTAAAACCAAAAACGTACTAGAGGAATTTTTGACCAGATTTCGTTTTTGGAAAATTTATTTATTTATTTATTTATTTATTTTACATTGTTTGGAACACAAAGAGGACAAACCCAGTGAAGTGTTCGCTATCACATTTTTTACACGTTTACATAAAAGGTTATAACAAATTGTAACATATTAATGCATAAATATACAATTGAATAATGAAATAGAAGTATAGAACGGATAGAAGTATAGAAATATAGAACGGATAAAATGGAAAAGATATAATATCAGCCAGAACGTATGTGCTTTAATTTCTTAATACAAAGGCGTTTAAATTGAATTAGGTTTACGTTAAAAAGGTCAATATCTGAAAAATTGTTATTATAAGAGGTGCAAAGTCTAAAAATAATGCATTTTTGTGTTTTTGACAAAATTAATTATTTTTAATTCATAACCATGTTATGGATTTTTTGTATTTATGGCTAAGGTAGTATGTGTATTTTTTTAAATTAAAAATATATTCAAACATTTTGAACAGCTGAGAACCTCTTCAGTAGGTTCCTACTATTATACGTCATGGTTTAACCTATTGATTGAATTACTTTAGTTTTTTAACATAAAGCAAATCGCTGGGATTTTTTAATTGAAATTTTATTGTGACGAAATTTTCGCTGTTATTTAAATTTTGTTTAAAAAAATTAAATGGAAACTCTTAGTATTCAAATAACCATTGAAAAAAAAAGACACAGGATGAGGGTATTGTCTACAACCACAATTTTACTGTCTAACCAAAATCCCCAATCCTAAGAGCTACGAGATATTTTAAAATGGTGGGCTGTATAGCTTTTCAAATTTCCCCTACTACTAAGAGCTCTCTAGTTCCCTGCAAGGTCGCGTTCAGGCTCCTTCCCGTATCTTTTTATTCAATGCAAATAAATAATAAAAATGATTATCAAGAAACTGTTGATTTTGATGAGATTATAGAAAAAATATTTCAAAACATCCAGCATTCTATTGTCTTTTTCATTCTTCCACTTATTCAATACCTACAAAACCCTGAAATATGTGAACATTCACACTTCACATAATTTTTGAATTTATCTATCTCCCCGTCCTCGAGTGAGCATTAAGTTTGGGCTCTTATACTAGAGAGGGCGCAAATTGGACACCGGCATTTAATAGCTTCTTAAAGCCTTGCTAAAAATGACCGGCCACTTATCAAGATGGAAGAATTGTGTGATTGTATGTTAGGCCAAATGTTAAACCGACTGTCATTGTTAAGGAAGAGATAGATAGATAAATAAATAGATAGATAGATAAAGAGTGTGTCTGTGACAGAGAGAGAGAATCATGCTCTCGCACTATCGTACTCTAAGCAACAAGTGCTATTCTTACGGTCTTTTGGTGTCTGTTTTATCACTTAACTAATTAATTTTTTTAATAATTCTCATTTCCTTTGGCCGGACAAGGCACTTATTCATAGAACACTCTAAATTTTGGACAGATGCAAAAAACTGAAATTAATATTTATTTAACTCGTTATAACTTTGAGTTAATGAAAGAGCGAGCTGTACTTAAGTACAACAGCTAAAAGCAATAAATCCGTTAGAATTTAATATTTGCAATTATTTTAAAAGTATAATTACGTTAACGTTTAGTTTAAGTAAATGAAAAATTTAAGTGCCGTTAGTTTCAATATTTTATTTATTATTCCTTACATAACAACAATGACAGTTGTTGTTAATAAATTATAATAATAAATATAAAGACGAAAATAGAAACTATTTTAATAAAGTTTTAAATACATATTTAACAAGGAACGAATATATATATATATTTATTTATTTATTTAATACAAGGATGAAATCCTCTCTCTCTCTCTTTCTTTCTTTCTATTTCTCTCTCTGGCTCTAGAGTTCAATGTGTACCTTCGCCTCTCTCAGAATAGACCTAGAAGCAAGCCTGTCCTGCACTTTTCTTCTACAGTAGTGAATTTGGAGTGCCCTTAGATCTTGTTCGGTACTATCACTCCATCGCAACTTTTGGTCTGCCCTTTTGCCTTTTACCATTTGTTGTTATTTTTTTTTTCTTCTTTCTGTTATTATTCTAGGGAATCTTTTGAAGCCCATTCTTTGGAGATGTCCCATCTAGCGAAGTCTATTGTTCTTAATGTACCTTGATAGTTGGGATTATTTCGACGATTCACAGATTTTTTGAACCACAACCACTAATAGTAGGTACTAGAAATAATATCGATACATTTGCGATCGGTTAGTTAATATTTTCTTCAAGTGTCATCTTCTCTTTGAAGGTTACTAACATAGCGATCTTAACTTTGGATGTTACCGTCCTGAAAAAATCTATGCTTGACATTCCAAACCACTCTCTTAAGGTTCGCAACCAGGATATACGTCGCCTTTCTGCTGATCTCTTGACATTTATTTTTCCTTCCATTAACAATCGTAATATATGGTAATTATTACGCATTGCATGACCCAGATATTCCAACTTCCTCTTTTTAATTTGGAACATTAATTGAAGTTTTGTTTCCATCTTGGTGAGTAACTTCTTCGTTCTGCTGGTCCACGAAATAAGCAATAAATCCACATTTTGAAGGCTTATATTCTCCTACTTAACTTTTTAATTAGAGTCCAGGCTTCTAGCCAATACAACACTACTAGCAAGATGTAGCATTTTACTAATCGAAGCTTTTATTCGATTGATAAGTTATGAGATGTTAGAAGTTTCTTCATTTTACCTAAAGTTGACCTTTCTTGCTTGGGTATTCTACAAGTGAGCATTCTCTCAACATGCTACGACCAGTTTCGTCTGTATATTCTTATTTTATCCAGTACGGACGAACTAAACATTTAATGTTCAGTTCGTCCTTTATATTTTCATGGTGAATACGATCTAGACTGCTACATCCTTTTATGGACCTCAAAAATGTCATTTTCGTTGCCTGAATTCTGTTTTCATATGTTATTTCTTTAATAACCAAGAGTCACTACAATATGGGAGCATTGTTGACCATATACATATAAAATTTCAGTCAAGTTCAAGAGTGGGCGCGTACCAACAAAATATTCTCTTATTTGGTATGAAAACGAAATTATTTTCATTGTTATTTATGTAATAACGCCGCTTTGAATAAAAGAAATGCATTGCGGAATATTATTAGTTTAAATACCATGTCAGAAGCTACCGATAAAAATGTCCTAGCTTTTAAAATTTGTATAACTCAGAATCTCCAGGGTTAACCGATCAACAACGATGAAGTCATCCGGAATGTTGCCAGTTTTTAAGAAAAGGAAGCTAAAATGTCTTGGACATGTGATAAGGAAGACCACAAATACCTTATCCTACAAAAAGAATATAGGTATAGAGGAAAATTGAAGGGAGTGCGAACTTGGAAGACTAATTATTTCTTGGTGCGCTAACATAAGACAATGGTTCGGGGTTACATCCACAAAACTATTTCGGATCGCACAATCACAATCGCGGATGAGACAAGGGGAAAAGAAACCACGTGAATTGACACGTCGTCACATATACAAATAAAATAAAAGGTTTCCAATGTCTAAATAACTTTTTATAGGAGCACAGAAGGTAAGTTCTACGTTTCTAGACCATCGGTCAAAGATTCACAGCTATATAGTTAGTGTGACTTTTAGACCAGTCCTATTATCCTTGTATAAACAGGTACTAATTTTCAGTATTAAATACTTGAGGCTGAGTCAACCGCAGAGCTGACTGTACAATATCCGAAAATAAAAACCCAAATAAGGTGGGGGGATCCAAGTCCCTGTGCTTCGTAGGCAATGGTCTTATGGTCAATGGTCAGCCACGGCAACTTTCGTCACATATGCTTCAAGTTGATATTATTTGGTACATGAGAATAATACCTTTCGCCACGCTGACATAGTATATTTTCTTGTAATGTGCTTTAGGTTTCTGTGCATGATTTCATATATTAGTTGCAAGTTGTGTAGCTTGTTTTTCATATCCCAGCATATAAGTTATAGCACAGTTTAAGTATTTAAATTGAGAAACCTGGTAATCTAATCTTAAGAAATCTGTTCTATAACACGGATAAAATACAATCAACTGCAAGTATTCAGTATTTCCTGCCGAGTCATAATACCACAAAAACTGAAACCCCTGACCTTTAGTTTATATAACAAAAATCGCAACCAAATTGACATTTATATATTTCCACAAATGTCAACATTGTATTAGAGCAACAATGTCCTTTAATGATTGTAATTGAGTAATTTTCACGGTACATACGTGACGCGGCGATTCAGCACGCTGGCCGCTGGGCTTCGTAAGAAGTGACATTCTCGAGGAACAAAGGCCAAGGCTGTCTTCGTCTAACGTTACCAGAGCAATTCCTAACGTTCCACGCATTTGCAGAATATACATTTCTAATTGCTATTTAATTTATTAGAACATCTGTGAAGGTCGTGTCACGTGTCCTTGCCCAATATTCAACTTTTTTACTAATAAATGAATTATTCATGCTTCACTGACTGGTATGCACTAGTTTCCTATTTTTAACATTAAAATATAATACAACAATACGTTCCATAGCCTGTTTCTGAACATCGTAGATTTCGCTATTGCACAATTAATTTTTTTTAATAGAATTATGATACTTTTATCATATTTCCGTAATAAGGGTTGTCTACGGAACACAGGGTCTCGCATTCAAGCCCTTGATACCACATCGCATACATGATTGTCATGGATTTCATATGACAAGCATCTGGTATCGGTGGCAGACATACAATATACCTTATCTGAACGTGTGTGCTACCAAGAATTTGTTTAACCTGTTCTTATTAAATTATGACACTGAAACTTTCTGTCAAATAGTGTATTTATATTAATACTGGATGTAACATTTCGGTATGCAAGGCAGCCCTCATCAGCAGCAAGTGAACAAATATTTAAGGGTTACATTGTTGCTTAAGCGCCCATTGTATTACGCATGTCTAAAAACAAATGTGAATTCTTCTTCTTCTTCTTCTATGTTTATTTGCTTGGATTTCTCATTCGGCCAGTGCTTTGCTGCATTATGAATTACAAATTACTATTTGTTGCATGTACGAAGTGTGTAAATTAAGTAACCGGATTGATTTTTTTTTTATTCGAATAGAATTGCAATTCAATATTGTCTTCCTCAAAATAATTTCCTTGGGAAGCCACGCAACGCTGGAGACGGTTCTTCCAATCCTGATAGCAGTGCTGGAACTCGGTCGGTTACGGACATTTTAATGTTTTCGAGCGTCCCAAAATGACGTCCCTTGAGGTGATTTTTCAATCTTGGCAAGAGGAAAAAGTTACAAGGACTCAAGACAGGCGAATAAGGAGGCTGGGAATCCACAGGAATGTTTTTACTAGCCAAAAACTCGTTTGTTGGGTCCTAGACAAAAACCTGGGTTCTTGACAAAACACTGTTTCCGTAGGCCTACTGAAGTTTTGCATAAGTTTCCGTTGCGTGCCCCAGTCTGAAGCAAAACCTGATAGCACACCGTTGTTCGAAATGAATGTCATTCATTTTTAGAACGCACTTGAAAAAATTGTTTCACGAAAAAAATCGGTACGGATAACAAAATTACTCTAGCGAGTTCAACTCATACTGAAGGCGTATCGCATGTTCACCTGCCACCCCTCCAAGCCCCGCGTCCCAAATGTTGCCAGATCAAACGCTATGTTGCCAGTCCGGTTACTTAATTTACACACCTCGTATGTAGAGTAAGATTGTAGTGCATATTTCAGTAGTTAATATTGGTATAATTTTGGTCATATTTAAATAGTTTTTATTGATAATGATTTCTCAATTGTTTTTCCGAGTTCTCGGTGTAATTTGGAGGAGTGTTGGTAATTGTTGGGGCAGTTGAATAAAATATGCTTAACAGTATCTGGCTCTCCACAAAAGCAGAGGTTGGGGTTTATCACATTGATTTTGTTCAAGTGGACTTCAGAGTGGCAGTGATTAAAATGGATTCGGATGATTGTTGAGATAGTTTTCTTGTCTAGCTGAAAATTATGGAACCATCAAATGTGAATTATTTATGAAAATTATTTATTAATATACCAATTCTAACTTAATGATCCAAGTCGTGAATGACGAATAAATAAAATAATAAAGTCAGATTAGATGGTATAGACATATTTACAACATGGGCAATTAAATGAAAAATCTGAGGAATACCAAGAACATCAGAAGCATGGAAACCATCAAAAAAGAATTCAAAGAGCTGTAGCTAGAAATATGAGGAACAGAAAGAAACTAGGACTACGACACAAGAACACAAGATAGATAAAAGTGGAATGGAGCCACAAAATGGTAAAAAGGTTTTAAGTAATATAAATATGTTTTAGGTACTTTGGTTTTTTAAATATAACCCTCACGATCATCCTTAGTGTTAACAATAATAATAGAAATAATAGAATAATTTCAAGTCAAAAGACATTGTTGTCATCCAATTGTCATGACCACACTTAAAAGGATGAGAAGAGAACCAAGTACCTGCACCTTTTGTCCAAGTTAAGAAAGATGTAGCTGGGCTATTCCATGAAGCGAACAGTACTGATTTTGGGTGTATTGGGTGGCCTTAAAGCTACATTTAAGAGGAAAATCGAGATTATCCTCATCTGCAGACCATCTACTACTTCTCTGGTCAGCACAATGCAAAAATCTGTGTTGCTCGGATCGTTTCGCGTGTACGGATGCTGGATTTGGTATGAGCCCATCGGTCGCATATAGATTTGGGATGGAATCGATTACTGGGATAAAGCTTCGTCGCCTTTCTCTGTGGAGGTTAAAGGTTAAAGGATAAAGGTCTCGTCTGCGCCCAGGGGCGCATACAAGGGGGGGTTCAAGGGGTCCGGACCCACCCCCGTACTGTGAGAAGTGAGGACTTCTTTTTTGCCCGTCACTTAAAATTTAGAAGTGCGGACCTTTTTTTTGCTCTTCACTTAAAATTTAGAAAGGAGGAATTTTTTTTTGCTCTTTACTTGAACTTGAAATTTTGCCCTGTGTTTATGAAAATTATGTATAATTGGACCTCCCCCCAAGCCAAAAATCTGTGTGCGCCCCTGTCTGCGCCTTAACGTTGCGGGATAACCTGGACGGTACTAGCGCGACTACAAACCCGCTAATAGTTAATAATAATAAGATAATACAATTTTTATAAGGGTTTCAACGTAACATTTCTAGTGGGCATTATTATTTAAAATCGCCCGAGTTCATTTGCAAGACATTTTCCAGTCCCATTAATCTTAAGCTTTATTCGTGATTTTTCCCTTGTATATTCCACTTCTAAGTGTGAAGATAGATCCCTACTTTATTCTTAAGTAAACAGACTCTAATTCGTTGAAATTTTATTAACTAATACCAAATTATATGATTGTAGGTTGGTCCTTATTAAATTATAGTCAAAAAATTCGAAAAGTGTAGAATGACACCTGACAAAATGTTGAACATGGAAATAACTGACATTAATAATTATTTTTAATGATACATATACGAATAACGGTTATTGATTATTTTGATTGGAATCAATCGAGGAAATTAAAAGAGTGATGCTTTCATTTTAATCATGTTTCCTATACGTGTCCGACAATGATCGCTTTAATTGATATGAGATAAAAAATTCAATATCATTACCGCAAAAAACATACTTTCGCCAATATTAAATTTGCATGACCAGTAAAAATGTGATTGATTTATTTTCTTAGAATATTACCTTAGTAAGATTTTTGAGTGACTAAGATAAAATCCAGTTACGACATCCCTATTAAAAAATTGAGAAAACAATATCCGCTACGGGATATAAAATTCCCAAATATCAACACAGAGCTCAAAAACGCAACAACCCATGAAAACAACAACTGCAATGCTATATACCGTATTTTTCAGACCATAAGCCGCACCGGGCGATAAGACGCACCCCAAATTTAAGAGACAATTTTTAGAAAAAATATTTATTATTACGATAACTTGTACCACCAACACAATGTTTATTTTCACTCTCAGTCATTCGTCTCGTTAATGTCACTGTTCGTATTATTTTCGTCTGAACTATTGTTGTCAATCTCTTCAAAAACCAAGTCATCTTCGATATTATCCAATGCGTTGCTTATACCGCATTTCTTAAAAGACTTTATAATCATCTTTTCTTTTACAATTTCCCATGAATTTTTTACCCAAGTACTTCTGAAATTGTCCGTTTCGTACATCCTGTTGCTGTAACATCGTAATTTGGCTTTATCATTCGTTTGTTCAACTCTTCCCGTATAAAATTATTAAATGGTTTATGAATCAACACATCCAAGGGTTATCATTGCTTGCAGGGTCGGCTCAGACCTCGGATTTTCGGGACATTTCGCGAGGCCCCGCACTTGTAAAGGCCCCATACGCGTAATTTTAGGGTCCCGCACATTTTTTTTTTTTGCTCAGGTTAAGAATATATTTTTAATCGAAAAATTTTTTTTGACAGAAATTATGAAAAAATTATTGTCCTAAGGGCCCCGCAAATTTTATTTTCCCGAGACCCCGCAAAACTTCCAACCGGTCCTGATTGCTTGTAAGATCTCCAGAAAAGGCAGCTAATTCTGTATTTATTTCTTTTATATTTTATTGGTTAATTCTATTTTATGCGCCCTGAATTGATTCGACACTAACATGGCACACTTTTTAAACAACGTACCTGTACCTTCGGACCATAAGACGCACCCCAATTTTAAGGCGATTTTTCTGGGTAAAAAGATGCGTCTTATGGTCCGAAAAATACGGTAGGTCATTTCATCATCTTTTTTAATATTGACATATTTGGCGCGAAGTACATTGCATAACAAAACGCTATTAAGTGATATCATAGACCGGGGGAGTTTATAAGATAAGCAGGTTCAAACCATAATCGAGTGACTACCGTGCGGGGTATTGTATCAACGGTACTCCATCTATGTATAGTCTGTATATTAAGACGTCCCTGTTGATTTTTGACGAACTATAAAAGAGAAAAAAAAATTAAAAATAATTTAAAAATTTACTATAAATATTATTACGCTACTATCTAATAATTGGTAAAATCTCCATTATTATCAATTATTTCTTGGCATCTTTTCGATACACTTTCTACCAGCTTTTCCGCATAGTTTGGCAGTGATCTCCATATCTGCCGTATTTGACGAGTTAGCTGATCCCTTTTTTGTTCGAAGCTTATATTTCATGTAAAACTAGATTCAACAGAAAAAACCATATCACTCCAATCGCGGTCTAAATTTTCCTTGGCCCAAGCGAGTCGTTTTTCGACATGTTTCACCGATAACAATGGTTTTTGTTTGGTGCTCCTGAATTTAATACCACTTTCAATTCAACGACTTCTCAGGGTCATTAGACTTAACTTAATGTTCTTATTTAACAAAATTGCTTGATATTTACGTAAAGATAATATAGGATTATTTTTAAAAATGTTAAAAATCACTTTATCTTGTTTTTAGTGGTCACTTTTTTTAATCCACGATTAGGTAAATCGTCAACATTTTTATTAATTTTATAACGTTTCACCCAACACTTCACAAAGTCTCTTGTGAAGACTTGTGCATATATTTCGCTGCACTTGAAGAGGACATTTTTGACTCTTTTGGGTGGGTACTTAAAAATACCGCTTCAAAACTCATTATTACACAACGGCACTACTGAAAGACAAAACACTAACTAAATTTTTTTTATTATCGGGCGTATTAGGTCGTGATGTTCTTATCATGTTTGAACCTGTTTATTATTTGTACACATGCCTGATCCTCAGTTATAAGCATGTATAATATATAATATATAATTATACAGACTGTATACTATCGGAATATAACCTTTGATTATACGCATTTGATTGCTCAACCACAGGGAATCGGCAAATATTAATTGGTAAAAATAATGTATTTTTAATCTGGTCCAAACTTGTTATCAACCTAAATTACAGAACTTTACCTGACAGTGAATAACTTAACCTAATGCAAAAAATCAAGGCCACTGCATATTTTTAATTAACTAGCATATTACGAAATGAATTAAAAATGCAGACATATTGATCGATATCTAATTTAAATAATATTAGTGTTAATTTAATTTTACATAAGCAATAACGTATTTATCATATGCAGATAATACGTTTTCTAAACATGGTTAAACTATTTGACCAGTTTACCATCTTTTTCTTTGCAAGAAAATCATATGAATATTAATATTCATTAGGTAAACTAATAATTCCGATACGTGAGCTTGTCTCTTTGTTCTTATTCTAAGTTTAATCGCATCATCTTGTATATATGATTTATTATAATTTTAACCTATTCTACCTTAAAGTAATCTAATGCAACTTAACTTAACAAAATTCCAGTGGTTAGATCATAAATTAAATTGATCTATGTTAGCTATATTAATACTTCATGTTAATAATTCCAGATTTAAGTGGAGATTAATAATATTTAATACATATGCTGATGATGTTATCATTGGCAAAATCCTGCAAGAGCTAGTAGAGGCATTAAACGCTATTGAATTTGCAGCCAAGCTAAGAGGTTAAAATATTAACGTAGGCAAGAACACAGTGATTCATGTTGCTAGAAATTCTATAGAGAAAAAACAACTTGAAATTGGCAAGAGAAAAAACCATATAAAATAGTGATTTTGCCTATCCAATTTTACCTATTTTGATGCAATTACAAACTCGAATAACGAAGAGACTCACGAGATAAAATGGTGGACAGAGCTAGGTAACAACAGCTTTTACGTAATGCATAAAATATTCATTACGTTTTATTTAGCGTATGGATACATTAGTACAAGTATATAAATACATTAACAAAAATAAATTAAATAAACAAAAATAAAAGAAACAAAAATACAAAATAATAATAAAAAAATCTATTGCACGAAGATTCGTCATATTTGGACGTCAATGGTAGCTAGCCAGGTAAGAACTTCATGTGGGATGGTAATCTTCCTTTTTTCCAGAATAAGCTCGAAGAGGGCATTCGAATGCTATGTGCTGCACTGTTTGGTTTGGAGCGCCGCAGTCACAGTTTGGCGAGGAAGTGATGTCCCATTTCGTGAAAGTAAGCAGCACATCTACCGTAGTTGGTACGAATGCGGTTAATGATGGGCCAAAGATGTCGTGGTAAATCGAACTCAGGTGGTTCACATTTAGTAGGCATCAACACCTGCCATTCTAACGGTGCATTTGTTAGCCAGGAGTCTATCCATTTAATCAATGTATCCGAATGTAATCCTGACTGTAGGCTATTACTCGTCACTGATGGATTTCGAGATTTAAGCTTAAGGCGAAATGGTTTGAGATCTGCGTGAATAGGCAAGTTTGTGTTTGAGAAGATTTTCCTGCATTCTCGAGAATATGCAGCCTGGCTGCGGAACTGAGGGGGACAATATTGCACAACGTCGGTAACCAGTAGGTTGGCGTAGATTTTGTTGTTCCCGAAATAAGTCTCATTGCTCTGTTTAATTGCACGTCGATCTTGCTAACATGGGTTAAGCCATACTGAGGTGCAATATTCGGCCGTCAATTCATTACGTAAAGCAATAGGTGAAGCAAGTAGTAGGACACAAAATAAGAAGGAATGGAAAAAACTGTAGATACATTCCCCCGTGAAAGAAGAAAACAAGCACAAGTAACATTCAAACTCGCACAAAGCCCGACATCAGAAACGGTAAAAGGGCTCAATGATTAAGAAATATATATAATGTATGAGGCAAACATGGTTTTGAAGAATATCTGCAGTTAACGCTCCGCCATCAATCACCACTAACTATGTGAGAGCTCTCAAACATATTCCACCCCACACAATAATTGAACCTCCACCAAAAGATACAGTAGTACCAAAATTAAATGGTGCATTTTGTTCTCCTTGGTGTCGATACAATCTTCATTGTTTAGTAGAGCATTCTAGATATAGGCTATAAAATAATAGAATTAAAAAAAAAAATCAATCTTGACCTTTAAATTTGCCAGTGTGTGTATATAGCAAAGAACAAAAATCACCTGTACACTACACTTATTCGAACTGTGATTTTGTACAATTCCGAAACATGGGTTCTCAGCAAAGCAGAAGGATCCTCAATGCCTTCGAGGCGCTATCTCACAAGCTTATCATGAACTTGTACCATGACCATGACAACATACACCATGCCGTTGTGGAGGTTGAAAACCTCCTCAATATTAAAAATCTTTTAAAATAACCCTTCGTAATTCTATTGATGAGTAGGCGCAAAGAGTTGTGTAACGGTGTGAGAGTTGTTCATTTTGAAAACTGTTTGGTATTTCTTGTTTAAAATGCATCTTTGTATTATGCACCAAAAGAAAATTAAAATATCTTTAAGCATCTTATGGAATTTCATTGAAAACTTAGTGAAAGTATTCATGATTATTATTCAAGATTAGGTATATTAACCTGCCATCTGGCTGTTTGTCCCTATGTCCTTTAGCATGATCCTCTGAATTATTTTCTCTTACCTTTTAGTTTATTGATAAAAATGTTATTGAAATCATAAATATTAGAAGAAAATATAAAAATACTTGACAATTAAGGCTTTCTTTGCCTCATGAATGATGGAAAAAGCGCCAAGATGATAAAATAAACAGAATTTTTAAGTTTATATTCCTTCCTGCATACCTTATGGAAGATAATATTTACATTTAAAGTTACGGGTGTGCTCTTAATCTGCCAATTGCTTATAGATACCTGTAACGCTTATAGATTTCTTACGGAACTCGTTAGGAATTACACAGAATTGACCCATAAGGTGGTGTGGGGGCTTGCCACAATTCAGAGGGCTCATCAGCTGATATAAGGGCTGATATAATAAATATTGATCTAGAAACAAAAACTCCAAATATGTGTTAGCAAGTTAGCAAGGAAGTTTATTATTAACAGTTATATATACTAACATTTATTTAAACTTTATCTATATGTTATCTAAGTAATAATTCAACAAGTTTTCCCGATAATTTTTATTGATTTTTAGTAATATTCTAAGTGTCAATAATATTATCAGGTCAGAAAAAAATTGTCTGTTTTATAGTGTCAACATTTAAGAATCACATTCGCTTAACGTTCAAGGTTAAGATATACAGAATTCTTTAATTCAATGTTGAAATGCGAAAAGCGTGGGATGTCTGTTGAGATTCTTTAGTCATGCTTTAAGAATTTCTATTGATAGATTTTAAAAGTATCAGAAATTTTTTTCGTTTTTGTTCACTCAGTTTTGATAAAGCTATTTCAAGTCTCAGCTTACTGAATCTGAAAATATATTTACTAGTTAGCGCTGGACAACAATTTTTGAACAGGCCTATATAACGAAAATTCTTCTTCTTCTTCTTTTTGGAAACTGTGAATAGGGTTATATTTTGGCCTCATTTACATATGTCTCCATCCTGATCTGTTTATAGTCAGATATTTCCATATATCCAGTACAGCAAACAATCCATGAGTGTAAAAGTTCATTCTCAGTTTGGTTAAAATTTTAGTGTTAAAATTTTCATTTAAAAAAAGTAAAAAGGTCACTATTTGTAACCAAATCACCGTGTAATTCTTCATTTATTCAGATAGTGTTATTTTTATTAAATAGGAGTATTACTTTTTCAGTGTTAAAATTAACGCTACTTATTTATTTTCTAAGACTATAATTTAACCAGTACGTAATGTAAACTTGCCACTAATTTTAACCAAAAATAAGTGTAAATAATTAACTCGAAAAGCGAAGGACTTCATGGTACACCAAAAGTTCATTTTTTAGTGTACCAGTACAGATACACAGAAATGTTTTTTTGTGCACCACGCATTAGTTGGTTTCATTTGATACCCGACTCAAAATTTAAAAAAAAAACACAAAATTAAATACATATTTGTTTATATTTATCCCGCCCTGTATTTTTTTGTATTACCATATGTGGGTCAATAAGTTGTACAAGTATGCCAAATTTGAACTTTCTATATTTAGCCGTTTGGCTACAATTTCTAACGTACAAACAGACAGATAGACACATGAGTGACGTTATAAGGGATTTTTGGTGGTCATACCTAAAGTCACTAGATTATACAATGTAGCGCAAGCCTTTGTATAAGCCGACAGACCCCAGAGTTTGATTGGCAACATTGGTTCCCCTGTTAAGTAAACTAAAGCAGCAATTTTTACGTTCTTAAGTTTGCGTCTGCGCTGTCACATCTCCCTCTCTCGCTCTCATTTAATAACCTCCTTTGTCAGCGGTTTGAATATTTAAGGTTAAGTTTCATTTAAATTTATATATTATATTCATTTTATTTAATAAAAA
Organism: Liopterus haemorrhoidalis; assembly: GCA_963971575.1. NCBI lineage: Eukaryota > Metazoa > Arthropoda > Insecta > Coleoptera > Dytiscidae > Liopterus > Liopterus haemorrhoidalis. Next base: position 16,611,084 of record OZ020620.1, read on the forward strand.
TAAAAAAGATAATTAAAATTGTACCACAATAGTGTGTATAGTGCATCTTTGATTAAAAAAATCGTGATTACAATGTTTAAAATAAAAATTATTGGTAGTACTAGTTTCTTATTTTTGTACTGTTGCAATCACTGAAAATCATTTGTGTTGGCTACATTTTTAGCCCCAGTATGGCCGCCGTTGCGCTACTTAATATAATCTAGTGACATTAGTCATACCTACAAAATCCTAAAAAGATCCTCACTTTTAAAATACAAGTAATGACCAAAAAAGAAAAAGGTCCTCACTTGAATTTTGACAAAAACACGTAGCAACCACGTGTGTTTGGAGCTTTGGAGCTCTTAGGAGGGGGCTCGTCATTTGTATTTTAACAAAAACACGTAAAAACCAAGTATTTTTGGAGCTCTTTGGGGTTAAACTGGCCCCCTCCCCGGTACGCGCTTGTTACTGAGGATACCAAATAAGAAAATATATTTTAGAAAATTCTTCCAACATAATGTATTCTAAAATTTGACTTTAAGTTATTAGAAAACTCAAAAATGACTTCCCTATTATTAACTTTTGTTTTTTAACGAGCATTAAATAACCGAAAGAACAAATCTTCAAAAGTTAAAAGAGCAAATGCTTTAGGCCTGTAACTTTCAGTAAAAAAAGTAATTATAAACTAACACCAAAATATGATTCATCTTCAAAGAAAAACTTTTACTACAATTATTTCGCTAAGAAAAAATGTTCTAAAATTGATTTCCGTTATTACAGCTGTCAGCAAAGTCATAAATCATTTTTAAAAAATGTGCATTAAGATATTAGCTAATTTTACATGCTCTACTTTAAACACTATATTCTTTGTAACATAAATTTATTATTTTTCTAAGTACTTGACGTTTACAAATGAATATGAGGATTTAGTTACGAATAAAAAGAAAGAAAAACTATCCTAAGGTCGGATTAGACACAGACCACCTTGGAATAAAGCAATATATATCTATGAATGTCTGTCTCAACTGACTAGCTATTAAACATGTTGAGAATTGTTATAGAAAAAATTTAAATTAATTTATTCAAATTTTGTAGATTGTGTGAAGATAGTGACTGGTTTTAATAAAATAACTATAAACAACCAAATTTTCATTAATAAATTTTAATTAAATTTTAATAAAGTCAGCAGATTTTATAAAATATTGATTAAAATTTGAAACATCGATTTTTTTTAGGATAAAACTAGCTGTTGTACTCGTGCTTCGTATGGTTTTTGTTATGTACATTTTTAGAGTAAATGATATTTCAATTTCAAGTAGAATAGAAAATAACCGATTCTTTATTCTACACCACTCTTTTACACATAGTTTTGATGCTAAATAAATAATAAGTCAAATACTTCGTTTATAGGTAGTGCCACCCATAGCCCCCCAAATGTCCATCTAATTAAAAACTTAAACACAACTCTTTAACAGATACTCTTCACTATATTTCTTATATATTATATATAAGATATTTCTTCACTCCAAACAAATTTTCTTACATACACTTTTGCTGTTAAGTAAATAATAAGTGAGATATTTAAAGTTTGAAGGTAACGCGCCCCATAGTTCCCCAAATATATCTCATTACAAATTGTATTAAACAAAAATATATTTTTTAAATAAATAATCAATCGTTTTTTTTTTTAAATTGTAATACCTTTTATTATATTCATTTTTACCGACTGACAACATATATAAGGGAGGTATTGTGATCATACCGATTTTGACATTTCGAGATTTCGATGGATCTCCACGAATTGAGGTCCCTACATAACGTTTTGACTATTTTTAGCATGATGTCTCTCGGGCTGTCTGTCCATCCGTCCGTCTGTCTGTCTGTCCGTCTGTCCGTCTGTCTGTCTGTCGGTGTACACGTGCAGAGCAAATTCGGCTGAAAGGATTTTTATGAAACTTCATATTTAAGCTTCTGCTATCAATGGCACGAGTTGATCAACTTTTGGTAAAAATCGGTTAACTAAAAATGGGAGTTTACTCGTGTCGATTTTAAGATTTTTGTGAATATTTCACAATAAAAAAATATTTCGAAAAAAATTATTGAACAAAAGTTGCTATAAAAGCAATAACTAATAACTTTTATTTGAGACGTTTTTTGATAAAACGAAAAATTTCGAATAATTTCTGTAAAATTTTTCGAAATTTTTGTTAAGTCTCAATTTTTTCATATTTATATGTAACGTTTCCATGGCCATGATAAATAATATCTCTGTTAGAAAATATTAGGTCAAGTTATTTCTACTCTGCTGCTAGAATTTAATTTATATAAGTACTTTATGATGGCGGTCGGTCCTGTGGTGGCCACAGCTGATTTTTTTAGGATAAAACTAGTTGTCGTACTCGTGCTTCGTATGGTTTTTGTTATGTACATTTTTAGAGTAAATGATATTTCAATTTCAAGTAGAGTAGAAAATATCCGATTCTTTATTCTACACCACTCTTTTATACACAGTTTTGATGCTAAATAAATAATAAGTCAAATACTTCGTTTATAGGTAGTGCTACCCATAGCCCCCCAAATGTCCATCTAATTAAAAACTTAAACAGAACTCTTTAACAGAAAAGAAAGGTTTCTTCACTCCAAACAAATTTTCTTATATACACTTTTGCTAATTTAAAGTTTGAAGGTAGCGCGCCCCATAGTTCCCCAAATATATCTCATTACAAATTGTATTAAACAAAAATATTTTTTTAAAAATAAATTATCAATCGTTTTTTTTTTTAATTGTAATAACTTTTATTATATTAATTTTTACCGACCGCCAACATATATAAGGGAGGTATTGTGATCATACCGATTTTGACATTTCAAGATTTCGATGGATCTCCACGATTTGAGGTCCCTACATAACGTTTTGAATATTTTTAGCATGATGTTTGTCGGTCTGTCTGTTCGTCCCTCTGTCCGTCTGTCCGTTTGTCCCTCTCTCCGTCTGTCTGTGTACACGTGCTGAGCAAATTCGGCTAAAAGGATTTTTATGAAACTGCATATTTAAGCGTTTGACATCAATGGTGCGAGTTGATCAACTTTTGGTAAAAATCGGTTCACTAAAAATGGGAGTTTACTCGTGTCGATTTTAAAATTTTTGCGAATATTTAGCAACAGAAAAATATTTTGAAAAATTTATTGAACAAAAGTTGCTATAAACGCAATAACTAATAACTTTTATTTGAGACGTTTTTTTATAGAACGAAAAATTTCGAAAATTTTTTGTAAAATTTAAAAAAGTTTTTTTTACTTATATGTAACGTTTCCATGGTCATGATAAATAATATCTCTGTTAGAAAATATTAGGCCAAGTTATTTCTACTCTGTTGCTAGAATGTATTTTATACAAGTACTTTATGATGGCGGTCGATCCTGTGGTGGCCACAGCTGATTTTTTCTGTTACATAGATGAGATTTTTCAACTTTAGAAGTTACACTACCCTTCCCCCCTAAATAGTTCAAAATTTTTATTCAATATTTTACAAAATTTATTAGTTCTGCCACTTGTGCTGTAAACATGATTCGGTGAAAGCAGTAACTCTTTCATGAGCAACCTCTCTTTAAAGATAAATTGGCCCAAAGATAATAAGACCAACTCAAAGAGATCGCGTGCATTAGCAAGCACAAATAACCTAGATGTTGAATATCTAAAGGGTTTTTTAAAGATTATTTTAAGTAAAAGCTTCTGAGAAATCTTAATTTTCGATGTTATAGTCTTTGATTCAGTGCCCCAAGCTTTATTAGTTAGAGTTATATCGAAAAAACAGATTTTTTTTTTGTTCTCAAACCCCCAAAACTACCCATTTAAATTAAAATTCTGTTATGTAATATAGTCTATAACCTAGTAAAAGTTGATATTTAAGCGTGATGTCCGTACAGACAGACAGACTTTCTCATTTATTATTTTATTTATTGTAAGTTAATACATATTCTAGTCATTTAGATAGGCTGTGTTAGGCGCAAATAGCTATAGTTATTGTGTGCTAAAAATATAAACTAACTATATATGTCATGTGTCTGTTCGCGATAGAAATTGTGGCTAAACGGCTGGAATTTTCAAGCTTTCTTCTTTGATGAAACAATGTTTCGTCGCTGTTTTTAGTTTTTAGGTAATATTATAAGCAAATTGTGATTTCCGCATACCTCCCACTATTTTATCAATAACCAATCAGACACACATATATCAATCAGATATGAATTATGTATCAGCTGAATTAGTTAGTACATTTTAATCACTGATTTATTCATAACACTACTTGATAAACATTATATTATAAAATAATAATACTTCATAAAGTTTTTAATCCAGTAAATAGTTTTTATGTATATCTATACAAGTATGAGGATTTAATGGTAAAAACTTGTTTTAATTTTTTAAAAAATGTCACGTGTTTATTATTTATTATATTTAAAGCTGTAATATTGAATAAAGGTTAAATATGATTAATGATTTTATGGATATTAAAAAGACATGTTGATCCGGATTAGCTTCTGGATACTGATTTTATCTGGTGCAGCCGTTTTGAACAGTGGTTCCCAAAGAATGTGGCTTCTTAGGCATTACAGTACGAGAAACAAACAGTTAACAGAAGAACACAGATATTTGAGGTATTTTATTAAGATTTTGACTAGTTTCTTTTGTGTTATCTTTTCCAAATATTGATTAATATTAAGGTACTGCAATACTTTTTAGTCTTAGGCAGGCATTGCACTATAAAAGAACTTTGTAAAAGATCTTTTATAAAATATATTTGGTGAAAAATATGACAGCATAATGGGCCATTTTTTATAAAATATCTCTTTTGTAAAAGATAATAACCTACTATTATTAATTTTGATAAAAAATATATCAGTTGAAAGCAAGATAGCGGAAGTAAAGTTTATATACATGTTTTAACAACTAAATTGGTAATTTAGGTAATTAATTAATTGGTAATATAAGAGCTAGGAAATGGTATATAATCTTCAACATTCAGATTAAAGAAACAGAAACAAGAAAACTAGAAGTGTACCGAATAATTGCAAATACCATCAAAATGATAAACGGTAAATGTAGGTTTACGAAACCAATATTTGGCGGAACAAATGAAGATAAGTACTTAAAGAACAGGGAGGTAGGGAGGCAATGTTTGCGTATGACCTTGTCCCCTCACCAAACATGTGCGGCCATATTGTGTTGGCTAATGTCATTTGTTGACGTTCTGTCGTGCGACTAGTTTTGTAAATATTTCTTCGAACTTACCATCAAAAACTGTGTTTTTATTTTTATTAATTTTATTTGTGTATGGACTCTTTGTAGAACATTGTATTATATTATTATTATGCGAATGTATACTGGACGTAAAGAAAAACATTTTTAAGTACTGTGTTAAAAAAATGGTAACCGGACAACTGGGGCTGTAAGCTAACTCGGGCCGTTCACAATTGGGGCTTTTCACAACTAGGGCCATTAACAACTGGGGTGATGGATAATTCGGACCGTACACAATTGGGGCTTTTGACAACCGGGCCATAACTATAAGAGCTAGAGTCTTCTTTTGTTTAAAATAAAAAATAATTCAAAAGAACACTTAAATTTACTTAAGCCAACCCTTAAAAAACATTTTTTTATTTATATAGTCAAAATAGCACCAAATTTTACTTAATATAACTCTTAAAATACAATTTCTTTTTAATCAAATGATCACAAACATTTTCTTAAACCCACCCTTAAAATACAGTTTTTTTATTTATTCTAATTCCCACCAAAATGTACTTAATAAAACCATTAAAATATATTTTTTTTTCATAAGAACGCGCAATTTAATTTATGCCAACTTGTAAAATAATTATTTTTTATTTTAAACAAAAGAAGACTCTATCTCTTATAGTTGGCCCCAGTCGTCAAAAGCCCCAATTGTGTACGGCTCGAATTATCCATCGCCCCAGTTGTTAATGGCCCCAGTTGTGAAAAGCCCCAAACGTGTACGGCCCGAATTGTCCATCGCCCAAATTGTTAATGGCCCCAGTTGTGAAAAGTCCCAATTGTGAACGGCCCGAATTGTCTTACGGCCACAGTTGTCATGGAACAAAATATATATATATATATATATATATATATATGCATATAGAATGAATATTGTTATATTGTAACCAAGTTTAACCAAAATATTAAACTCGGCTAAGGTTTGAGAAACCGGCCCTAAATGGCAATAAGAGTAAAGATGGTAACTTCTCCAGTTTTAACCCATGAGTTGACTGTACAGTATGATGAAGATGAAAATTCTGGGTATCCGGGATTTTAACCCGCACGTAGGCTGCCGCTAGCAACCATAGCAAAGTAACCATAGCAACCATTTTCTAACTATTTGGTTATAGTTAACTAGACTTTCAGAAACTGGCCCTTAGTCGTTGGAGAACTATTGTTTAGTGATAACACTATCCTCCATTTTACTAGTTACTGTTAAGCTTAGACCTTGCCAAATATGTGGTGTACCAATATTCGTAGCTTCTTCTAGCAGTTGATCTCTCCATCATGTTGACAATCACTGGTTAGTCTGTCGTGTTTATCAATACAGGGTTCTTCAGAAACAGGTATAAATGTTTTATAAAAAAGAAAAACAAATGACTCGATATGCAGTTCAGTAAATATAAAAATTAATGATTTATTGAGTTAATTTTATTAATATTTATTGAGATGTAAACAAGCTAAATGGCATGAAATTTTAAATTATTCATTGATAATATTACTACTGAAATGCATACAGAATAAACTGCAAATACATTAATAATAATAAAATATTGTCGTATGTCTCTTCTTGGATACTGGCAGTTATGTTGACATTTCGCTACATTTACACAAATCCACCATTTTGTCTTGTTACGTCCTTTCAGATATTTTGTATACCAATAATAGTACAGTACCCCTATAACTTTATAATACAAGGTGGCCACTGAAAGACTGAAGGGTTTGAAAAAATCATAACTTTTTAATTAAATAAGAAATTGATTTGTCCGTTTCATTTATCTTGTTAACCTTTTAATTATAGATATTTTTTTATTTTCTTTTTTTTTTGTAGATTATAGTGCTTGGAGATTAAAATGGCTACGTATGATGTCCAGCAACGAGTAAAACTTATCGAGTTTTTCTATTCCAGTGAAAGATCAACTATTCTAAATCTGAGAAAATACCGGCAACATTTTCAGAGGATCTCCTAGCGATAACATGATCCGGAACCTAATCAACCAGTTTGAAAGAACTGGATTAGTCGGCGATCTTCCAGGAAGAGGTCCTAAGCGCACTGTACGCACTGACGCAGCGATGGAAGCTGTACGGAAGAGTGTCATTGAGGATCCATCTTTCTTTTTTTTTCTTTACTAAATAAATCAGAAGTAGCGGACTGGCAACATTTTCCGGCCCTGGAAAATTGGAATAAATCGGCCCTAAAGAGTCAAGAGCCGGCCTCATTGGATCAAGGACCGGCCCCATTAATCCAAGAATCGGTCCTGTTGGGATAGGCCCACCGGGAAATTGCTCGATGTCCCGCCAGGCCAGTCCGCCACTGTAAATAAATAAACAAAACAACAGTTCTTCAATTAATAACCTTTTATCCATCTTCCTCTACCCGTCGTCGCTCTGGTCAACTAGGTATCACCAGAACATTGCTTGAGAAGAATCTGAAGTATGGTTCCAACAGGATGGAACTGCCAGGGCGACGATGTATCTCCGCGAGAAATTTTCGGTGAAAGGATACTTTCAAAAAATGCTGAATTAGTTTTGCCTCCAGGTTCACCTGATTTGACAGCCCCAGTCTTCTTTTTGTGGGCTATTTATAAGAACGGGTTTACGTAAATAAACCTCGAACAATTCAAGAACTTAAGGAGAACATTCGAGCCGATATCTGACGTTTAGGACCTGAAACCTTGCGTAAGGTTATGGAAAATGGGGGTCATTTGAGTGATGTTGTTTTTCACACATAATACTTAACAATATCCATTAATTATATTTCGAAATAATTATAAAAAATTAAAAAAACACTTGCTTGTAAAAGTTCTTTTGAAAACAGAAGATTATAATTCGATTTAACTCTTTTGTAAAATACACTCATACCTCGCTATACGGCCGCTCTTTGTACGGCTTTTCGCTATAACGGCCTTCTTTAATTATGGCACTTTTTCGATATACGGATAAATGTTTCGTTAAACGGCCAAAAAAATAATAAATGTGAAAAAAATATGGCCAGAAAGAATAAAAACTAATGATCCTTAAGTTGATTCTATTTCTGAACTTCGACAAACCATATTGAACCTAGCAAATGATCTTGGTTTTGAGAATTCGGAATTGATTCGTTATACGGCTTTTTGCTTTGCGGCCTACTTTTCCGGAACGTATCTAGGCCGTAAAGCGAGGTATGAGTGTATATTCAACAATTATATAAACTGACTCGAACTCTGGAATATTTTATTCTCTAGGTGTTTCTTGTTATAAAACAAATCTAACGATGTATTTTCAATAAAATTTAATAATACAAACTCCGCAAATTTTCTTATCAATCGTATCAAACAACCGCGCACCCAGCGAGGGATGCCTATAGGATGAAAATTTTATTGTTATTTTTCTTACTTCACAAAATTTGATATTCTTTCACCAAATATACATATTTTTTTTTTTTTTTTCTAATGAATTTGTGTTTTAAAAATCAATTTCAAAGGAAGGTTTAGGGCAGGGGATATAGCTTTTTATATATTCTGAAAAACAGTTATATATGGACATGTCCCTTTTTTTATGAATGCTTTTCAAGCGTAGTTTGGCCACGTTTAGAACATTCTCAAGTTCAGAACTAGAGAGGAAAAGAGCAAGGCTTATTGGGAGGGCCATTCTGAGGGAGGCCAAGACTCATACTGTAGAACCAAGAAGAGGAGAAAGAGATAGAAAAAGAGAGAAAGAGAAAGAGAGAGAGAGAGAGATAGAGAGAGAGAGAGAGAGAGAGAGAGAGAGAGAGAGAGAGAGAGAGAAAATATAGGTAGTATAATAAATATAATTTATATTATATTCATATACAAGTAATAACGTTATATTAATTACTTAATGAAATTAATATTTATATGTTATTATATTTATTGCTATTTTATTATTTAACTGCTATTTAATGTAATTAAAGTAATTTACAAAATAAATAGTGTAATGTTTTTATCTATTGTACATGGAGAAAAGAAATTGCGTTTTATAAAAAAAAAAAATATATATTAAGAGAGCAATGTAGCTAGGTTTCGCGCGATATAAACATTGATTTATTTCGGCCATAGAATTTAGACCAAATATAATCGGATCAATCTGATTTTTTTTAAATTTGTTGATATTCAGACCAATTCTGTAACTCAGTTACTATGAAAATAGGAATTAAATTCGTCACTATGAGCAAGGTCAGTTACTACCATGAATGAAAGTCATTGTACTTTTTATAATATTTTATCTCGTAGTAACGTTCCTACACAGTAATTTTTTGTGCCGCTAGGCTCGGTAATTGTCGTATATAATTTAACCGACCGCCAACAAATACAAGGTGTCTCAAAAGAAATTTTATATTTATTTAGCTTACTGCGTGAACGCAAAGTATCCGAGGGGCGCGGGGGTTATGTCAATCGGTAGCCTGGCTTTTGGGAATTCAGTCGCTATGGAGCGTTTCTCGGGAGCAGACCGCGCGTTATGCGTGCGAGAGTTTTACAAAAACGGTGATTCGGCGACTGTAGCGCGTAGAAAATTCTGCAGTATTCGAGGTTTTCGCCACTTAAATGATGCGCCAAGCATTCCTCTCATTCGACATTAGGTTAAAAAGTTTGAAGAGACTGGTACAACGCTGGATAAATCAAAATCCGGGCGACCTAGGTCATCAAGAACGGTAGAAAACGTGGAGAATGTTAATCAGTCTGTTCGTGACGACCCGAACCTTTCAATTCGGAAGCACGCAAGTGCTTTAAATGTGCATATATCATCATTACATCGCATTATGCACAAAGACCTAAAGCTGCACCCCTAAAAAATTCAATTGGTGCAAGAATTAAAGCCCCAAGATGCCAGTCAGAGGCTTAATTTCGTAAATCAGGTGATTGAGCGATTTTCAACGTTTACCAACATTTTGTTTTCGGATGAAGCTCATTTTCATCTTAATGGCCACGTAAATAAGCAGAACTGCCGCTACTGGAGTGCAACGAATCCGAACCGCAAACATCAGAAACCCCTACATTCGCCTAAAGTGACCGTATGGGCTGCGATGTCGGCGCGAGGAATTATCGGCCCTTACTTTTTTGAAGACGAAAGGGGGCGTGCAGTTACAGTGAATTCAGAGCGTTATGTGGAGATGTTAGACAACTTCTTGGTACCTGAACTGCAAAACTTTCCTGGCTATAACCAAAGAACATGGTTCCAACAGGACGGAGCAACTTCACACACGTCCAATATGTCTCTGCCACGTGTTCGTGAAATTTTCTCAGGCAAATTGATCTCCCGGAGAGGTGACATAAATTGGCCTCCACGCAGTCCAGATTTAACCCCTATGGACTTTTTCCTATGGGGTTATCTTAAATCTAAAGTTTACGCCAGTAAACCGACTTCACTGGCGCATTTGAAAGAAAATATCCGTCACGAAATGGCAGCCATCCCTGAGTCCACCTGCAGAGACGTCATAAGTAATTTTACTGTTCGATTAAATGAGTGCCGAGAACGCGAGGGTCTACATTTAGACGATATTATTTTTAAGAAATAAATCCCCAAAAAGTGTATTTTAATAATTAATAAACATTTTTCTATATACGGCTTACTTTTTTTTTAATCGATCCACTAAATATAAAATTTCTTTTGAGACACCTTGTATAAGGGAAGTATTGTGATCATACCGATTTTGACATTTCGAGATTTCGATGGATCTCCACGAATTGAGGTCCCTACATAACGTTTTGGTAATTTTTAGCATGATGTCTGTCGGTCTGTCTGTCCGTCCGTCTGTCCGTCTGTCCGTCCGTCCGTCCGTCCGTCCGTCTGTCTGTCTGTGTACACGTGTAGAGCAAATTCGGCTAAAAGGATTTTTATGAAACTGCATATTTAGGCTTTTGACATCAATGGCACGAGTTGATCAACTTCTGGTAAAAATCGGTTGACTAGAAATGGGAGTTTACTCGTGATGATTATAAGATTTTTGCGAATATTTAGCAACAGAAAAATATTTCGAAAAAATGTATTTAACATAAGTTGCTATAAATGCAATAACATATAACTTTTATTTGAGACGTTTTTTGATAAAACGAAAAATTACGAAAAATTTTTATAAAATTTTTCGTAATTTATTTTTTCGTAATTAAAAGTATCTATTTTTTCATACTTATATGTAACGTTTCCATGGTCATGATAAATAATATCTCTGTTAGAAAATATTAGGCCAAGTTATTTCTACTCTGCTGCTAGAATGTATTTTATACAAGTACTTTATGATGGCGGTTGGTCCTGTGGTGGCCACAGCTGATTTTTCATATAGTAAATAGTGTTTCGGTTGTGAGGGCATAATTGGTACCAAATATTAATTAATTTTTACAAACAAGTGATTATTTTTAAGATAAAAGTGCAATCTAGTGTGTCCTTGAGTTGAAATTTACAATTTTTATTTATTTACTGAGTGATAGTCTTTTTTATTTCGTTCGTAGGTGTAAGAGATTTTCAGGTCGAGACAGTGTTCTCTGGCATAACCTAATGACTACTTTTTACGGTAGCCGAGACCGCTGGCTTAACGTGCCCCATGTGCCCGAATATTAATTTAGAGAAACAGGTACTCATTTAAGGGAAGGCTGAGTGGGCCTACGATTGCTACGGCCAAGATTATTTTTGCGGCCAAGTGCAACCGCACTGAGTGAGAGTGATGTGAAGTTAGATAAAGTTTAGGTCATTTAAAACTGAAAATTAAAAATCGAACAATATTTCAACACACGGAAAAACACACGCAACAAGATAAAAAATTAAAAAATTGATCCAACTGTATTTGATCTATGGCCGAAACAAATGAATGTTTATGTTGCCCGAAATTTACATTAGCCTGTTAAATAAATTGTTAGTTTTACCATAATATTTGATGTGGTAAAATATAATATAATAGTGCAACGTTTACCATACATAATACAAGGATAATGTACTTATTAAAATGTTGAACTTATAACCAGTCTATCTTCTCTTCTGTCAAACTTATAACAGTATTTTATTTATACATAAAAAAGTAATAGACCAAATTGCTCAATGAATCATATTTACAACAAGAAGGAAACGAATTTTTTTGTGTAAATTTATCTATGTCTTAGCACTTCCTACATTCAAAATATGATATTATATGTTGTATGTAAGAAGAAAAAAACTTCAATAAGTTACATAAAAACTTTATCAAAAAATACAAGATTTTATCTGCCGAATTCTCAGTTTTTTTCTTGTCTGGTCTCACGACCATCTTTGTAAGACAATCTGGACATAATCGATTATAGACGATAGTGTTTTTATATCACACTGTATCATAGGCGTATGAACTACGATATTCGGATAAAATGTTGGGTAACATATACAAAATACATAATAGTATTACTTATTAAGTAATAGTCTCGACAACCGGCGGTCCGTAGGATGAATGCAACATACCGAACCATTTTATGTAGCTCACCAATAATAAATATAATGTTAACTTTTCTTATCCAGCGTAGCCAACACATTACTGCCGCACTGCTTTAGGCTCCTTACACTCTAAAAACAGTAGTGTTAAAGGGACTTGATGGTACACTAAAAAATGAACTTTTAGTGTACCATGAAGTCCCTCGCTTTTTCGTGTTAATTACTTACACTTACTTACTGGTTAAATCATAGTGTTAGAAAATAAATAGTGTTAAATTAGTGTTAATTTTAACACTGAAAAAGTAATATTTCATAAAAATAAGACTATCTGAATAAATGAAGAAAATTTTTACTTTTTTTAAATGAAAATTTTTACACTTGAATTACTGGCTACACCAGCGTTTCCCAACCTTTTTTAATGGCGGACTGACAATCAACCTAGAAAAAATTCGCGGACCGGCAAGTTTAGAAAGTAATGTGTATCGTAAAAGTTTTATATTTTTTATTGCACTGATTACAAACACAAAAAAAATACACAAATAATTAATCACATATAATTAGTGAAAAAAGAAACAAATGATTACTTAAGCAATTAACAGATTAAGGACCGAGATTTTCATCTCAAAATTAAGTGGGTTATAACTTATTAAGCGAATAGTTGCATAGTAAAAAAAAACATTCACGGACCGGCGGTTGGGAAACACTGGTATATACACTAGGCGTAGTTATGCCGACGTAAATACGTGTTGTCAGGCTTGGTAGTTTACGAGCCAAAGGTCCTGGGTTCAAATCCCGGTCATGGTATGGATGTTTGTGAGTCACGGGGTAACTGGGAATTGGCCCTGTTCTGTGGCATAAAAAAAACGGCGAAAACAAGACCTCAAGATGTAAAAAATAGAAATTACAAACGGGCCGCCGAGAGGACTTCTGGGGCCTCGGGGAGAAACTTTCTTTGCGGTCCCCGAGGTTCTCACTTGCAAAATACAAGTGATGAGCAAAAAAAAAGTTTTCACTTCCAAAATACAAGTGATGAGCAAAAAAGAAGGTCTTCACTTCCAAAATACAAGTGATGACCAAAAAAAAAGGTCTTCACTTCCAAAATACAAGTGATGAGCAAAAAAAAAGATCTTCACTTCCAAAATACAAGTGGTGAGCAAAAAAAGGTCCTCAGTTCCAAAATACAAGTGGTGAGCAAAAAAAGGTCCTCAGTTCCAAAATACAAGTGATGAGCAAAAAAAGGTCCTCAGTTCCAAAATACAAGTGATGAGCAAAAAAAAGGTCCTCACTTCCAAAATACAAGTGATGAGCAAAAAAAAAAGGTCCATACTTCCAAAATACAAATGATGAGCCAACAAAAAAAGGTCCTCACTTCCTACGACTCTAGGGCCCCAGGAATTTTCCCCGGCTACCCCCCCCCCTCTTGTCGAACCTGCATGCAGCCAACGAGGTAAAATTAAAAAAAAAAAAAAAAACACAGAATGCGGACCGCGACATTAAAAAAGTTGCCAAACTTTTAACTAATATACAGCTCATACATAATTAATTATAAGTTATTTTTTCCCACAATAACATAATAATATATCAAACATCCAGGCTTCTCCAAGAACCGAACATCAACATATCCCTAACCAAATACAATAAGAAAGAAACCCATCCCATACTTATCCTACAATCTTACAACAAAATAATTACAAAATTCAAATATCACATTACCATCTTCACTGACGGGGCTAAAATTCAAGGTAGTTCCGGTGCTGCACTAGTTACAGTAAATGAAACACAACAAATTGATGTTCTACAGACGACAAAATACATAAGATACCATCAAAGCCAAAAATTCATAATACAAACAGATTCTTCCAGTACCATCACAAGCATACAGCAAACATTCACCAGAAACACCATAATACAAAATGTTCAGAAAAATCTACACGGCTCAGTAATAGAAGGGAAAAAAGTTACTAACTTATGGAAGTTCCATCACACCAACACATCCCAGGAAATAAGACAGCAGACATAGCTGCAAAAGAAAGTATTAATGAAAAAATCGACCTCTATCCACCTCAAATATACGACACAAAAAGCCACTTCAAAAACAAAACAAAATAAACATGCAACAACACTCGCGTCCATATACACAAAAGTAACTCCCGAAACAACACTACCAGAAGAGAACAGATAGTACTAACCAGAATAATAATCGGACACACTTTATTAACACACAAACAAATATTTCAACGAGAAGCACCACCAAACTGTCAGGCCTGCAACACCAAGCTGACAGTAATACATATTATTACAGAATGCCCCCAACACCACAAGAAGTGTGAACCAACAACTAGCAGACCCAGATGAAATATTATCAAAAACAACGAAATAAACTTCATCAAAGTCCTAAAAGAAATGAATTTATTCGACAAAGTGTAACATTATATACCGTATCTTAATACAGCCATGTAATGTAACACAAACCATTGTAAAACGTAATGTAGCTAAACAAATATGTACCAAAATGTATAATAATGTAAATTAATGTCCTGCAGTGCTAAAAGCTGAGCTGTTGGAGCTCCCCTAAATAAATCAATTAACAAAATCGGTATTAAATGTTTCAAAAATTTCGTTTTGTCAAAAAAAAAAAAAACTGCTACTGTATATATTTTCGTTCTTTCAAAATTATTAGTAATATCGTCATTTCGTTTTCGTTAAATATTCAGTTCCTGTTTTATAGTGATATTGCCCCCAAAATATTGGTCCTCATCCGCCTATGTATAATCCATTCAATCATACACTGTGATACTGGAATAGAGGTATCATATTTGGCCACAGGTCCGACCACCCAGACTACCATACGTTGTTATTAAACCGATGGGTACACTGTTATTACGCCAGGAGCCGTTGTATACGCATGCGCATACGCAGTAACGAGTCTCTTGATAAAATGTTGTCACAACTCGCAAGACGAGACACATTATCATTTCAAATGTAATTTTTAATTTGTATGATGTGTAGATCTTTATTGTTATTGAGTAATTTGATTTGCGAAAAGATAATTTATGTTAATATATATTGAAATCGTTTTAGTTTGATATTATAAAGGTTTTTTGTATGGGTAGATATGTATCCATCCACATCGAAAGTCGATGATGGTACTGAAAAAAAAGTAGCTACTATAAAGCAGGAATGTGCGTCAAACACAAAGAAGGCGTAGGCGCCCATTTCTGCTATAAAGTCCTCCGCGAGTGAGATCGTTTATGACTGTAGAGCCCGATAGAGGAGTGAAAATTCTTCTGCATACACAACAAAGGTGGCTATCTACTTTGTTCGATATTCTTACAGCACGTTGTTTTCTTCTCTTTTTAATGACTTCTGCACGCTTGATCCTTTTCTTCTCAAAGATATTTATTGCTTTAGAAGTTACCTTTCTCCAAGCAAGACAATTTATAGCTGTTTGTTTCCAAAGGCTGTTTGTTAAATTGCATATTATATTCTAAGAATATTTTTGACGGAATCCTTATGGGTCATTCCATATCAAGTGGTCTGGTGGTCCCTGCTCGACCATCACGGATTTCGATGAAATTTTGTATGGACATTCACACATGTCTCCAACGAACATTGGTAAAGTTTTACGTTCATTCATGCAATACTTGCTGAGATTTAGTAATTTGTTTGACCCCATACCGCAGCCTTCTATGGTATGACTCTGAGATTTCGGCAACTTTGAGACACAGTATCTCTGGCAATATTTTGTTGAGAGAAACAAAACTTTGCCAACTTATACAACTTTTTGAGCTCTATTAAACAAAATAATAAACAAATCTTCATGAGCGATTTCCGTGTAGAAAATATGGATCAAACTTGGCTTAAAAATTTGCAAGTAAAAATTTTGCACATAATAACTTATCAATACAAGGTTAACGAATATGAAATTTCACACTCCTATTATTTTTCATTAGTTCAGGAATTGTGTGTAAAGTTGATGATTTTTGTGAAAATGCTAAAAACAGGGTATATTTAGCCCACTTTTACAAAAATATACCTTCTGGAAACTGTTTTAAATTATTTTCATTAGAAAGAGCATGTTTTAAACCCCCTAAAAAAGTAGGATTGGTTTTTCATCCCTGGCATAGAAGGCCTTAGAAAAAGGGACAAAGTTGAGGACAAATTTTTTCGAGTTGCAAATTTTGAGGCCAAGTTTGATCCAAATTTTCTGCACGGAAATCTCTCATGAAGATTTGTTTATTATTTTGTTTAATAGAGCGCAAAAATTTGTATAAGTTGGCAAAGTTTTGTTTCTCTCAACAAAATATTTCCAGAGATACTGTGTCTCAAAGTTGCCGAAATCTCGGAGACATACCATAGAAGGCTGCGGTATGGGGTCAAACAAATTACTAAATCTCAGCAAGTATTGCATGAATGAACGTAAAACTTTACCAATGTTCGTTGGGGACATGTGTGAATGTCCATACAAGATTTCATCGAAATCCGTGATGGTCGAGCAGGGCACTTCTCCAAAATCAGGCCACTGACATGGAATGACCCTTATACCTTTTGCAAGGCGTGCCCGTTTGTATTCCCATGTTCCAGTTTGGAGTATAGGATTTTTTTAGGCAGATGATCATCTTCTATTCGGATAACATCTTAAGCGACCCATCTTAAGTTATTTTTATATAGCAGTGTTTCAATGCTTAGAATATCTGCTGTTTTTAGAACTTTAAATTAGTTACGTAATCTTGCCACTTAATTTTAAGTATTGTTCTCAGAGATCTCCGATGGATCTTTTTCAACTGGTATATCTACCGTCTGTACAAACACCATGATTAACTTCCATACAAAAGTACTGGCAGAACTGCAGCTTTGTGTACCATAATTTTGTCTCGGTGTTGCGATCCAAGTAAGTTCCCAACAGAATTTCTGAGGCCGCCGAAAGCAGCAGTGGCAATGATAGTCTTCCACATATTTCCTCATCCATAGAGTATCTGAATGTTATAATGCTTCTTAGATATTTAAATGCATTAACCCTTTTCATTGCAGTCAAATTTATTTGATGCACCAGGGAAAAGATCTCTTCTTTCTTGAAGTTTGGATGGTGAGAGATCTTCTAGGACACAATCATCTGCATATAACAGATCGTTGGTAATGTTAACTTTTCTTTTACTGCTAAGAGTTTTAACATACCACCGTCAAATCGGAAATTTGTATTCCACCCTTGAAGTTACTAAAGGCAGTGTTCAACATGGCTGATAAGTAAAGTGCAAAGAGCGATCGTGCAAGGACACAACTTTACTGGCCTTGCCAAGGACAAAACCTAGATAGACTATAAACTATTTGGAACTTGTGAAATGTAGTATTCAAAGCATATAAAAGACAAAACGGCACCCCTCTTTTATCCATCAAATGTCCTGAAAAAAAATATATGCTTACCTTGCTTACCGCAGCGGTTCGCTGTAGTAGTTCTGAGGACTTTTTCAAGATATGTTATAAAATGAAAAGCTGAGACATAAATGAGTACTCATAATTCTTAATTCAGTGTTGAAGCAGCAATAGAAAGACTTGTCAAGAAAGACAGTTAATTTACAAACAGTACAGATTTCTAATTAATCTTCACCTTTGCAATCAGTTAATATTGTTCAGTAATTAAGATGTAATCAAAGATCTTTATTTAAACATAAGATTTACATATGATCCCATGACAAGAGAAAACCATGCAACGAATTGAGAAAATAAATGTAAACTGTTAATTAGAAATAATGTACATTTATAGCAAAAATTTAACATTTTCAAATTTCGAAACCGACGAATTAAAACTAATGGTAAAAAAAAACTTACCGTATTTTTCGGACCATAAATCGCACCATTTTACACAGAAAAACTGACTTAAAATCGGGGTGCATCTTATGGTCCGAAGGTATAGGTGCGTTGTTTAAAAAGTGTGCGATGTTAGTGTGGAATCAATTCAGAGCGCATAAAGCAAAATCAACCAAGGAAATATAATAGAAATGAATATAGAATTAGCTGTCATTTCAGGAGGCTTTACAAGTCAACGACAACTCTTGGATGTGTCGATTAATAAACCATTTACTAATTTTATACGGGAAGAGTGTAACAAATAAATGATAAAGCCAAAACACGATGTACAGCAACAGGAAGTATGAAAGGGCCGACAATTTCAAAAGTATGTATTTGCGTAAAAAATTCGTTGTGAAAGAAAAGACGATTATAAAGTCTTTATGAAATGCGGTATAAGTAACGCATTGGCTTGTATCGAAGATGACTGGGTTTTGAAGAGATTGACAACAATAGTTCAGACGAAAATAATACAAACAGTGACATTAACAGTATAGACAGTGAAGATGAACAAAATGTTACTTGTTCAAGTTATCGTAATAATAAATATTTTTTCTAAAAATTGTCTCATTAATTTAGGATGCATCTTATCGTCTTATGGTCCGAAAAATACGGTATGTCAAATGTAAATCCTACATTTCAGGATTTTGGTATCAAGTAAGTAACATTATTTAGGCATATTTTTTGCTGTTATCGCATCAAATGCATTTTTCTTAATAGAATTATGCTTGTTAATTTAAGTATTAAGAACTTCTATTATATATTTCACATGAAATAAGCCCATTACACCACGTTTAACATCAATTGCAGCATCGTATTTTCATGTGATGGCACACGATCGTTTATGGCGGTAAGACGTTATAAAACTTTGACCGTCAGTGAAACTAAATTGGTGTTATGTAACACTGACCATTTATCGGACACTCAGTATCTCACTCTACCTGACATACTATTATTCTCCCGTATCCTTCTTATTACTAGTCTATTTAAACCAATATTTGGCGCAAAATCTCCGCCACTGTTGGATACAAACAGATACCTCGAAGCACAAGTTCTTATTCATAACTTGTGTCTCATCAAAGCCTGTTAATTCTAGAAATCCAGTGGTAAGAGCAGTAGACAGATATCGGTATCTACCGTTGAGTCTGATTGCTAAGCGCGCATGTGTGACCCACGGCATGACCCGCATCCCGACACACTGATCACTCATAACGTAACTAATTATATACTGCGACGTCTGGACTCTTTGCTAATAACATTCGTGCAATTATTACTAATATTTGTAATTACATGGATTTTTTATTGGGCTGTCATTATCGGATAATTCATTGAAATTAGTAACTGACAATGGTAATTGCTTTATTTTTAAGGCTTCATTGCCAAAACAGTCATGATTATAAGATTTGTGACCAGATTGTCAGATGCGGCTTGTACTATGCGTTTGTTGCCAACGTACACTTTCAGCTCTCGGAATCATTAATCGGTTTAGGGAAGGAACTGAAAAAATATAAGAACGCTTATTCATATATAAGTTATTACACGGTACATACATAAAAAATATATCGTTATGCAAAATGATAAGTAAGAAAAAATAAGTTTAAAAAAAATTACACCATGCCTTTAAAGTTGCATTGAATACTGACGATATCAGTCGTTTTCTGTGAATCAAAACACCTAAAGAGGGAATAGATACCTATATTAAATATACCAACAATTGTTAGTATTTATTAGTAATTTTATAATTTTAGGAAGCGTTAAAGCGTTTTAGCGCTTGCAGCAACAAAATTACTAAAACGTAGTTTTAGTAAGTTTATGTTTTATTTCCATGATATATAAATTACAATGTTATCATCAAAATACTTGTCTTGGGTTTCTAAATCCTTCTGCCATCTCCTGGGTAATTTACGAATTCCTCAGCTACAAAAAGATATCGATTTTGAGGTAATGCAATGGTCGATTCATTTTCTTATAAAATCTTCTTGAAAGCATTGTTCAGCTAAAAAGTTCTACATCGATTTGATTATCTGAAAACACCATGGCGGGTAGATACGCCATAAGCAGGCCGCCATAGAACTTCTCAGCTTCATAGATGGTTAACTGAGTAGAAAGAGCTACATTTGGCCTAGCTTTGTCATGCACCAAAATAATCATCCAGCTTCCTTGTAAATGTCCTTTCCGGTTCCGTTTCGTCAGCCAAATGATTCAGTTGATAAATATAGTGCTCTGCAGTAAAAGTTTTAATCGGTTGGAAGAGCTTACAAAACACCGCCTTCTTGGCATGGATGTTTTATTGTCAATGTTGATGGTTGTCCGTTATCTACTCTTAAATGTTTGCGTTTAGAATTGTTGTATAGGTATATAATTTTTCGTCGCCGGTAACAATTTTCGACAAAAAAATTTTTAGGATGCTTAATAACTGCCAATTGGTTATACTACGCTCGGAAAGGTAATGTTTTACCTATTTTCCGAGCTACTGATTTTTTCCCATTTCATGCAATCGTTTATAAACTGTTGATCGAACAAGTCTACTCCAGCTTTTCCTCTAGTTCCTCCTTTTGCAATTGCAACGAATTATCAATCAATGATGCTCTCAAATTATTGGTTTTCAAATTTCGTGGAATACCATAGCGTGGTTGGTCACTGACATCAACATTACAGGCTTTAAGAAGTTGAAACTAATATTTGTAACTATTGTAAGCAAGACTGCCGAAAGGAGGTGAGATCTGAGACTTTTGTCACGAGGTCGGCCATGAAATGGAGGGGAGCGCACCTCTTTCGTTTGATTAGTAATAATTTTTACATAGGTAAAAAAATAATAATAATAACTTTTAGACGGGTGACGAGTGTAAACACGTCGAGTCCGGCGCCGCGTTTCGGTGCAGTATTATTATAATCAGGGATATTGAATATAATTTAAAAAAATTGATGTGAAGTGTGAGTAAGTGAATATTTGGGATGCCAAAACAAATTTTATATTAAAATATTTTTTTGTTAATTTTAATTCGAACGCCTAATACCATTATTTAGGTTTTTAAATATGTGCAGTATTTTTTTTTTTATATATATATAGTAAGGTTCATTAAAATTTGAAAATTGCTCTTCTCTGATTTTGTGTATATTGAAACAGAATTAAATTATAGTTTCAACAATTTCCACTGGTTATTAAATTTACGCTTTTAAAAATTAAATGCATTATTTGCCAAAATATAACTAGAATTTTGAAAAAATAATTTAAACAAAATAAAAATGCAAAAAAAAAACAAAAAATAATATTATCCCTTCTCGCAGGGATCGAACTGATTTAGATGTGGGAAGCCAGCGTCATAACCACTACACCAGGATACACCTTCTAGTCTAGCGTGTTATAAAGTTATAACTTGTGTACTTTATTAGCAAAAAAAACACAAAAAATGCGTTTTTTTTCCAAAAACATAATCTGATCAAAAATTCCTGTTGTACTATTCCGATTCACACCAATGTACACTACTTAGAATTTTTTCAGATTTTTAGTTTAAACCATCTGGGCTACAGGGAGTGGGACAATTTCTTTTTGCACAATTTTGGCAAAAATCGCTTCAAAATAATTTATTTTGTAAAAATAAAAATTTGATCGTTAATCCACGTACCAAGAGCTTTCAGTTGATACCCTACTCAGAATTATAAAAAAATATTTTTTTTTCGGTGAGCACATATTTGTTTATATTTTTAGGGAGATATGTTTTTTAGATGTTTTATGCCCGTATTCACCAAGACCTTATTATTGGTCCAATAGTTATGGGAGCCATATAAGCTATGGGTTCCATAATACAGTTTGGTATTCACCAACCCAAATCTTTCAATAAATAACTATTGGGAGATTTAACAAGTTGCCATAGTTATTTTTCATTTTTATGTTGTAACTCTGTTAAAATATAGCGCGAAACTTGTCAATATAACCTAAAAAATTTATTTCGTATTTGACGTGTTGTGTTAAAATTTGTAATTTTTATTTAAAATGGAAAACATTAACTTTAATATTGAAAAAAATTTAAAAAGAAAAAGAAGTAAGAATTTTACAGAGGAAGAAAAGTCAAATTTACTTGATATAATTAAAGATTATGTTGATAAAGTGGAAAATAAAAAAACTGATAATTTAACTGTTAATGATAAAAGACAAGTGTGGGAGGAAATTAAATTAAAATATAACTCCATCGAAACCAAAAAAAACCTTGTGCTGTTTTTTAGGGTTTTGTAGGTATGACCAAAAAACCCTTATACCGTCATTTTGTCGTCTGTCTGTCTGTCTGTCTGTCTGTCTGTCTGTCTGTCTGTCTGTCTGTCTGTCTGTTCGGTAAAAATTGTAGCCAAACGGCTAAACCTAGAGAGTTGAAATTTGGCATGCTTATACAACTCTTTGACCCGCATATAGGAAAAATACTAAAACATCTAAAAAACATATCCCCCTAAAAATATAAATAAATATGTGCTCATCGAAAAAAAAATATTTTTTTAAAATTCTGTGTAGGATATCAAATGAAAGCCCTTGGTACGTGGATTAACGATCAAATTTTTATTTTTGCAAAATAAATTATTTTGAAACGATTTTTGCCAAAATTGTGCAAAAAAAAATTTGTCCCACACCCTGTAGCCCAGATGGTTTAAACTAAAAATCTGAAAAAAATCTAAGTAATGTACATTGGTGTGAACCGGAATAGTACAACAGGAATTTTTGATCAGATTATGTTTTTGGAAAAAAAAGCATTTTTTGTGTTTTTTTTTGCTAATAATGTTATAGTTATATAGTTATATAGACGCTAAACAGTAACGTGTTTCTTGGTGCAGTGGCTAAGATACTTGCATTCTGCCCAAGAAAATGAGTTCGAATCCTACGAGAGGAGACAATATTATTTTTTATTTTTTTTTTGCATTTTTATATTGTTTAAATTATTTTTTCAAAATTCTAGTTATATTTTGGCAATTGTTGCATTTAATTTTTAAAAGCGTAAATTTAATAACCAGTGTACACGAATGAGTTTCGTGTACAGCATGTGACTAAAAACAACCAATGGAAGCCATAGGCGCAATTTTCAAAATCTTAATGAACCTTGATATATAAAAAAATACTGCACATCTTTAGAAACATAAATAATGGTAATAGGCATTCGAATTAAAATTCATAAAAAAATATTTTGACATAAAATTTGTTTTGGCATCCCAAATAATCATTATTCACTTACTAAATACCTGCAAAACCCTGAAATGTGTGAAAATTCACACTTCACATAAATTTTTATTTATATTTTTCTTGTGTATTAGGAAATTTCACATACTGTGGTCGCAACTGTGCAATTTTCCTGGTTATTTTTTTAATTATTCGTGACACTGTTGGCTGAGACACGTTAAAATAATCCCCTATTCCTAACTGGAACGAACCAGTGGCATAAAACCTCAATGTTATTAAGATTTGTAGAATAGCTGGAACTGGATTATTTCTTTTATTGGCAGGTTTTATCTCGGGTTCTAAAATTCCTAGAAGATTTAAAACGCTACCCTTCGCCAATCTGTATCGTTTCTTGAAACTTAAATCGTCAAGCTCTTCAAATGGATTTTTTCTAATCACATAAACATTATGCTTCCTTACTGGTCTTTCCTCATCATCAGAAGATGACGAATCAAATAAATTTGGAAGTAGAAAGGCCATAGTGTGATAACTATAAATAATAAATATATCATACATTTGACATAATAATATAAAAAAATGTTAGGTTATCTACATAATACTTGCTATCAACATTTAAATAACTTACCTTTTCACTAAAATTTGTATTAAATTGTTTCAAACTATTGTTTTATACCTTTTATTAACTAATAAATGGTTAAATATTTAACTTTGAAGATTTTATACAATCTATAAGAAAGTTATTGGGCGATTTTCAGTTCTATAACTTAAAGAGAGATTTATGGAAGCAATAGCGCTATTGAAGGTTGGTGAATACAAATTTACCCTATTGGTTCATTTATGGGTTCCATAACTCTTATTGGCTATTGGTGAATACGGGCATTAGTATTTTTTTCTATGTGCGGGTCAAAGAGTTGTATAAGCATGCCAAATTTCAACTTTCTAGGTTTAGCCGTTTGGCTACAATTTTTACCGAACAGACAGACACACAGACAGACAGACAGACAGATAGACAGACAGACAGACAGACAGACAGACAGACAGACGACAAAATGACGGTATAAGGGTTTTTTGGTCATACCTACAAAACCCTAAAAATATATTCTTTGTATCTGTTGGTAGATATTGTACTGATTTTTTTTTTGAAAATAATATGTTGCGGTTTGTTGTGCGTTTTTAAATAAATATATAAATTTTAAGTCTTTTCTTAGCCCGTAGAAGCAAAGCTGTTTCGAAGGTTTGCCAGGCTGCGTGCAAAAAAGGGGCATTGAATTGTATGCTCTAGTGACTTTTTTGCCCTGTTAGAATCATATCTAATGCATTGAATATATATTTCTTCGAAATTTTTCATCGTGTTCAATGTTGGTTTGTAAAGCTGTGTTTGTCATTGACAAATCATTGACATGTGAGATTTCACAAAGAGTGCCAATTTCACATGGACAGTCAAAGCAGTAAATACGACAGAATGGAGGAAGTTAGCGCAAGAAGTCAGAATCCACCTAGAATTATAGAGCTGCGATGATGATGCGAGGTTTCACAAACTTCGATACCAACTCTTCAAAAACGCAAATACACAAAACGACAAGAGTTTATTTAAATTTTAAATGATTGGGTCAGAGCGCTGAAAACAACTAATAACTACAATATTACAATGTTGATGTAAAAAATTCACCCCTATAATTTACATGTTTAACAACTAACAATAATTATCGCATTATAAAACTCAATTTAATTAATTAAATTGACAAACAGAGGTAATTTAATTCCTAATTGAAGGTATCATAATTGCTGAATGAAATAACTCTTGTTTTTATTGCTATTATTTCACGATTTATATCATCATGGATATCTTGTAAGTAAACGACAAGAATGCTGTTAGTGCAATGTTACAGGAAACAGAGAACGGCATTTCAAGTTATAGCGCATCTTAACTTGGCAAAAAGTCTTGGTTGGATGGTGTGCTGTGACTTGATCAGACTACCGTACCACCAGACGTCGCTACTAGACGAGTTTTTTTGTTTTTTAGTCATTGACAGACGATCAACGGTGTTGTACAGGTTGTAGTATTTTTATTCAATGGAATATGGTAGTTAATGGAATTGAAATCATTAACAAACTGTTATATTAGATGTTATTTAATAATATATTCATATTACTCCGACTCTTAGATGCAGTTGCCAAACATAGATATTATGTACGACACACGAAAGAAAAATTCGTGCACGCCAGCACAATGGAAAGATCTATGTTAGAACTTACTTTTTCCGTTAGAATTAAGAAAGTAAATTCGTAAAGCAGATGAAGAACTAAATTAGGTGATTTACTGGAAACCCTGAAGTAATTCAAATGGGGTTACCAGACCACATGAAGATTTCTGACACAAACAGGTCAGCTAAAAAATTAAAAAAGTGTATTAAAAAAGTGAAGGACGTTGAAATTATAAAGCTTTCTGGGTCACTATAGTTTAGGCCAAAACAAGAGAACAGTGGAAGATCTTGTAGTAATGGAGGTAAATTTGACATCGTTTCAGAAATAAAATTTCATAACTAAATTTAATATAATTGAACTCTCTCCAAAGTATCATTGCAACCAGTCAGCGTATACAAGAAATTCATATCCAAAAACCGCTGGCGGAGTATGAATCTCATTATATGGGAGACCTTGAGTCTGAGGGTATATTATGAGGTGATGTTCAAAGTAAGTACAAATGAAGATCTCAATATCATATTCAGAATTAATCAGTCAACCGTGAATTTCATTTATAACATCAGAAGGCTCCCCACAATGATACATGTATAAAATGTACTAAATACTGATTTTATCGACACCAAATTTTAAATTGTATAATTTATTGTAACTTTTTATATTTTATAGATATATGTAACATGCTCTTAAGAAAGTTGGTATTTTCAACATTGATAATCTTCGATAGGTAGTTACCCCTTCGCGCCTGAGTAGTGCCGTAACTAGGCGGGGGCAACAGGGGCAAGAGGGGGCAACGGGGGCAATGGGGACAACAGAGGCAACAGGGGCCCAGGGCCCAGAAAGGAAAATATTGGCATAATAATTATATTTGAATGAGGACTTTTTTTTTAGAAGTGTGAACTTTGTTTTTTTTTAGGTCATCATTTGTATTTTAGAAGTGAGGACCCTTTTTTGTTAGGTCATCACTTGGATTTTAAAAGTAAGGACCTTTTTTTTAGACATCACTTGTATTGCCAAATGATCGTAGTCCTAGGCAAGTTTTGTGTCATGTCACAGGGTAGTAGAAGAGGAAAGGATCAGCTACTTCCTAAATTTAACTTGGAAGTAAACGACTAGAAATTGAACCAAGTGGAAATAGTCTGTTTCGTGTAGTGAAGCGATATGAGCGAATAACTCAAACTTAGATTGTTTGTGCGGGAATACTTCATTGTATGTCTGTCTGTAGACTCAATGATACATATTCTTTAATCATTATTTAGTGTGTGAATTTCTGACTTGCGCAGTTTCCCAACTATCTCTAATAAAAATGGTGACACACTGTATGTCTCCAATTTGTAAATAAAGAGATTTTAAATTTGAATTTGAGTTTGAATTTGAAACGTGGTCACTTAAAGAAATTCGAAGTGTTATTAATTTTTTATACGTTAAACATATTACCTCGTCGCAACTCATAAATATTTGATAGAGGAATATGGTTAAAATGCAATAAGTGTTAATACATGAAAAATAGATGCAAGCTGTTCTTAGAAAGAAAAATAAACTTTAGTGATAAGCAGCGTAGTAGCAATTATCGTCAATACAGCAAGAATTGCAGAAATAATTTGGGGGAACAGTCGTGAATTGGCAGGGATACCTCACCGCATTATTCATAAAGAATTTGGAGATAGAAAAATGTGTCCCACACACGCCGTCTACAGTCTTTCCAATGGTAAATTCTAGATCACCCACATTACAACCCAGATCTTCCTCTCTCAGATTTTTACTCATTTGGACCGCTAAAAACGAAGGTATTCTAGTTCCCTTTATGCATCGTAAAATAGTAGGTATTAGTAGTAGCTCCCAAACTTCTTCGGTTCCTGGCGCCCTTAATATATTCAAATTTTTCCGCGGCGCCCCAAATCAAAACATTGGACTAATTAACCCTTTACTGCATGAAATTTTATTTTTGGCTGAAATAATTCATGGGCATTAGGAATTGGTTCTTATTGATAGAAAAATGAATTAAAAAAATATATTTAAAATATTAATTATTATTTTTATGAAAAAATAATAATTAAAATAATAATTTAGGGTTTGTGCCATACATGGAACATTATGATTCTACATTATGTTACAAAAGAAAATGATTCCGTATTATTTGCTCGTCAATTGCTAAGTGCTCTTCATTAGGGATTAAAAGCAGTCGCCCTCGAATTTCTGAAAGAAAAGATCGTATCTTCTAGTTTTCCTTTCTCAATAAATTCAGAGTTATCGTTGAAGTGCAAATTCCGCTTGATATCCTCAAATATATTGCAGCCCATTACTTTGTATTGCCCAGTATTGTTGCTGTGTATGTGGCATATATGAACATTCATGAAGTATTAAGTTTTAAAAGTCATTCATTCTGATTCAGTTTTAAAAGTAAAATAAAAAATAAAAATCGAAATGTGCCAAATATGACACACTATGCGGTAAAGGGTTAACACAGTTGAAGGAATATTGGAACGTTTCTGCGGCGCCCCTGTAGCCCAGCCACTGCGCACCAGGACGTTGCGACGCACAGTTTTGGAATCGCTGGGTTATACAATACCTCTGAAATTAATTATGTTGCCGTTGGAAAAACAAAAAACAAATGATTCCCCTACTAGGATTAAAACTGAAATAAACATTTTTTGAGAGTGTTCTAAGCCACCTGTTAGCAGAATCCTTTACTAAATATATTAAAATTCTTCCTATAATGAGTTTCAGTCCTAACAGTAGATAATTGTTGTATACACTCGGGAATAAAGAATACAGTAAATATTGACGTGGTGTTTGATTGTTTTAGTAATTGGTCTGCGACCTGTCACATGACTGACAGTATACAGGTTCATTGCCTGAACTCAACCTGGGAATTAGGTACCTTATGTTTACGCGACCGAATTAACTTGCATTTCTTCTAGTGGCAACACTGACAACGTGCATCAATATTTGATCTGTATCAAGATTCAGGAGATAATTAGCTTTTAAGTTTGTTTGCTCTTTTGTTGTACCAGCAGTTCCTCAGCAATTAACAATGCAGAAGGATGATACAAGATAAATGAATTACTCTACAATGACGGCTATGTTATAGTCATGCTGTGGTGGATAAAAATGCCTGTAGCCAAAAGTCTGAATGCTGCTTATTACTCCCAGAGATTACAAGTTTCTTATACAAAACTAATAATCAGAATTTTTATCTATCTAATAAGATATTTTTATTTGTAAAAAAAATGGTTACAAAAATTTTAGTGTTCAATAACTTAATAATACATACTAGACACAAATGTTCTGTAATTTTTTAAATATATTTCTGGGTTTCAAATAACCTATATATTTATTTAGTTTTATTTAGAAATATTCATTTAACATGTTTTCGACATGACTGTTTATACATGAGTTCAAAAAGAAATTACATAAGGGTTTCCTATGGAAAATGAAAGTAATGTCAACAGTAAGCTTTAGAATTAATTAACTGTCTTCACTGTTGTTGTTGTCATAAGTTTATATTGTTATATAAAGCTTGCAGTAGATACTATTTTATTTTTCATAGCCAACTCTTGTGTAATTTCTTTTTGAACTCATGGTAAAACATAATATTATAAAATGACTTCTGCAACATTTCCATTACTTTACAGAACTTGATTTCATTTTTACGCATAATTTAACGCATATTATTTGATCCCTTATTGTGAAAAATAAAAAATCGCTGAATATACAGAAACACAACTGCTTCAATTAGCTCCCAAATCTAAAATACAAACCCAATATGGTTGCCATTTGAGACAGTAGTAGAGATGGAAATAAAAAATAATTAATCGATTAATTGATCATTTGATTAATCGAAATGTTACAATCGATATTAAATTGGTAAAAAATAATCGATTAATCGATTAATCAATTATGAAATAAAAAAAAAAGAAACATATACACTGACCGATGAAAAAATGGGACTGTCTTAATGTTGTATTTTAAAGGTTGATAAAAAATTATTTAACCGTGTTATTAGAAAACTATAAGTAATGGGTGATAATACAATGTATGAATAAATAAATATTTTTTGTTGCTAATTAAACAGGTTGTAACAATAAATAATGCCAGTTTGAACGACGACTATATAATATCGCATATTAAGTACGTAACCACACGTTTTACCACAAATAACTCATTGTTAAAATATAATTTTGCAATTAGTTACCCATATAAGAGATTTCTAAGCTAATACAATTCTTTTTTTTTGTGTAATAAATTTAAAATGTAGCTGGAAGATGTACGAGCTGCGCCATTATATGAAGACGGCTGCAGTATTGGAATATCGCTGGTGTTTTGAATGTAGCTAAAAACTCTATTAATTACGCTATAAACCGTCATCAGCAAACAGTTTCCATGAGCCACAAGCGCTCGAAACGACTGATTTCTTACCCTAATTGTTCTACGCGATCGGAACTGGTCCTTAACTTTTCTTGCACATCAATTCGAAGAAGATCAATATTCGGAAATTTCAACACGAACTGTCCAAAGATGACTGAGGAAACAAGGGCTTGTATCCAGACGACTTAAAACTTGCCAGGCTTTTCTCGCAATTATCGAGTTGGAAGATTGCGTTTCGCTCGTGAACATTTGTACTTCCTGGACGCAAACTAGAGTAGTATATTGTGCAGAAATGAGTAGCGGTTGAGTTTAATTCTCCAGATGGGCGAAAACGAGTGTTGTGAAGGTCTAGTAATCTAGGGAATTTATTGAAAAGAAGAGCACAAAGTCAGCTACCGACCAGTATTTCAACAATACAACTAAGAAATTTATTGAAAATAAAATAAAGTTATCGATTAATAATAATTAATCGAGTAATAATAAATTAATTGATTTATATTTTAATACCTATTAATTAATCGAAACCAAAAATATCATATGATAAATCGATTAACTGAAACAAAATAATCGATTATTTCATTATTCGATTAATCGTTGCCATTTCCGGACAGTCGTCAAAGCCAGATTAATCAACATGACTACAAAAAAGTAGACAAGGATAGCGCGGGAATTTAAAAAATTGCACAAACTTGGTCATATCTCGTATATAAGATACTTAATGAAAATACCTGATATGAAAGATGAATAACGACTGCGAAGCAAAATTGACGATTTATATTAGTGAAGACAAATATGAACGCGATTTGCAGTGCTCACAAATATATAGATAGAGATAGAACGCATTTAAATTTCTATCATTGCTTTTTGATTTAATATTAAAATTATAAGATTATTTACTTCACGGAGGCCATGGCGCCTCATTACAAAGTCATATACACACTGCTGTTTCAAATTTGAAATATTATATTAAATGTGAAAGTTTATTAAAACTTTATAATATTTTCAGATCAACATAACCTTAAGTTTACAATTGATTGTAATTTATGCGTTATAAGAAAGCAGGGACAGTTTGACGTAAATGCCGAGTGCCCTGTTAGACAATACAAGTTAATTGGCTGGAAGCCTTAGATATAATCACAATTCGTTATATTTCCTATAAATTCCCACGATATGTTAGGCATTATTTAAAATATCAGTGATTCTCAAACATGTAATTACCTATACAATAAGATACAATGAAGTAATCAACTATTATTTAAAAATAAATTTTGTTAGCACGAAAAAAAATTCTGGCGTTTTTAAAATTTTGTAGACAATACATCATCACATACACATCAATCATTCATATATTTCCAAAAATATTATATTTCAAGGATAAAATGTAAATGATTATGTACCAGAAAAACTTGTAAATTTCACCAAGATCACGATGAACTGTCTTCATTTTGCAAGGCACAAGTCCAAGAGGGCATGTCAAAAAGCTTCGAAACTATCAAGAGAGTACTACAAGGAAACCCACTCGCCACAATACTACTTAATATAGCCCTAGAAGTCCTACGGCCGAGGTGGTAACGGAATTTTAATACCTAAAATCTCTAGCCAAATCTGGAAATACTTTCTACACTGAAATTTTCAAAAAGATAATGACATGTTTTATTACGTTGACAATTTCATAATGTGTATTTATAACTTACCGTGATCATAATAACGTACCCAGCAAACATTTGTATACGGGCCA
Organism: Liopterus haemorrhoidalis; assembly: GCA_963971575.1. Classification (NCBI taxonomy): domain Eukaryota; kingdom Metazoa; phylum Arthropoda; class Insecta; order Coleoptera; family Dytiscidae; genus Liopterus; species Liopterus haemorrhoidalis. The sequence continues at coordinate 16,643,040 of OZ020620.1, forward strand.
GTGCTGGTAAAGCACATACTCCCCGGCATTGAAAGTAATGGGCCAGTACCCCGGTGTCCCCGTAGCCGTTATTGGCCCATTGATGTATCAGTTGCCGGCCCAGCAACGGGTAAAGTGCATTGAAAGTAATGGGCCAGTGCTGGCATTTCGCACTGGGCCAGTGCTGGCATTTCGCACTGGGCTAATGCTGGTATTTCGCACTGGGCCAGTGTATATATTATACCCACTCTCTAGTGTTTCAAATGTAACATATGTGTACTTACCCAGTATTAAAATAAATTAAAGGTTAGGTGCAAAATAAATACTCATTTGGCCATTTTCACCATCGTTGAATAAATTTATTTAACAAATAAATTTGACAATGTCGCATCGGTTTTAAACTATTAATGAAGAAATTAACATTGCTGTCAATAGAATGATGCGATATTGTTAACTTAAATAATTAAATAAATTTAATCAACGATGGTAAAACTGGCCGATTGTAAATTGTATTAAAAGTTATAATTTATTGATTTATTTATAAATATTAAATAAATATAATTTCAGGAATAACAGGAATTAGTTTATTTAATTTATTAATTTAATGAAGAATTTTAAGAAAATGGTTTTCTGCCATTTCGACCAAAAAATTGCATCCTAAAGATAAGTGGTAACTAATAATTTTCGCCAATATTCGGCTTGTATTATCTACCACATCTTTTCCCCCTGACTTGAAGAGTGCCAACCTAAAGAAATCATACTTGTTAAAATAAATTCAATTATCAAATTTTATAAGCATTAATGCTATAAGCTGTTCACTTTTGTAAGAACAAACTAGATCTGGTTATTTTGGTGATTTTTATAGTGTATTACTGACTTTTAGAAACTTGGTTATATTGTAAAAAAAGCTTTACAGTTTTGGATTAAGTTTGTATTATTTTAGGTTAGTATTATATTTACAAAATATTTAAGATGTCACTATTCAAAATAAAATATGACAAATTATATTTTTTAAATGATATATTTATAATCTTGTAACAGATTTATTAATAATTGAAAATTTTCCATGAAAAAAACTATGATTTAACTAAACTAAAAATTAAACAATTTAACATGAAACAGTTTGTGTAAACTACGTCCTTAAATCTAATAAAACACACAAATCACAATAAAAAACTGTATAATGTTCACTAAACAATAACTATTTAAATACACATCTTAACAAACTGTCCACCAACACATATCAACTTGTACTGGCCCTCCAAGGCCACGCGGTTAGGGCGTTTTATGACTAAGAACAATCAGACTTTTCAAATTATTACATTCAAAAAAGGTTTAGTTTTAAGTAAAAAGTATGAGTGAAGAAGAGGCGATAGCCCGTATAAAAATGTTTGCTTGGATTAATACAAATAAGGAGTGCTTATAAAATGCTGGTAAAGTACTTCGTATAGGCGGAATGCGAAATACAAATGTGAAGTACATTATTAATACTGGTGTTGCACTTACTTTTGGTGCCAGCATTTTACCAACAGTAAAAGCAGTTTGCCGGCATTCGGCCGTTAGTTGAATGTTTGCTGGGTACCTACATACAAATATGTCAAAATAAATACTTATAGAAAAAATATCTCAAAAATATAAACAACATACAGTCTGTTCCAAACGGTTACGCGGAACTAAATTTTGCAATCTAGTTACTTTCATCGTTTAAATCGTGCTTTTCGACCGTTTTGTTTAAGCTTTGTAAATCATACTTACAATACACATTTTTTGTTAAGGTTAATATCATTTTAAATTGTCATTTTCTTTATATTTTGATTTTTTGTGTCATTCTTAATACAAATTTCCCATTTATTAATTTTTTTGTCACTAAAATACATTAAAAAAATAATTTAATTTTGACATAGGTCATTCGTTTCCATGGTTTCATTGTTGTAATTTTAAATTTTGACATTGCAACGTGAAAAATGAAATAACCCATGCAAGGTCCCTTGTCGTGACAACCTAAAAGAACGAAATTGCCATTTAGTTCCGCCTAAGCGTTTGAAACAGACTGTATATAATAATTTATTGTCGTATTAAAAAATATTTGACATAAGAGTTGTTAGTTATTACTTGTATAGCAACTTTTGTTGAATAAATGTTTTCGAAATATATCTTTTTTTTTTTTTTTTTTAAATACGTTTATTAAGGGGTGCTCCAACAGCTAGGTTATTAGCACCTCGGGACATTGGTTTACATTATTTTACATTTGATATATCTTTGTAGTGAAATATTCGCGAAACAATTAAAACTGATAGCAAAATATCCATTTCGGTGATCGTATCTGTACTAAAATTTGATCAAACTGAAACGTTATAAAAACCAGTGGCGAAGGGAAACCTCCGCTAGACTTGCCCTCCCAAAAAAAAAAAAAATAATAAAAAAAAAAATTAATTTAATTTTTTTTTTTTTTTTAATATTTAGATAAATCTTCAAAAATACATCAAATTATGTTCTATACAAATTTTTATCCAAGGCTTGCTTTACTTGTTACGAATTAATTATCATGACCATGGAAACGTTACATATAAATATGAAAAAATTGAGACTTGGATAAATTTTAAATAATTTTACAAAAAATTTTTTATCAAAAAACGTCTCAAATAAAAGTTATTAGTTATTGCATTTATAGTAACTTTTGTTCAATAAATTTTTTCGAAATATTTTTCTGTTGCTAAATATTCGCAAAAATCTTAAAAACGACACGAGTAAACTCCCATTTCTATTCAAACGATCTTTATAAAAAACAATAGGGTTCTTCCCATTTAATAGGAGAATTTTTTAGTACCAAAACGAATTCTCTAAGTTGAACCGTTCTTGAGTTATCGTGTATACATACAGACACACACACACACAGACACACAGACACACACCCATACGGACAGCACTTCGAAAATAGGTTTTTTGGATTCCCTGGACCATGAAACGTGGTCATCAGTCAAAATCTCGACATCGAAAATATTCGCGATTACAATACTTGCCCCTTATATATTAAGGTCGGGCAAGTAAAAATTATGAAATATGAAGTTTCTTGAAAATTTGTTCAACCAAATTTGCTATACACGTGTCCACAGAGCGAAAGATAAACCGACAGTTAAGTATCAGGGCGGGAAATAAAATTGCCTGTGGCAGCATAAAGCCTATCGCTGGCGATGTTTGTGACGGTCAGTAAAGTCAATCATTTAACAAAACCCTTATAACATAGGGCATTTGGCCTAATCATTTTATAATGTAATCAATGATGTAACTAACGATATTTACCCTGTTATGTCGGCAGCTGAAGATTATTTTTATTTAATATAAAATGTAAGTTATTCATTATAAAAATTTCAAGTGACTTGAAATCAATTTAGTTATAATTTCATTGTCCTTGTCAAAAAATCGATTAAAACAATGAAATTATAGCTAAATTGATTTCAAGCCACTTGAAATTTGTATAATAAATAGTTTACATATTATATTAAATAAAAATAATCGTCAGCTGCCGACATAACAGGGTAAATATCGTCAGTTACATCATTGATTACATTATAAAATGCTTAGGCTAAATGCCCGCTCAGCAATTATAATCCCTCAGCTGACGGTCTTACCCCCATTGTGCAAACAGCTGATTGTTGTTTTTATTATTCTAATTATATAATAAGTTCGATGTATAAGTTTTATTGAAATTGAAATGACTTTACATCCTTTTTTTTATGACAGGTTTATACAAGCGACTGACGTATAATCCCCCACTACGCATGCAGCTGACTTTTTTTATTATTATTATCACTTAAACAATACCTAGTACAACAACTAGTGTGTACACAGCCGAAATGTATAGCATCCTGAAAGCCTCCGAATACATAAAAATTGATAAAAGCCAAGAAAGAAGATACATCATTCATAGCGATTGTCTAAGTACGATCTTAAGTATTGAACAGTTATATCCGCAACACCCTCTCGTCAAAAAAATACAGGAAAACATTCATGAAGCGATATCTGACGGCAAGGACATCATCATGATGTGGATTCCCTCCCATGTTGGTATAACAGGGAACGAGAAGGCAGACCACCTCGCCAAAGAAGCCGTAGAGGAAGAAGTCACTGAAATAGATATACCAGCTAGCGACATAAAGGCGTTAATAAAGAAATCCATAAAAGGTCAATGGAAGGAAAAGTGGGATTCAAATACCAGCCAGCTAAGATATGTAAAAGAAGATACCAACAAGTGGCCAAGCAAGAGGAGTCGTAGAGAACAAGTCGTCCTAACTCGACTAAGAATTGACCACACCTTATACACACACAAACATATCTTTGCAAGAGAAAACCATCCGATGTGCAACGTATGTGATACTGGAATCAATATATGTCACATTCTGCAGGAGTGCCCACAATATAATACCGAAAGACAGCAAAATAACTTAAAAAACAGTGTCCAAGACATCCTGTCAAATAATAGTGAAGTGAAAACCAAGTGTTAACCTTTTTAAAAAGCATAAATATATATGATGAAATATAAAGCCCCCCGATAGTAAATTTAATTCACAGTTCAACAAAGTAAATAAACCTGAATGTAGTAAAAATGTTTGAGCTAATCTATTGTAATTATGCAATTTTATGTATTGTAATTATGTATTAATAAGTCAGTCAATGTATGTCGGTGCCAATAGTCTCCGAAACTGAGGCACCTTAAGCTTAAATAAAAAAAAAAAAACAATACCTCTGCAAATTTTCAAGTGGCTTGAAATGACTTTTGCTATTTTTTTTACAATATGTACATTTTCTCACGATCAGCCCCACCACTACCAACGCAGCTGACGCTTAGGTCATCAACTTACTACTCGAAAAGAATAATTTCCAGTAGGATTCAATCGGGATGAAATGACCAGGTCACTGCCTCCCGGACTATTCGATTTGGAAGCTTGAGCAGCATTGTGTTTTAACCAAGGATTCAAATCCTTGGTAAAATACTTGCCTGTAGTAAGAGGCAATGCCCCCCCTCCTGGAGTCTCTTCTTTTAAGTGTTTTTATTCCAGTCCCTTATGCTTTTTGTTTTCAAATTTATTTATTTACATATTCGTTTATTTTATATTATAATTATTTTTATCATGTCTATTTTATATTCACCATCAAATGTGAAACAAATTTAAGTTCATGTGCATTACTCGTTTCAAGTATACATAAAGAGGCCTCGCAACACAGGAGCATGTCGGGCCTCGGAAAGGGTAAGGAAGGGCGCCGAGTAAGGGCCCGAGCTCCGATAAAACAATAATTAATTTATAGAAAAAATCATTAATCAATTTGCCAATGATAACAGACGCCTTTGCTTTCTATTTAAATAGTGTTCTGTCTTTATGATAGTATATTTAATAAATTAATAAATATTTTCAAAAATATGCCTTCGTATTTTGCCTCCACCCTTTGAACAAATTCTGCAGGCGTCCAAGGTCTTGATGCTTACGTTTGACGCATACAATTACTCTATTATTTGAATTATTGATGGTCTTTCTCTATTGAAAAGGACTCAACAACATATATTACAATAGTTCTAATATAATGATTGCGAGATGCAACATAAGCCGCTACAACTGTATCTATTCATCTTATCATAAACATTATTGCGCGTTGTGTTCTGATGTATAAGAAACCGAAGTGATGAAGAAAGAATTAAATTTCATTGCAAAAAACAGTGACAATTCAAGCGTATTTAATAGACCGGTTCTTGGCGTGTGCTAGCGGTTTAAAAATTAGACCACAAGTGTTCACGCTTGCACATATCAAAGGACAAGAGCGACTTTTTACTTATTATAAAAAATCTTACTAACAGTATCCAACTATAATTGGACCAGATATTGACAACACTAATATTAACGGCAAAAATTCAAGATTATTAACGATAGGATGGACAGTTTAGCTAATTAAATGTTTGGAGAAAGATGGACTAGATTAGTTTTTTAATACACGTATTATAAATCGATTATTTTTTATTTTGATCATGAATACATGTCATAAAATTTGATGATAAATTCAGAACGGTTTATAATAATTTTGATAACCCCTCTCTCCTTCTTCTTGGGAACTGTAAGGCCTTCTGTAGTCGAAGCGTATTGTTATACAGTTGACAGTTAACATCGTTAACTTCGTCACTACTTGCAAGCTTCATGACGATATGACGGTATTCCTATCATCTGTCATCGCTAGTATGTAGAGCGGGATTAAGTCGGTTGGGGTCTCCGGAACGTAAAGACTTAAGGAGCCCTACTATAAAAAGTTTCGTTTCCTTAATAAAAAATTTGATTATAGTAAGATTTTATTTTCTTTCTTTCTGTTTAAAATCTACATAAACTATTTCAAATGTCATGTATTACGTATAACCTTTAACAAACAAAACAAAAATTCATTAATTCTAACATATAACATAAATATATAACAATGCATAACAAAGAAATAATTCAATTTCAAGTTTTTTCTCCTCTTTTCTTCTTCTTCAGTTAAGTCCTCTGGGAAGTCTCTATCAGATGTTCTAACGTTTCTTCTCCTTTTCCACATATTCTGCACTTCTTCTCTTGGTCTTGTTTCCAGTACATATTTCCATTTTCTTCATTTGCTACTCTATAGCTAGCTATCATCTTTGTATTTTTGTAATTTTTCATTAGCTATTCTATGCATGCTAAAAACTTGTATCTTTTATTGTAATTTGAGTTGTGGATTAGTTTCCTTTTGGTCTGTATTTGGATATCTTTTTCCCTTAAAGTTATTTCCTCCAGCATGCTACAATCCTTGTCTTTGTCTATTTCCAGTGCCATAGCGAGTAGATCTTCGTTTTGTAGAAACTCGCGCGTTTTTGTTCCAATTTGTTTTTTTTTTCCACTCTTCTTTTCTTTGTATTTCTTGCCAGCTATCGAATGCGAGTTCCGTCCAAGGAGTCAGTCTAATCTTTTCTTCGTCCGACAGCTCTTCTTCCAGCCTCTATGGACACATTGAACCTTTTTGTTTCCTCCAGTAAGATGTAGATGGGTGTTACTTTATCTATGCTGAGTAACTACCGCAGATATTTATATTGTATTCTTTCTACCCTTTCTTGTTCTCTCCGGACCCCAAAAAATTTGATTATTTTTCGTCAATTATAGAATACTCACGGATGTCGAAAGTGAATTTCTTGGACTATCTTACTGGACTTTCCAAAAAATATATACAGGATATTTTTGGAAACTGTTTAAGTATTTCTAACTTCTACATATATTATAATAGATACGAAGAAGGTTAGATTAGTAAAGATTGTGTATTCCACATTGAAACTAAGAATATTAAATTGCAAACGACTTATTAAAAAAATATATACTTTTCTTCGTGGACAGAAGGCCTAAGCGTATGCGAATCGTCGCTGCATAAAGATTTTTGTACGCGTCCATATCGTCCTGATAATTTTTGCAGCTAGAAGACGTAGGCCAGATTGACTTTCCTCCATACAAATCGGTATAATCTCCGAAGGGGCACATTAACAGACAAACGACAGACATGCGAACAGATAGCATACTGGCGGTTTCCGTACGAACACGTAGAAATATTGTTGCCAGCAGATACTAACTAGCCAGCGCCGACCAATGAGAATAAATATATCTTTACTATCAATAGCCGAATACGTATAAAGATTATCGGCACTTGTAGGAGCATGTATGCTCTTATAAGTAGATAGGAATATTTGAAACATTATTAACCAACTTACAAGAAGATGGCATCACTTTTTAATACTTTTTTTTTTGATTTATTTGTAGCGAACCAGTTACAAATGTTACCAGTTTTACATGTTAATAAAATATCTTTGATATAGCGAATTATTGACATTTACAATGATTTATCGGTAGAATATATTTTATTATTTTATTATTAATTTGTTTTACATCTAGTCTGCAGAAGTGGCACGTTTTATTCGGTACTAGCGGAAGTACCCGTGCTTTGCTACGGCATTTCACTACTTTAATTCCAAGAAAATAGAACATAACGCTCATAACGTTAAAGTTAAATATATAAAACGGTAGGTATAGTAATTTTAACTACCGTTCGGCAGTGGAGAATGAACAACTCACCAGCAGTGCCATCTCATGACTAATTCCACAACTCTCAACATATCTGCATTTCGGACTTCTGTTTACCCTGTGATAACTCCGTTATTATTAATCTGTGATGTATAGTGTTAAATACATTATGATTCTATATGAAATGGTCTAATTTATTATTCTAAAATAATTGATATATCACTACAAAACTCAAATGTTATGCGCCCACAAATTTTATAATACAAAAACTATTACGTTTAAAAACAGAAAATTTGCCCAATACACGATATCGGTGCATGGTAGGTATATGGTCTCCCGGATTTTTTTTTTTTAGATCTAGTTAAGATCTAAATTTTTTGTCTGCATTATGTCACTATATCTCTTAAGGTCTAGCGTACGTAATCAATTTAAACTTCACGGAGAGTGCGAAATTGATGGTTTACTCCCATAACGCCCCCTAGGGGATACAGTTGAAAGATGGAACCCTCACTAAAACTTTTCTCGGATTATTTTACCCCCCCTGTACTAAATTTGGTGAAAATTGGTCTATCCATTTGGCTTTACATAAATAACAGACAGACAAACAGAAATTGATTTTTATATGTAAGATATAGCAGCTCCAAGCAGGTACAGGAATATTAATTTTAAACCAAGCCGTTGTTAATGAAGAAATTTCAGTAAACCAGCGTCGATAACAATCTTTCTACATGCGCACTAACCACAATCATCCAGCGCGCAGAACAAGCGCCAAATATTAACGCGAAATACTTTTTAATCACTTAAAACTTAAAATGGCACACGTAAAATGTTTCAACTTCATTATACACATATAATTCATGAATGACTAAACTACTGACATCATTTAAAAGATTTATTAATTTTTACGTAGGAATATTTTTACGATGAAATTAACAAATGCGTGCTAATGCGACATACATATAGAACTACACGATGCTATATGTGCTCTAGACACGAACATTCGGTACTTTTATATCGTTTCATCTTTACATTAGATATACATCACAAAAATTCCTCTTTCAGGCGGAAGACACGATTTCAGTTTTATGCCAATCAAAATAAATTTCAGGACATGACGGAAAAGATTTTTATGAACAGAGGTGGATTGGAAACTATTACGAAAAATAAAATTACTTTAACCCTGCGCGTATAGGCGGGATATCATGACTAGGGTTGTACATCAAAAGCAAAACATCGATGTTTAACATCGATGTTAACATCGGCTCTTACTATCGATGTTGAAAAAACATCGAAGGAAAAACATCTATGTTTCCGATACATCGATGTTTTATTAATATTCAAAAATATCAGCTGTGGCACCACAGTACCGACCGCCATCACAAAGTAATTGCATAAAATACATTCTAGCAGCAGAGTAGAAATAACTTTGCCTAATATTTTCTAACAGAGATATTATTTATCGTGACCATGGAAACGTTACATATAAGTATGAAGAAATAGAATCTTCAAAAATTTCAAAAAAAAAATAATTTTTTTTTCGTTTTATCCAAAAATGTCTCAAATAAAAGTTGTTAGCTATTACTTTTATAGCAACTTTTGTTAAATAAATTTCTTCAAAATATTTTTCTGTTGCTAAATATTTGCAAAAATCTTAAAATCGACACGAGTAAACTCCCATTTCTTGTCAACCTATTTTTACCAAAAGTTGATAAACTCGTGCAATTGATGTCAAAAGCCTAAATATGAAGTTTCATAAAAATCCTTTTAGCCAAATTTGTTCTGCACGTGTACACATACAGACGGACGGACAGACAGACAGACAGACAGACCGACAGACGGACATACGGACAGACGGACATACGGACATACGGACAGACGTACAGACATACCGACAGACATCATGCTAAAAATAGTCAAAACGTTATGTAGAGACCTCAATTCGTGGAGATTCATCGAAATCTCGAAATGTCAAAATCAGTATGATCACAATACCTCCCTAATATATGTTGGCGGTCAGTAAAAAGGAAAACAGTATCCTAAAAACCGCCTACCGAGCAAAAAAAGAAAAATAGTACCCCGAAAACGACGTAACAAGCAAAAAAATAAATACAAAGGTATTTGAGCCCTTGTTTTGGTGCCATTAGCAGCGTGGCGCTCTTGGCCTATGCTCCTTTCTCCCCTGCCTTTTTCCGCTTCTGCTAATGTCGAAAACATCTTTGCAACAATGCACTATGGTGGCTGCATGAAAAATAAAAAACCAGTAAGAAATCCTGAAGATATACGATGAAGACCTGCACAAAATAAATATGAAAGAAGTATAGAAAAAACAAAACGATGGTCGCCAAGTAAAACGGTGTAAAGTTCAAGATAAAACTGGGAGGAAGAAAGCAAGTCGAAAAGTTTAAGTGTTTGGAATCACTTTTTGCAGAAAATGGGAAATACATACGGAAATAATAGAATAAAGAATCATATCAGTACGGGCAACCCGTGCCAGCAAACTTTTCAACAAGAAAATTTGAATAATCTCTGGTAAAAGCCGAAATACTAGAAGACATTAACGTACAAATTTTCAAAAAACTTCAGTTCTATTTCTGACGTATAGAACCAAGTTGTGGTCATAACGAAAATAATAAGAAGTAAATTAAGATCGAAAGATATGAGGACCGAAAAGAAAGATCAGAAAAAGATCAAAAAGAATGGAGAGAAGAAATTTAAGTAGTTGTAGTAAGAAGAAATAAGGGGTGGAAAGAAACGAGAACTATGACACAAGATAGAAAAAAGTCGCAAAATATATTGAAAAAGGCGCCGCAAGAATAGTTTTTCAATTCTATTTCTGGTGTGCCTCAAGGTTCTCATCTAGGCCCTTTCCTATTCATTCTCCATATTAATGATATAATTCAATGTTTTGTTTAATAAAAATTTAAAACAACAATCGCCAGCTACCATCTGCAAGCAGATCTAAATCACTTTTTTTAGTATTTCAAAGATAATAAATTATTTCTAAACTTTTTCTAAAAAATGCCATCATATAACTTTCAGGGCTAAACCTGAATAGAATTCATTTTAATAATAAAATTATCCAAACCGTTGAGCAAGTGAAGGATTTAGGCGTTTTATTCGATTCCAAACTCACATTTCTTGCACATATTTATCAAATATGTAAGTTCGCGTATCATATATATATATGTATGGCTTTATCATACGTTCTATGTACTGCTAGATCCTTTACAAACAATATTATTAAGCCTCATTTATAATACCTCTGTAGCACAAGTGCATGGCATGAGCATAAAATGTACGAATGGAGTATATTTTCTGTTAATAATAAACAGATGTTCGTACTATAAGCAGAACAGTGATACACCATTGACTCGCTTTATGCATAAGCAATGCATTTATGTTAAAGACCTATTATAAACGAGGCTTTTGGAAATACTATGCCATACTAATCGCATTGAGAGAATGCAGAAAATATTTCTTTCATATTTCTCATTAAAGGCTCCGCTGACTTCTACAAATTATTTAATTCGTTGCCAGAATTTTAATCTATTGGCTCTGCAGAACCGTAGAATTCTTGTTGCATCTAACGGATGCAATAATCCTTTACAAAAACGTACATTCCAATTACGAAAGTCCTGATATTTTAGCACAAATACTATTTTATTGACCTAACCGTAATCTTCGTAACAAGTCTTTATTCGAAGTGCTCGTCTTACTAGAATAGTGTTTTAGTTTACAATTCAGTTTAAAAAAAATCTTGATATTCATTATTTCATATCATGATTACTAATGCTTGGTTTATATACGGAACAAGAATAAGGAATAATAATTAAGAATAGTACACAAGAATAAAAAACATTAAACCGTTTATATAGGACATAACATTTCGACGCTGCGCCTGCGTACTTGCGTTGGCCTGTGTTTAACGTTTGTCAGTTAACAGGATCTGATTCATTAAACCTTTAAAAAAATTTCGTTTATTACCGTTAAAAACATTTTATTGTTGTTTACAACCCTCTGATCACAACTGAAAAACATCTGTTGACCAAACTTTATTACGGCAGACATTTTGATTGCTGTGCGCAGGCTTATCGTGTCTTATTCTTGAAATAAGAATAAAATGTTGAAAGTTACGAACTATTCTTATGTTTAAGTTAAATTTTATTCCTACATAAACCGATATACGGCAGCCATGTTTTAACATCTTGTGTACTATTCTTATTTCCTATTCCTTATTCTTGTTCCGTATATAAACCAACCATTACATGTGAAAAATAAAATTCAATGACATTTCCTAAATGTCTATCTGTCTGCTGAATGATATTAATATTAAATCTCATATTCAGGGTGATATGCTTATTTTGTAAATTTAATCTTGTAATTTTGTAATTCTGTAAATCCATATATTTTTGTACCTTTATAATATTTTTGTTTTGTTTATTCTTACGCACAGTAATTCTGTTGACACTTGTAAACATTTTTTAATGTAAATTATGTATCTAAGGTTGTAGTTTTGGGTGACATGCACCTGTTTACAACCCTAAAATTCAAATAAAAAATAATAATAATAATAAATAAATAATGATATTCTTTTTAAAAAACTTCGTGCGTTTGTTAAAAGTAATACAAAACCTGAATTACGACAATTATTTTCCTTAAAAATACCTTATAAAAACACTAATTAGTCATCAAAATGTCTACACAAGCCATGTACGAATCATTTGGCCATTGATTGAAGAAATATGTTGTTCGGTGGTTGAGGTCAAAGGCCCGCAGATCTTGGAGCTGAGCCCGGGCTCTCACTGTCCATGTCCAGTTCCTAAACTGAACCGTTACAAATACTGGAGCAGTGAAAGCGACATGAGGAAACTGTCGAGATGCTCGCCTGTCTGTCTGTCTGTATCTCACACTCAGTGGCGTCACAACATTTCACTCATTGCATCAGATGATACATCTAGACATCCTGGCTCTGGCTACGGTCAACTTGGAGGAGTTGCATGTTTTGTTAGTTTATTATAATTATTTGAATACCGTGTTATAAACTGTTTATAACACGATATTGAAATTAGTGGTATGTGGACTCTGCCAACTAGTAACTTTTATCGGTAAAATGAGGTTTTTGATCACTTTGTTTAACAAAAGCCCTTTTCAATCAGGAACAAGTGACCTCGTGGCAACTTACAAAAATTAAAATGCCACTCATTTTCGCCTAAAGGTTTGGCATAGCCTTTATGTATTTACCTCTAAACTAAAGAACGGCTGCACCGATTAAAAAATAAATAATTAAATAAGCCAATGTGTTCATGGAAATTGAGGAACGATGAGGGTTATAAAAGCAGGCCTATTTTACCATAAACGATGATGGTAATATACCTGGTTTTATAACTCGGTGTTCCTGAATTTTTAAAAAAATTAAAATCAAGTGAAAATGTGAAAATGTCATGATATCTCCTTCAAATTTTTCTAGCCATGGTGATGAATTACATAAATACGAAACTATAATAGTCGATAATTGTTGCTTTATTTAGTTTCACCTTCACCTGGACGCTCACGTTTACCTTTTATACAAAATATGATCGAAAAAAAGGGCGCCTAGGAGGCTGTGAATTTTATTTTTAAAAATGTTTTGTTGGCAAGATCTGTGCTGTATATTAATTTTTGATGAATAAGTCAAGTCTGACAGTTTGAGCTTATAATATAATTTTAGGCTAGAATCACAAAATATTTACTATCGAAATTTATTTCTAAAATGGACATATCATTTTGAGATTTTACTTTAGTTTTTTCTGATTATAATACGTATTTTTCAATTACATCAGAAATATATATTTTTAAATAAATTGGTGGGGGGGGGGGTAGTAACTTTCGAAAAAACATTCATAAAATAATATAAATTTATTATTGTTTTTTACGGAGAGGTGGTGACCTTATATATTAATTTGATTTTGATTATAATTTCATTTTTTTTTTATTAATAAAAAAGGTTAGTTTTACTTTCAATTGCTTAGTTTTTATTACATAAGTATATGATTTTATACTAATTAATGAGATCGGACCCGAGGACCCCTCCCCCCTCTTGTGTGCGTGCCTGTACAACGTAGTTTATAGTATGATTATTCTTATTTGATCTAATATTTTATAAATTAACAAGCGATATTTTTTTTTTAGGCTGCTAACATTTAAAAGTATAAAAATGAAAAACTTTAATACTTTAATACGTTAATACATACATAGCTTTATGCATATTTAGTTTTATAAGATATTGTTTTTGGATTATTTCTCAGTCAAATTTCAAATAAATGAAACGTATTGGTCCATCTGTGTGTTCTGTAACTCTGACTATCTTACAAATAAACATGTTGCTCGTTTTCTGAAAAAAGAAAACATGCAAATATGAAATATGTATAAATATATAATTTATTCCTTCATTAAGAATCGAACCCACAATCATGGATTTTGAGACAAATAGACGCGGAAATTACGCCAGATCCAGTGCTTGTACAATGTGGAGTAACCCCAGCAAAACTGATTTCTGCATACTGCAGAACAAAGAGGTGATAAACGATATACAGGCGGGAATGGACTCGATTTTTCCTCGATAGACGGCTTTCATACCATCCAAAACACAAACTATCAGAACTGCTTAAATTTATACCATGGATACAGCTTTCCAGGCTCGGGTAAGAGATCCATATACTTGGCCCTCTTTCCCTCCTCCTTACGGGAGATTTTATTCTCAGCTGAACTTGAAAATTCGATCACAAACATCTATTTGGTCTCGAATTATAAATTTTATTTATCATTATTATTATTTTCCTTGTATAATGAACGAATTAGGACGTGTTTTAACGATTATTAAGCCGCGTAGGCACTTGAAGAACGAGCAAAATATATGGACGTACTTAACTTTTAACATTTGGTACTTGGTACGGAAAACAAAATAAAATAAAATCTATTAAAGCGATCAGTTCTGCCAAACGTGCATATCAAACGCACAATTAAATTCAATTAATTTGCCTGACGCGCTATATTTAGGTAACTGCTACCGCTAAATAGGTACATGCTATTCCAAACGATTAGGCGGAACCAACTGGAATTTTCATTTTTGTAAGTTGTCATTAGCTATTTTTTTATATATTGAAGTTGGCTTTTCCTGAACAAAATGATCAAAAGCTTCAATCAATCTGTAAAAATTAAATCCGCCAAATCGTTTGAAATAGACTTTATTACATTATTTTATTATAATTATTATGGGTTTATTTTTTATATTAGATGTAACTACGTTATTTGCTAGCTATTCTTTCGTTTCCTGAACTATAGTTTTAAGAAGAAGTATTAAGCATACTTATCTAATTTTCCAGTCATATATAAAGATGTCATTTTGATGTATATTTATTATCAGGTACAAGAAATTGATACCAAAATCCAGATTATAAAACCCAGCGGAAATAAAACTGCTAATGTACGAAGAGTAACAGCAAACACCAAACAAGGAAAGGATTTAATATTATCTTTCACCATTAATTTTCATTTATATGAAGCTCAACTAACAAAAATATATACATCTCTTCGGAAACACTGAAATTTTGACATTTAAAACCAAATTGACAGCTTTGACATATAACTTGTGCTGTAATCGTGTTCTGTAACCATGACTTCTTTCACATAATCTTTCCCATATGTTTCCTAATTGAACTTTATTCCCCTGTTAGTTTCTTTGAGTTCGTTATATTGTAAAAGCATATTCTGAGCAAAATCCAGAAAGGTAATATAATATAACCCCAACGCCAACATGGCGTATAAAGATTAAAAATATGTATTCCCCGTTTCTAGATAACCAGCACTATATGGAAACTAAGGGCTGGTTTCTGAAAGCTTAGTAAACTATAAGCAAATGGTCAACTACGGTCACAATATAACAATCCCATAAGTAACCATAGCAACAATTTTCTAACTATTTGGTTATAGTTAAATAAGTTTTCAGAAACCGGCCCTAAATTATCAGATCCTCATTTTAAGTATTTAATACTTATCTTGCCAGTCAACCCCTGAACTGATTGTATATAGGAAGATAAATTATAGGGATATTATAGGTATAGGGATTTGAACTCGTATTCTTGTGTTCCATAAGCAACCATCCTACCTACAGCCTCTGTTATTATATTAAAAAGTAGTTCGCATTTAAATTTTTTAAAAATGGACTCTGTTTTGGCGTCCATGTTGTCATCAGTTAAGTCACCCATTTAGTGAAATTCTTGTTGAATTCTTTCGATTCTCATCAACATGCATTGAGATTTTTTTCAGATTTTTATATCAACCACTCTGAGAAATAGGCTGTGCGACAAAAGATTTTTGACACCCTTTTAACGTAAATCAAGTAAAAATATTTGTTTTCTCAAAAATAAAATTTTACTCGCTACTATTTAAGAGGTTTTATTTGGTACCCAGTCTTAGTATTTTTTTCTATATACGGGTCAAAGAACTGTATATACATAAATTTCAACTATTTCGGGAAAACCGTTACCCCACAATTTCTGAGGCCGAGTCAGCTTACAATTGCAGCGGACAAAAATTTTTTACTACCGAAAGACATGGTGTATGCTAGAAGTTCACGAGAAGCTTATGAGAAAGCGCCGATAATCCAGAGGGGCTATTACCCTGCTTCAGTTCTGATTTGATGGGGCGGGAGCAATGACGGTACCACTAAGCTTAATTTTTACGAGAAAGGGGTAAAATCGTCGATCAAAGTCTACTAGAAAACCGTATTGAAATCGTTAGTTAAGAAACTGAACCACTCCCTCTTCGCTTGTCACCAATTATGCAAAGACTGCGCAATAGTGGCTTGAAATCAACGTACCGGAATTCATTTCTCCTGCTGATTGGCCATCTACCAGGTCTGATCTCAATCCCTTGGACTACAAATTTTGGTCTGTGCTTTAGGACATAACTTGCAAGAAGGGACACCCTAAATTGCTAATTTGAAGTGCTCCCTGATAAAGACAGTGGAAGGTTTTTCTATAAAAACTCCTCGTAATCCTATTGACGCGTGCAGAGAAGACTTAAAGAAGAAACATAAATAAGTTTCCTAATTGACCACTGCTGGCCATTAAGTCACAGTGCTTAAGTCTCTTCTGTACGCGTGCCTTTTGCCGTATGCATCTATGTATTAAAAACTTACTTATGGTACTTACTTAATCCTAAGCCTTTCTACCGTTTGGTGTAAGGCATTGTGAAGGAGAGTCACGGTACATCTTCTGATGGTCTTTTCCAGATTTCTTTCCAGGCTCTCTGTCCATTTAACCCCTCGGCTTTTTATCGCTTGTCTGACTTCTTCCTTTCAAATCTTAATCGTCCTCTTCTTCTCTTTCCTATTGGTCGTGCGTCAAATGTTGCTTTGGCTATTCTTTCATCTCCCATTGTTTGAACATGCCCTAGCCATCTTATTTGACTTTCCTGAAATATATGTTCTACTGGTTTCGTCTGTAATTCTTCTCTGAATGTCGCGTTTCTAATTCGGTCCATATTTGTCTTTCCTGATATTTTCTCAAAAATCTCATTCCATACTTCTGATCTTACTTTGATGTTTAGTAGAGGTAGTCCACGATTCACTGGCATATGTGATTCACTGTCACCTTTTTGAACACCTCTACTTTCAATTCTGTGGGGATTTGTTTATTTGCCAGGAACTTAACTCTGATGACATTAAACAATCTTCCTATTCTTTCCATTATTTCATCATTTATTTCACCGTCAGTTTTTATTGTTGCTCCTAAGAATTTGTAGTTGTTCACTTGTTCTAAATATATGGTTTCTATTTTAATGCAGTGTGTTTTGTTCTTTCCATTTATTGTAATTGTCTTTGTCTTATATTTGTTTATCACCATGTATTAAAAAGAAAATTAAAATATTTCTAAGCATCTTTCGACAAAATTGTGACAATATTTTTGGTAAGACTAGGTATATAGATAATATCCTTGTTTTATTTATTGAAACCTGCATTAATGTATCTCGCAACTGTTCTGTATGAATGCCCATAGCATGGCACGTCACTGGTGTGTGCCTCAGTTGTAGATCTCCGTGGACAGGTAGGCAATCCATGCACCTGTGAGCTCATTTGAGAATCAAGTGTGCGCTGAATGCTGACCCATTCCGGAAATGAATAGCGCATATTATTTTAAGGTTCTTTGACTACGCATATCACGTGCGTATATTTTATAAATTTCGCGTCATATTTCTATAACTTTCTAGTCACCGATTTATGTTCGGTATATGTTGTAGATCTTAGACCATAAATTTGTCGTTAAATGGTAAGGTGTTCATTTATTTTATAAGTCAGTGTTGTTTTCATTACAGTTGTGACATGTGTCTGTTTACTTTCTTAAAATCATTTATTACAATTAATGCCTTTTTCTATTTTTAACAATGTTTATTGATATACGATATTACATCATATCAACTGTAGCAAATCCGGATTATAATCAGAATTTTTTTGTTACTATAAACTAAGCAATTAGAGCAAAAATGCCAGAATTCTTGTAAGACCTTGTACACATAAGTGTGATCAATCGTAAGAACAAACTTATAATTAATATTAGATGTAGTTTTGATCAAATGGAAGAGGCCGACAAGATCTCTAATGGTGGAGAATTCGTGAAATGTTTACACTAAAATCATGTTCTCATTCGACGTAGATTCGCGTACGATCAAAAGCCTTCTTGAAACATTAAAAGGAGAGCTCATGACAATTTACAAAAATGAAAATCCGCTTAAACGTTTGGAATAGCCTATATATGAATTTAATGAAAAAACTGATATTTTTTAAAACTTTTAAGTTGGGTATCAAATGAAACCTATTAATACCTAGATCTATAAGCAAATTATTTTTGTTTTTGATTTTTTTTGTTGTGATTTTCGCCCGAAATTGTGACAAAAAACTTTTGTTTCCCAACCTACTTCACAGAGTTCATCAAAAAATCTGGAAAAAATTTCAATAATGTACATTGATGAGAACCGGAATAGTTCAACAGGATTTTTTGATCTGATCAGTTTTTCGAAAAAATCGAACTTTTCGGTGCCGTTGAGAAAAATTATTATTATTATTTTAAATTTATTGTGTGATATCTAATGAAAGCTCATAAGACGTATATCAAGAAACGGAGAGTAGTTTTTTTTAAATTTCTTTATTTTGATACAATTTTTTCCATAAACGTGCTAAAAAAAACCCTTGTCCCGCATCCTTTAACTCAGAGGAGTTAATCTAAAAATCCGGATAAATTCTGAGTATTGCACATTTATGTGAAACGGAATAGTATCACAAGAATTTTTATTCTGATAATTCTAAATCTAATAAGTTTTTAATTTTTTTTTTGAGCAACACTGTGCTTACAATATCTGACTGACTAAAACTGGATTGCTATAGCTGGGTTTTGTTGCAAGCGCATCTCAAGTACAGTTGTTAGTCTCTAGATGGAAGCACGTGGATTATTCTTTCAAAAGTTATTTAAATTTATGAATTTTAATATGTGCCCAAAATTTGTTCTCACTTACTAAATACCTACAAAACTTTGAAATGTGTGAAAATTCACACTTTACATACATTTTTAATTATTAATTTTGTAAAACTGAGTCACCCGTGACTTGACTTGCACAGTAGCGAAAGGTAGAAATTCCGATGTGGAGTTAACGTGGATTAAACTAGTGTCCCTATGTTGAGTAGGAAATTTTTACCATGTAGCTATAGAAATTGAAGAATTATTTATGTGTTGAAAATGTTAACTAACAGAGGGATATGGGGATGGAAGGAATGGGAGAGCTATATGAGATGGACATTAGGAGTACATAGAACAACACCAGGATATACGAGGTTTGTAAATTAAGTAACCGGACTGGCAATATAGAGTTTGATCTGGCAACATTTGGGACGCAGGACTTGGAGGGGCTGTAGGTGAACATGTGATACACCTTCAGTACAGGTTTAAACTCGCTAGAGTAATTTTGTTGTCCGTAGCGATTATTTTCATCAAACAGATTTCTTCTAGTTCGTTCTAAAAATGAGTGACATTCATTTCCAGCAACGGTGTGCTATCAGGTTTTGCTTCAGACTTTGGCACAGTGCAACGGAAACTTTTGCAAAAGTTCAGCAGGCCTACGGAGACAGTGTTTTGTCAAGGACCCAGGTTTCTTGGTGGCTTAAGGAATTTTCAGAAGATAGTTGATTGAAGATGAATCACACAGCAGAAGGCCTTCATCTTCAAGAACCGATGAAAATGTCGACAGAATCCGGGATATTGTGCGTTCAGATCGTCGGTTGACAGTCAGAATGATCGGGGAAGAGTTGAATTTGACTCACACTACCGTTCATCAGATTTTGACCAATTGTAATTTCAATAAACGAGTTATTGGCCAGTTAAAACACTCCTGTGGCTCATCAGCCTCCTTATTCGCCTGACTTGACTTTTAAAAAAAGAAACAAAATATCTCTAAAATAAACTGTTGTTAAATGTGTGGACAATAATGGTGGTTTGATCGAACATTTGTATTTTTTTTTTGTTTTTTGTTAAATAATTGTAAAAAGTAATAGTTTTTTTTTTTTTTTCTAAATAGTCAAATAGTTTATTTTAGAGATATTTTGTTTCTTTTTTTTATTGTTTTCAAAGCTTGCTACGTTCAACTTTATAAAACTTATGTTGATTATTATTTTGTAAATAAATGGTCGCCATTTTGAAATGGTTAACATAAAAATATGATTTTTGGTGTTATTGTAAAGCTAATTTAATGTACTTTTAGGAAAAAAATATAAAATTATCGATTCCCTATGCTAGATCAAAAGTTGACATCATTTCCGGTGAAACCAGAAGTGCCTCAGAATTCTTATAGTAACCTTTAGATGGGCCTTTTTGTCTAGTTTAACTTTTGTTCTGAAGATTTTTTGTATCTTTACAAATAAAGCAGATTTTCGGGGTGCCCCGCTTCAAACAAACACCCTATATATATATATATATATATATATATATATATATATATATATATATATATATATATATATATATATATATATATATATATATATATATATATATATATATATATATATAAGAATATGAAATTATTTTGAATTAACAGTATAAAGTTATTTTAAGAATGAAAATTGATATCAAAAATACAACCTCCCCGGGAATCGAACCCGCATCCTAGAGATTACGCGTCTCAGTCTCCTGCCACAGAGCCATGGAGGCATGAGAGAATTGCATTTGATATCAGTGGACAAGTCGTGACTTCAATTAACATATTACATGTCCGAAAGAGAAGCTGATTTTTCTAACGAAAAACACCATTTAACACTAATGTCTCAGTCAGTGCGTACACCACCCAAATATTTAAGTGTTTTTCGTTAGAAAAATCAGCTTCTCTTTCGGACATGTAATATGTTAATTGAAGTCACGACTTGTCCACTGATATCAAATGCAATTCTCTCATGCCTCCATGGCTCTGTGGCAGGAGACTGAGACGCGTAATCTCTAGGATGCGGGTTCGATTCCCGGGGAGTTGTATTTTTGATATCAATTTTCATTCTTAAAATAAATATATATATATATATATATATATATATATATATATATATATATATATATATATATATTAGGAAATTATTTGGGAAAAAGAAGTAAAGCGAAGGATAATGCAATTATTTCATAATTGATCCAATATTTCGTTTATTCTTCATAAACTTTATCAAGGATTTCTATAACAAAATGAACCGGTCATAAAAGCAAACACAAACTGTACATTTCCCTTACCGAAATAGTTAAGCATGTCGCCAAGATGTAATATAAGTAAGTGAAGTTAGACCCATGGTGTCCAAAACAGTAAAAGAGTTGTTAAGAAACACTTGAATACATCAAATATTGAAGAAAACAAGTTAAGATGTTAAGGCAGATATGACGCCATATTAGTTACTGAGTCACATGACTTGATACGCAAGGCATTGTGGTTATGCCAGTAACAAGAAGAAAACTTCCTACTTCTAACCCCGGGAAAATATGAAATGTTTGACATCCCATGGATGTAAACAGGTAAAACTCCTACGAGGAGAAAAGTATAAAGTGTAAAAAAGTCCATTTGGAAAATAATTTAAAGGAAGGTAGTAAAACAAGGATGGAGATAACCCACTAAATGTAAAAAATGGAAGAACCGCACCAAAAATTCACCTGACACTTTTAAATGTTAACAAAAACGAGTAAATGTCATGTAAGCTTTCCGTATCGGTTCTGGCATTCAACACATTATGGAAGTGGTTAATGTAACACATTTCATAAAAAAATCTTTTTGAATCGTTGGGAAATCTATCCAACACCTTAGGATTATCAAAATCCACAACATGATTAGTAGATGCTACATGCGTAGCTAAGGTACATTTTTGGGGATTAACCCGGCAATCTGATTTATGCTGTGTGATCCGATTCCTAAGTTTTTGGATTGAACTTCCCACATATACCTGTTCACAAGAACAGTTTAACATGTAAATAGTGTTTTTTGTCGATAAGTGGTCAATCTTCTGTTTCAATTTTGTATTGATAACTGAAAGTTTCTTTAAGGGTTTATCGGCTATTATTAGGTTATCTAATCTAAGTACTCTTTTAATACTGTTAGACATATGACCCATGTAGGTTAATGCCCTATATTTAATAGGTTCGATAGAAGAGGTACTGGACCCATGTAGTTCAGGATTCCTATTACGGGAACTGGGTTCATCAGTATTTATATTGAATAAAAGTTTGTAGATTAAATGTTTAGGGTAAGAGTTTTCTATGAAAATTTTGGCAAGTTTAAGTAAGTTTTTTTGTATTAGTGATTCGTCCGAAATTTTAATAACCCTATATTTCATGGTTTTTACCAACGCAATTTTGTATTTTAAAGGATGAAAAGAGTGAAAATTAAGATAACGGCCAGAAAAAGTTTTTTTCGTGTACCAATCGAACCTAAGTACGTTTTGAGGATCTCTAAATGCATAGGTGTCTAAAAACGGAACCCCTTTTTTAAGAACATCTTCTTTTTCAACAGTGAACTGTAAAGAAGGGTGGTATTGGTTAAATATGTTTAATGTAACATCTACCTTATCTTCCGGGACTGCTAAAAGTAGATCATCTACATATTTTTTAATGAAAGGGATTTCAAAATCAAGTTTTTCAGTCACCTTTTTTAGTAGAGTATCCATAACGAATTGTGATAAGATTGGACTCAAGGCTGAACCCATAGGTAGCCCTTTGTTTTGCAAGAAAAATTTATTATCGTAAACAAAATAGCAGGAACGATACAGCGTTTCCATGATCTCGATAAATTTTGATTTACTAATTTTAGTAATTTTTTTAATCTTTGGCCATCTAAGTTGGATTTCGTTGGCAATAAGGTCCCATGTAATGCTTGGGAATAAGGACACTACATCCAGGCTAATGAGCCTGTAGTTATCAGGTAGAACAGTGCCTTTTAAGTCCCTAACTAAGTCAAAGGAGTTGTTGACATAATATGGATTGTCTGTATCATATGTTTTTTTAAGAATGTTGGTAATGAAGAAGGTAAGTTTTTTGAAAGGTCCGTCTGAACCGTCAATTATATGCCTTAACGGCAATTGATCTTTATGAATTTTAACGTTTGCGAACACTCTAGGTGGTAACGCGTTATGTTCTTTGAGATCCCTACTCTCCGTATCTGAAATGTATTGTTTTAATTTTAAAGTCGAAATGATTTTGTTGTTAGAATTTTGAAACGAAGTGGTAGGGTCTCTAGGAAGTAAAGAGTACGTACCCTCTTCGTTAAGAATCCCTTCTAATCTGTCCACGTAGTCCTGTTTATTCATTAAGACAGAAGTTTGGCCCTTATCAGCACGTAACAAAATGACTTGATTATTATTTTTAAGAAAGGTTTTAGACCGAATGTATTGTTGGTGTAACGTGTTATATTTATTATCCACTACGTTGTGGGTGCCCTTAAAATAGTTGGTGAGTAGGTTAGTGACTTGTGCCCTCTTAGTATTTTTAAAATGGTTAACAAGCAGCAAGCTGCATTTAACAAAATCACAAATAAAAATAAGCATAGATTGCATAACAAGTTCATTAGGGTCAAAAATGATTTCTCTTGTAACAATAAAATCAAGACTTTAGATAGTTGGTTTATGAACATTTCCAATACGGATGTTCCTACAGAAATTTCCAGTTTTTTAAGTTTGGGTAGTAGATTCTCCTTACCTATTGACCACAGCGAGGTGGATGTTTTTAAGGTATTAGGTGAGGTCGAAGAAATATTAGCTCTCCATGATGATAATAGTAAAAATACTAAGAGGGCACAAGTCACTAACCTACTCACCAACTATTTTAAGGGCACCCACAACGTAGTGGATAATAAATATAACACGTTACACCAACAATACATTCGGTCTAAAACCTTTCTTAAAAATAATAATCAAGTCATTTTGTTACGTGCTGATAAGGGCCAAACTTCTGTCTTAATGAATAAACAGGACTACGTGGACAGATTAGAAGGGATTCTTAACGAAGAGGGTACGTACTCTTTACTTCCTAGAGACCCTACCACTTCGTTTCAAAATTCTAACAACAAAATCATTTCGACTTTAAAATTAAAACAATACATTTCAGATACGGAGAGTAGGGATCTCAAAGAACATAACGCGTTACCACCTAGAGTGTTCGCAAACGTTAAAATTCATAAAGATCAATTGCCGTTAAGGCATATAATTGACGGTTCAGACGGACCTTTCAAAAAACTTACCTTCTTCATTACCAACATTCTTAAAAAAACATATGATACAGACAATCCATATTATGTCAACAACTCCTTTGACTTAGTTAGGGACTTAAAAGGCACTGTTCTACCTGATAACTACAGGCTCATTAGCCTGGATGTAGTGTCCTTATTCCCAAGCATTACATGGGACCTTATTGCCAACGAAATCCAACTTAGATGGCCAAAGATTAAAAAAATTACTAAAATTAGTAAATCAAAATTTATCGAGATCATGGAAACGCTGTATCGTTCCTGCTATTTTGTTTACGATAATAAATTTTTCTTGCAAAACAAAGGGCTACCTATGGGTTCAGCCTTGAGTCCAATCTTATCACAATTCGTTATGGATACTCTACTAAAAAAGGTGACTGAAAAACTTGATTTTGAAATCCCTTTCATTAAAAAATATGTAGATGATCTACTTTTAGCAGTCCCGGAAGATAAGGTAGATGTTACATTAAACATATTTAACCAATACCACCCTTCTTTACAGTTCACTGTTGAAAAAGAAGATGTTCTTAAAAAAGGGGTTCCGTTTTTAGACACCTATGCATTTAGAGATCCTCAAAACGTACTTAGGTTCGATTGGTACACGAAAAAAACTTTTTCTGGCCGTTATCTTAATTTTCACTCTTTTCATCCTTTAAAATACAAAATTGCGTTGGTAAAAACCATGAAATATAGGGTTATTAAAATTTCGGACGAATCACTAATACAAAAAAACTTACTTAAACTTGCCAAAATTTTCATAGAAAACTCTTACCCTAAACATTTAATCTACAAACTTTTATTCAATATAAATACTGATGAACCCAGTTCCCGTAATAGGAATCCTGAACTACATGGGTCCAGTACCTCTTCTATCGAACCTATTAAATATAGGGCATTAACCTACATGGGTCATATGTCTAACAGTATTAAAAGAGTACTTAGATTAGATAACCTAATAATAGCCGATAAACCCTTAAAGAAACTTTCAGTTATCAATACAAAATTGAAACAGAAGATTGACCACTTATCGACAAAAAACACTATTTACATGTTAAACTGTTCTTGTGAACAGGTATATGTGGGAAGTTCAATCCAAAAACTTAGGAATCGGATCACACAGCATAAATCAGATTGCCGGGTTAATCCCCAAAAATGTACCTTAGCTACGCATGTAGCATCTACTAATCATGTTGTGGATTTTGATAATCCTAAGGTGTTGGATAGATTTCCCAACGATTCAAAAAGATTTTTTTATGAAATGTGTTACATTAACCACTTCCATAATGTGTTGAATGCCAGAACCGATACGGAAAGCTTACATGACATTTACTCGTTTTTGTTAACATTTAAAAGTGTCAGGTGAATTTTTGGTGCGGTTCTTCCATTTTTTACATTTAGTGGGTTATCTCCATCCTTGTTTTACTACCTTCCTTTAAATTATTTTCCAAATGGACTTTTTTACACTTTATACTTTTCTCCTCGTAGGAGTTTTACCTGTTTACATCCATGGGATGTCAAACATTTCATATTTTCCCGGGGTTAGAAGTAGGAAGTTTTCTTCTTGTTACTGGCATAACCACAATGCCTTGCGTATCAAGTCATGTGACTCAGTAACTAATATGGCGTCATATCTGCCTTAACATCTTAACTTGTTTTCTTCAATATTTGATGTATTCAAGTGTTTCTTAACAACTCTTTTACTGTTTTGGACACCATGGGTCTAACTTCACTTACTTATATTACATCTTGGCGACATGCTTAACTATTTCGGTAAGGGAAATGTACAGTTTGTGTTTGCTTTTATGACCGGTTCATTTTGTTATAGAAATCCTTGATAAAGTTTATGAAGAATAAACGAAATATTGGATCAATTATGAAATAATTGCATTATCCTTCGCTTTACTTCTTTTTCCCAAATAATTTCCTAAGATAGTGCCTCAACAGAAGATCAAAAATTCTCCGTGCTGGTATATATATATATATATATATATGTTAGCGAAAATATAATTATGCAACATTTACACTTATTAACGATCGTAGGGTGCTATATCGTTGCCAAGGCATATTGTTTTATGTAAATAGAATAGTATAAAATATATCATATGATATGTGAGACGTATTAGTTGATCAATAAAATCATGTCTTATTATTCATAAAATACCTTTTTTATTAACATCAGAAGTGCGATTGGCCTATCACCCACAAGAAATATAAAATAAGTGCTATATTAAAAATACTTTTTTTTAATGCAATATTGGTGCAAAGAAATTGTCGTATAATATTGCAAAGGCTAATGTAAAGTTTTCAGTTAAAGGTGACGATTGAGAATCATATAAAGGTAGTATGAATTATGAACTAGATAATAAATTGGCAAATTTCAAGTTATTTTGTCAAAAATTATTTCAAGTGGTTTCTAAGGAAATGACACTTATTGGAATAAATATGAAATGTGACATTTGTTTGAAAAATGCAGAATCTTAACAAAGATCCCTAAAAATTGTCAGGATGAACGAGCGTTGCTTTGTTATTAACAAACACAATTTACGAAGGTAACTGGTTAGATTGGTGATTACTAAAATTGTAAGAGGAATTATATTGTTTTGGTTAAATCATATGGCACGTGTTAGCCATAATGTGTAAAAATTAGATTTGAGATTTTGTTTTTGATATTTGTGATTTAATATCTGAGTTATGATATTTGAGATTTGATAATTAAGATCTGAGTTTCGAGATTTGAGTTTTAAAGTTGAACGTTTATTGGAAAAGACAAATGACAGATCACTGGGATCGGAATGGCAAAATAAACTGAGAAATATAATAGATAATGAGTTGAGAGTTGAAAGCTTGTCGAGTACCGCAAGACATGCCACTGCCAGTGGCATCAGTCCGGTAATAGCTCTGTAACCATGGTGGCAGATGGTGAGCTATGGCGACGGGCTGATGATGATGATAAAGCACTGTGTGTGCAGAAACGAATAGACGCTCTCTGAGCTGAGCACTGTGTGTGCAGAAATGAATAAACGGCCTCTGAGCTTGTTGTACTGTAGACAATCTGTAATGAAGGAAACTAATAGATAGTTACTGAGTATCTGAGCTTGTTGATCTAGTCACTGAGTTCGTGATAGAGAAATGAAATGATAACAAAAGTCTCTAAACTTTCAGATCACGATTTATACTCTGCTATTGGAAGGTTTTGTTGTAAGCAAATATTTATTTTAACTAATTGATATTGGTGCATGGTTGATTTTGTGAAAGATCAATTCTGCGCCCAAATTGCTCTATTTACAGATTATGAATTAGGTGAAAACTTTCAAGATGCAGTAGAAGATAAATGGTGGACCAGCTCAAGAATGGAGATCCTGGTATGCAGGATGCTGTTACTGGTATGCAAGATGCAGAATGCTGTTGTTGGTATGGAGCAGACCATTGGTGGTATGCAGGTTGCTGTTGCTGATAACAACAATGCTGTTAATGGTGTGAAAAATGCAGTTGCGTCCCGAGAACGTTCCGCATGTCAGTCTGGCCGTATTAGCGAAAATATAATTATGCAACATTTACACTTATTAACGATCGTAGGGTGCTATATCGTTGCCAAGGCATATTGTTTTATGTAAATAGAATAGTATAAAATATATCATATGATATGTGAGACGTATTAGTTGATCAATCAAATCATGTCTTATTATTCATAAAATACCTTTTTTATTAATATATATATATATATATATATATATATATATATATATATATATATATATATATATATATATATATATGTATGTATAGGTATGTTAGCTAACAGCCAATCGGTTTTGCGATTAGAGGACTTTGTTTTAATATTACATGGGTTGGATAAATTGCTAAATTTGTGATTTAAGTTTTACGCAGTTCATGAATGAAAATAATTGTTTGATTGATAAATAATTCATAGGAAGTGTATCTGCAATGAGTATATCCTGTACTGGTGGTACAATGTACAGCTCGTCGAGACAAGTTTTCACTTTGTCTCATAAATCTGAGCCATGAAATTTAGCTTGTTCTAACAAAGTAACTACATTACTCCTATTACTATGAATAAATTCCTCTTACATCACATACAATGCAATTAAATGGAAAGTATATGGCATAGATTTAGAAACGGTTCTCACAGATGCGTTTTATGTACTTCTGACTCAAACTAGAATGACTCAGCATAACCAGTAATTGTTTTCATTACTATGAATATTAGGGGTTTTCCAAAAGTAATCCACAAAATACTGTTGATAGATATTTTTTTTGTCAATCAACAGTTCCACTATGAACTTGCAAAATAGTCCTCTTGGAGACACATACACACAGGGTGAACCTGGAAAAAAAGTGTTAAACTCAGGAAGTTTAAAGGAACATCTCCTAATGGATTATTAGAAGTACTACGTACGGGTACTCCATTTTTCATTTTGCTATAACGAAAATGACAAGTGAGATATTTCAATTTCAAGTAGAATAAAAAATAATCGTATCTTTATTCTAAACTACACTTTTGTATGTATTTTCAATGTTAAGTAAATAATAAGTGAGATATTTCATTTAAATGTAGCTCTCCCCATAGATCCTCAAACAGGGGCGCACACAAGGGGGGGGGGGTCCAAGGGGTCCGGACCCCCCCCCCCCCGCCCCCCCGTACTGTGAGAAGTGAGGACTTGTTTTTTGCTCTACACCTAAAACTTAGAAGTGAGGACCTTTTTTTTTGCTCTTCACTTATAATTTAGAAAGGAGGACCTTTTTTTGCTCTTCACTTGAAATTGAAATTTTGCCCTGTGTTTATAAAAATTATGTATAATTGGACCCCCCAAGCCAAAAATCTGTGTGCCCCTGTCCTCAAATATATCTCTTATTATATAAACTGCATTGATGAGAAGAAAAAACAATGTTTCCTCATACCCATGTTTGATGTAAAGTATATAATAGTGAGATATTTTAGGGATTTTAATTTTGAGTGTCTCTTCATAACTCCCCAAATATTCATCGAATCGAAAAAATATATACAACGATTTCTTAAAATAAAAAGATTTATTTTCTTACTATAAACAATTTTTGTCATAAATATATTTGCTGTTACTCCCCAAATATTATCTAAATGAAAAAAAAACATAAAAATAAAAAAAGGTTTCCTGTTAAACTATTTTTGTCATATGTGATGTTGCTGTTAAGTTAAATAATAATACAGGAAATATATGTAAATTTTAGTTTTAGGGTTCCCCCCGTAACTCCCGAAAATTCATCTAATTGAAAAAATGCGTTGAACAAAAAAAAAAAAAATGTTTTCTTACTATACACAATTTTTGTTGTATATATTTTTCTGTTAAGTCAATAATAAAGGAATAATAAGTCAACATAGGAGAGAGGGAATTCAGGACGGATTTTATCAAAAAAATGTTCTTTTATGACAGATTGATAAAGGCAATTCTACTGTACGGGTCCAAGATATGGGGGTGGAGCGAATACGAAGACATAGAAAGAACACAAGAGACTTACATCAAATGGACGCTACAGCTAGACAGACAGACTCCCGGCTATATAGTGCTAGCAGAAACAAAACGGGACAAAATCATAGTCAACACCGGGGCCAGAGCATCAAAATTCGAGCTTAAGATCAGTCTAAGCTGCAACGAAATTCTGAGAGAATGCAGGAAGGAAAAGGAAAAGAACACGCAAACAAGTTGGGGGACAGAGAGAAGAAAATACTATGAAAGAAATGGATATGGCCTGGAGAAAGTAAGGAGAATACAGGAAGAAGGCGAGGATTACCCTGCAAAGGATGGCGAACAGAGACAAGGAAGTACAGGACCAAGAAAGACAGAATAGAATAGACAAAACAAGATACAATGAAGACTACTAGAAGATAAAAGGCGAAACATTACCATGATACTTGAGAGACAATAACAGACACCAGAAGACAGATTCATATGCGGGAACGAGGCGGCAGCCAATCAATTTTGGAGGGATGAAGAAGAGAAGAAGTGCCGGATATGTAGAAAACAACCAGAAACCTTGAATCACTTAAGATGCTGTCCAGAAATAGGGGAAGAGCCAGTACGGTTGGAAAAAATCTTGGAGGAGGCAGGAAGCGGCGTAGAATGGATGACGAGAGTCAAAAAAAGCCGAACTCGAACAAATTCAAAAAAAGACAAAAATACAAAAAAAAAAACCCAAATGACAACAAGCATGGAATAGTTTTTCTATAACAAGTGATAGAATAAAATACACGCAAAATGCGTAAGAACAAAATTGATTTAGAATGAGATTCCAAATCTTGTGTTAGGATATTAACTTTCTGTAGTCAAAATTGATTTTAGAATTGGTAAATTCTATAGTGGTCGTGGAGAAACAAAGTTATTTATATGATTATACTTGTGCAGAACACAGTAATAAAAATTAACGTATTGATAAAGAAGTTTCAGAATCAAATAAGTTTGGCAGTTATTTAATTACACGTTATTTTTATATAATAATTTTTGTATTAATAATTTAAAGTATTTATTCAATAAGTAAAACTGTGCAGGGTGATTTTAAGTTTTTGCTCGATTAGTTGGAAAACTACAAAAGATTTAGCGATGATCTAAAAGATTGTTGAGCCAGTATTGGAAAAAAAAGCGATGAGAATCAAAGAAAACATCATGGTAAACAGGATCTGACAAGTGAGTATTGGTATGCTTGGAATTACCTGGCTGTACACGAAAAGAAAAGTTGTATGAGTAGCTAAAAGTCATTAAGAAGAAATAGAAAACCTATTTGCTATTAACATTTAACAAACATTAACAGTATTTCTATTTTTTATTTTAAAATTTCAGGTATCTTATATCGATTTCACGGTCATTGGATAATTTCGTAACTGCTACTATTGATGTATTTGTTTAACATTCTGAGGTTTGTAAGTAGGTCCTGTGAGAGATAGAGATATTTTACCGATGCTTGTCAAGTCTGGTCACGAATTTTGGGTAACATCATTATTCCTTATATGTAAGTACAAGGTTGGGATTTATAGGAGTAAAACTTTAAAGGAAATAACAAAATATGTTAAAGAAATGTGATATTACAATAACTAATGGTGAAATTCTTTAACATAATTAATGGAATGCAACACTATAAAAATGATTATTAACTTAAATAATGTGTTAAATGATTGGGAAGACAAGCGGCGTAGCGAGGCACCTCATCGTCCTATTTGTTCGTGGTAAAATTATTGTAATTTTAAAAACTAAAGTTTCATATGTATATTTTGATAAATTGTTGCATCCTCGCCTGCTTACTTGTATTTATTAATATTTATTAAGAAAACCTACAGTTCAACCTACAATTTCCGGTTGAAAATAATTTTATCACCTACTAAATTGTTAAAATCTCTTTGTAGGATATTATTATCATTGCATCTTCATATTTTCCAATAACTCTTACATTGTTATTAATAATTTAAGTTAGTTCATCATAAACGTTTCTCTTCTTTGAATTTACGAGATAATAAAATTTTGCAAAACCGTTAAGATTTAAGTAAAAACAATTATTCTGTAGATAATATATTGTTACATACTGGACAATAATTTAATAAGACGATTGTTGATATGATTGTTTGTTTATAAAAATATTGACTTTATTAATTTGTAAAAACCATTTAAATATTTGTTAAATTGTCACTACAATTAATCGCCATATTTTCATTTGCCTGAATTTAGATCTCAATCTGAATCTTGAGATCGACATTTGGTAGAATTGGATCGACTAAATCTGAACTAGTATGTTGTGCATAATCCGTACATAATATATGAAAAAATGTTGTAAAAAAAACAAGATAAATGTCACTCTTTACTCTTCTTATTCACTTGAATGTCATAAATAAAATAAATAATAATAAATAATAGGTTCCCAATGCCTAGGTAAATATATAAATATATAGGTTAAAAGTTACTAACAATACAGTCCGTCGAAGCAAACAAAGTCCCTGGGTAGGCGTGTCTTAGCGCTCTATGCGTTCTCAAGTACACTCAACGGCATATTACACTCGCGCGAAATTCTATTTATGTGTGAACTATTATATATTAATACTAATAATAGTTATACTGTCAATGGCGATTATGTGGAAAAGTGAATATATCAGTGCGTAGAGGACAGTTTATACTATTATTTCACATTTATATGTAAACCATATATCAATTACTAATAAAGCTATAGCCATGGAGGCATTAGTTTTCAATATGCCCTCGTATCATAATGAATATATTGCTTTGATTATTATTACGAAAAATTAAATATTTTTGTCGTTGTTTTAGGTTGCGCAAACCTGCAAATCAAAGCAAAGTTCGCTAGTGAGTTATCGTTATATCTATATTAAGTTAAAATTATCGCTGCACTGTTGACAATGTTGAAAAGGCGGAAACCTTTATGTTTCTTATAATTTTCGGGAAACAATTATAAACAAAAAATATTAATATTGGTCATATTTTCATATATAACATACTGTGCTTTTTTATTTAGAACTATTTTGTAACTTTCGAATGTTAAAATTTTGTTTAGATGTATGTGGTCATGCTCAATAATCCGTGACTTATTTTAACAACCTTCAAATATTTCTTCCTCATAAAATATACCGTTTTTATGTAAATGTTTATATAAACATGTTCCGGACCGTTAATTTAGTTTTTTGACAAATGCACTGATTCAGAAAATATTGATTATGATAAACTGGCAGAAACTACAAAAAATCCATACCCGTAATCAAAGTTTACGAAGGATTATCAATAAATATGGTTTCCAAATTAATAACTCCATATCCACACACGGAAATAAAATTTCTCCATCTCTATTCTGAACATAATTTGGTGCACATGATAGTTCCTTTCGCAAATATCTATCTCGATGCAGCTTGAAAGGTGGTCAAGAATAGAAATCCGAAGGGTAATTCGTAATTATTACTGCCGTGATCTGGGATACTTCGTCCACATCTTGAATTTTCTGTAGGAATCTGGTCTGGAGTAAATTCTAAGAGAATATAATCAAACATCCAGAATAAGAAATTCTATATGAATGCTGGAGGGAAATGAAAAAAAGGAATCAACAAGGAAAGCCGCTATCGAGATGGGAAAATGACAGGAAGGAAATGTATGATTATTGTATTTACTCAAAAACTTTAATGAACAAGAACTATGGCATGAAATAATATAACGCATGATGGACATTCAACAAACGGAAGATGAAACAAAAATAAGGTACAACAGCAAATATGAAAAGACCTTAATGCTAAGCAAACCACAATATTTGACAGAAAAGGGAAGTAGAGAGAAGAAAAAAGTGATAGCAAGTTTTAGATGTGGAAATGAGGAGCGAGACAACAATTTTTGGATGAAAGAGAAAGAAAGAACTTGTAGAATGTGTGGGAAAAGCAAAGAGATAATCGAACACTTGTAGAAAGAATGTGGAGAAATAAGAAGTAGACCGGAAACGAGAAAGGAAATTTTGAGGGAAACAGGAAGAGGGTATGAATGAATGAAAAAAGTGAAAAACAGAAGAAAGGAAATTAAGGAAAGGAGTCAGAGACAGCAATAAAAAGAGAAGGAAAGTAGATTTTTGAGCCGAAAGGCGAAAATGATTTAATTTTGTAAATGTGCTAAATGAATTTGACAAAAGAGAAAACTTCGATATTGTGACGTAGCTACCCCAAGCGATTGTTTTACTTATTAGTATTCGACAAATTTAATCATCTCATTCTCAAGTGCATGTACATTCATGCTATCTCTTATTTAAAATTTAATTATTAATAACATTTTTATGGAATATGATTTTATTTATTTATTTTTTTGCTTCATAATATTTCCTGATAACTATTCTTCGAGGGGTAAATACATTTCATTAATTTAATATCATTCTAAAAGTCTATTATGATCGCCGTATCGAACGTCCAAAAACACCTACACCACCCAAAATTGTTGACAATATGTCGTTTTAAATGGCCGACGCCTCAAAGATACCACAGATAGTTGAAATATCGAAGGAGTGCGAACATTTTATTTTAACCATGGGATTGGATATGTTATACGCAAGATGGTTACTGCGTTTGCTCTCTGCGGAGAGAAAAATCATTTGATTTAGGCTGATTTGGATGGGTTTAATACACACCCGGATTTTTTTTTGTCTTTTCGTGACCATGGACGTACCGTGGGTCCATTATTACATACCAAAGACCAAAGAATAATCCAAAAAGTGGAGGTATCGCGATTCCCCGACAAAGAAAGCAAAAGTGATTCCATCAGCCGGAGAAATCATGACATTTTTTTGGGACGCCAAAGCGTCAAAGAGATCTTTAATATCGACAGTCACCTAAAATGCCAAACAATTAACTGACAATACTATGCAGAACTATACACGACTGAAAAAAATTTCCATACGCATCATTTTTCATTCCGCCCTCGTATATGACTTTTCTGTTGGGGATAGACTATCTAATAATGTATAACATCCTAATGACGACAACATAATAAAATTGTTGCAGAGAATCTTGCAAATGAATTAATAGATATTTAAGTACGCGCTCTCGTTATAAATTCACTATGTGACAATCCATCTCTCGTTTGAAAAGATAATTTATGTAATGTTTATTGCTACCGTACAGTTAACTAATTAATTTTGACATTGCTGTTTACTGATATATGAAAGCGATATATAATTATATTTTTTATTAATTATTGAAAATATATGTCAATATCATTCTGGAGAAAATACAAAGTAATAAATACAAATATATACTTTAAATACATATTTTTAACTTAAAATTTTGGAAATTCAGTAGAAAGTTTTATTCTTTTTTTTGTAATTTCAGTTGTGCTATATCTTACAATTTTCTTTTAGCTCTCTATATTTTGTTAGCTTCTGAACGCGATATCAGAAAAGAGTTCTTGGAAAAACGAAGATGAATATATTGCTAGCGGCAAAAACAATATTAAAAACAAAATTTGCTCTTATTTCTTTATTTTAGTTTTTCATTACTATACAAGCAAAGATTGCTAAGACATAGTCCACAATAGCATACATATACAATTTACCATATAACCGTCACATTTTTGTGTGTTAGTAGATTAGACATTAACTAAATATACAAGACTGACGCAAGAATTATTGAGAATAAGACACATAGTTCATATTTTTAGGTTTTTATTTTAAAATGTTCAATGTTCATGTAACAATAATACATTTGGCCATTATTTTCTTGCGCTGCTTTAAAGCTCCTACCCAATCTCCTTTCAGAGAACCTTCAAATTAATCATGAATTGCATTATCAAACTCCTCCTCACACGAAAACCTTTTTTAAAGCCCAACTAAAAAATAGCCCAACGTGGCACTTTGCCAAATTAGGTGAATATGGTGGGTGTTCTTATATGATCGTATGATCGTATATGATTCTGTTAATAGCTGAGGATCCAATCTTAAGTTAATGCTCTGTAACCGCGTAAGTGGTTTTATTGTCTTCTTCAATTATCTTCTTAACAGAGCCAATGATTTTTCGGTAACAGCTGTAGGACGACACACTACTCCTTTCAGGTGTTAAACAGATTTCCTGCCTCGTTCAAATTCTCTACATCACCAAGTTATAGCCAAAAAAGGCGCTTGATCACTAAAATTTAATCTAAACTTTCTTTGCTCTCATAAGCGCTTAAACCTTTTTTTAAATAATAATAAATGATTATTAAAAAAATTCTTTGGTTAATTCCATATTTAGACTCACAAAGATTGTTTGCGCCAGTCACCGCATAATCTGAGCCCTTAGTATCGTGCTTCTTTAAGCCGAGGTAGAATTAGTCTTGTTCGACCTCAATTCATGTACTCTGCTTTGTTGTGAATGCATTTTGCACATGCGTTCACAATCGTGTGTGTTAGTATATTTCGCGAATATACGGTGTGGAGTGTCCGTCCAAACTCTCCATTCCAAACCTGGTGTATTAAAAAGGCTACCGCATCTCAAAGGGCTCTTTGCTACGTGACGTTGCAACCAAGAGGTAAGTTCATCAATCTGTATATATCCAGTCCCATCCCCAGTATTCTACAATCGCGTGAGATTGCGTCTAATAAAGTCCATTCTCTTTATTTCGCGTTTTTCATCCAGATCGTGAGACCTGCCTTACGATCGTCGCGAACATGCTCCTCAGAGCAGGAACGTGGTCAATGTTTCCGTCTGGGAACATTGCAGGGTTCCGCATTTAACAAAAATATTTTAATATTATATTATATATTATTATTTTTTTTTATATTAAAAAAAAAAATAATTAACTAAGTTCTAATAAACCTAATTTTTACAACTGAACTTCAAATAATGGGTTAGTTAGTAACTGCATAAAATGATAGATAAATTTGAAAAATTTTAGCGTGGCCCTAGTATTACCACTTTAGGTAGTAAACAAGTAAATGCTTGAAAGTTTCACCGTCGCAGCATACTGCTTTTTTCAACCTCCCAGTTCTGCCATACTGAATCATTTGGGCGACAAAATGAAACAAAATACTATTTACTGGGACAAGAAGCCAGAAGGTTATTTTGCTGCTATTTATGTTGCTCTTTTTAGCCAGAAAACCATATTTAATTTGGATCGGGAAATTTCCCCGCAAGCGGCGTTGTCACCCGACTCGGCGCCTTCGGATTTTCATTTATTTTACTCGATGCAAAACTCTTTACGTAGACATCGCTTTTGAGTAGTATCTCAGTTACGAAAGCGGATCGACGATTTCACTGCCTCCAAACCGTGATATCATTTGTTTTTTCTTGAAAGCATTCGAAGCTTAACTTGTGAGAGGGCGGAAATTTGTGGCAAATGTTTTATATGTCATGATAATAAAGCGAAATAATAATAATTTTTGCACACACCAACTAGCTATTATACACGTGAAAGTAAAGCTGGAATTTGATCTAGCCTCTTAATAATTTTAATTCTGTTCATAATTTTAGTTCAATGCGTAGTTATAAATTCAAATTTGTGCATTTATTATTTAAATTTGACTTAATTTAAGCTACATACATATCCTATTTCATATTAATAAAGTTATTAATTTGATATATGTAGTTTTGTGATACTTGCAAAAAACTTTTTCCCCATTAATCATCTCTCAGTAATTTAATTTAGTATTCCAAGTATAATTTATTTTTAAATATAATTAGTATTAAGGTCAATGTAGCATTCCAGAGCCTCTGGGCTATAACATTTGCAAAGGTTTTTTATTTACAAATTAAGGAATTGTAAATGACGTGATGAAACCATATGCGAATTTTAAAGATTGTTTCAAATTAGCTTCTTCATTTCTTCATAGATACAATACTTTTGTCTAATGATGTATTCCAGATTAAGTTCTATTTATTTCTGAGAATATAGTCTAACCAGATCTCTTTGCTATTCGCTTCTATTTTAAGTTTTGGCTCCTATTCGGGTGTATTCTCTAAGAAATGCGTTAACGGCACACAAATTTTATTTTAACACGAAAAATGCTATTCTGTAAGGGCATTTATAAAGGTTAACGGGCATTATTAAAAATTAACGCGAGGTGTTAATTTCTTGTGTACGGGCCATAAATTTGTAGGTGCGTGCATTCGTTGATTTTTAACCTCTTTGGTAATAGATCAGTCTACAAGCCCTTCGTCATAATAGTTAGTCCTATGATATGATTTTATATGAACATTTACTTACTTCCAATTAAAAACTCCTTGATTAGAGAGTTCCAGATAAGACTGTTAGTTCCGTCTTTTCTATAAGGGCACATGAGGCACGAACCCAGGGCCCTCGGCTAGATGGGGGCCTCAAAATGCCGAGGTCATCGTTTACGCGGAAAAAAGAGGAGCTCAATTTATAGTGCAATTTTACTACTTTTATGAAAAAACCTTGCAAATGAATCAGCGGACTTGAGTCTCTTATACTGTTATAAAATACAATAAACTAACAATTATTAATTAATTTTAATTATGACGAGGAACTCGTACCAGAATACCATGGATGGTAAAATACGTTGATAAATTCGCTGATAAACTATAGAGGAACAATATTCCCGAACCAGACTCCAAAACTGATTAAGAAAATGAGGTGGAATAGCTCCATTTTCAATTTCTTTTTTTATAAGATTAATAAATAAATAAAGCACTCGGTAAGTTTCACAATTATAAGTTTAATGTTACTCTATACGTATTTCGGCAGGGACGCCATCTATTTTTTAACAGATACATTCAGTGGGAACAAATATTAATGGTAGGGAATACAAGTGTAAACCATATTAGCAGATAAGGAAAAAAAAAGTTATTTACCGATTTATTAGGGGTGAGTTGCAAACGTTAATCTGGTCATTCATTAGGGAAATTCCAGTGTTAATATTTTTGTGAATTTCTCGGTATTCTAAAAGGTTCAGTTTAAGACTTTTATTATGAATGTGTACGATTTTAAAGTCATTACGGAAAGGTTATGATTATTGGTGATCATACATATGTTCTGCTATGTTGGACTGTTCTACTTTTTTATCTTGGATGGCTTTCAAATGTTCACCAAATCTTGTAGCAAATTTTCGACCAATTTGGCCTGTTTATATTGTTGAGAAATCTTGGCACGATGGTTGATAAACTCCACTTTTGTTGTGTAAATCAGTTTTATCTAGTTTATTAACAAGTACATTTTTAATTGTATATTTATTATAAAAGGCTGGAGTTATATTTGATTTCTTTAATTTTGGTCCTATTTTGAAACTAACCTGGCAGTGAAAGGGTATGTTTTTATAAATTTTTGTATCTGGTATACTTGCGTGATAAAAATATGTTAATAAAAGTTTTTGCGCTTTTTTCTAATAATTTTATCTATTTCCAGCCTTGTTATAACCGTTATTAATAGCAATTTGATAAATAGTTTGTAATTCCAGATTGTAGTCTTCTTCAGAAAGTGGAACCTTTAATAATCTGTCTATACAACAATTGAAAGCAGCCATTTTAGTATTATAAGGATGTAAAGAGGAAGCAGGAAATATGGTGTCAGTATATCGGTTTTCTATAGATTTTGAAGTTAAGTTTAGAATTAGAATGTGAGATAGAACTAGAACTAGTCTAAGAAGTTTAAAGAACGAATATAATAAGAATGGAAATATGTACGTATAGAGTAACATTAAACTTATAATTGTGAATCTTACCGAGTGCTTTATTTATTTATTAATCTTATATTATCTATGTATCA
Source organism: Liopterus haemorrhoidalis (assembly GCA_963971575.1). NCBI lineage: Eukaryota > Metazoa > Arthropoda > Insecta > Coleoptera > Dytiscidae > Liopterus > Liopterus haemorrhoidalis. The sequence goes on from OZ020620.1 coordinate 16,683,076, forward strand.
CCGAGAATAGACGGTCTCCTCTGTCAATTAAGTTCCTTTTTTAATGTTACCATTTTTCTTCGGGATATATTTTAAGTAACGTTACACAGAGCCGTAGTAAGGGGGGGGGCGGAGGGGGCTCCGGCCCCTAGCTAGCGCACTAAGGAAAAGGGCGCTGACGAACTTGTCTAAGGGGCACCATATTGCGAAGGTGAGGACCTTTTTTTTGCTCATCACTTGGATTTTGGGAGGTGAGGTCTTTTTTTTTTTGCTTATCACTTGGATTTTGGGAGGTGAGGACCTTTTTTTTGCTCATCACTTGGATTTTGAGAGGTGAGGACCTTTTTTTTTGCTTATCACTTAGATTTTGGAAGGTGAGAACCTTGTTTTTGCTTATCATTTACATTTATTTGCCAAGGGCGCCAAAACACGGTTTTGCCCCTAGCGCCAGTTTTCCTTACTGCGACTCTGACACGTTACATGCGAGATACTGAAGTGATTAATACTTATTTTGCATTTCACTACAACTTTTAACTCTTGACTTGACCAAGTAGTTAACATGTATTATTGGGCAGCAAAAAGTAACGAAGTACTATTTTTTTAAATTAGAAATACAAGCAAACGACATATTTATTTATATTGTACTTGCTTTGACACTAATAAAGAGCACTGTTTAAGTCCTATAAAGTTACTTTGACATTATTTTAACATTTTTGGAAAGTACCTGGACTTGTAACGCGATTTTCTCAACTTTGTCAATATTTGACTTGGTCACTTTTCGCAGTAAGTCCACGATATACTTTGTTATCGGTGCTCAATCAATCGCTCACCATCTGATTTCTCACTGACTATACTAACGTAAACCAAACTTTTTCTTTTTGTCGATTTCATCATTCTATATACTTTACATATAATAATTCTCTGACCCACATTTATTAAACAAACTCTGTAGTAAATAACACAGCTGGTAGTGGTAGTACAGCAAACAAAACTTGAAACATTACTAATAAAAACTACAGCAACCAAAAGTTCGTGACCATTCCTGACATCCAACAAAATATCTCTATTATCAGACCTACTTATAAATACAGGAATGTAAAACAAATACCTACATTAGTTGTAATTACGAAATTGCTAAACGACCATGAAATCTCACTCGTTTAACAAGAGAGTAACGTTCGCTGTCATGCTCTTCAAATGAATGAACGAAGCTGTTTTACTATTTATAGGCGTAATGAATTTGACCCATCAAACTTGTGATGGCTTGCATTCTTTCACCCTCTGGCCATTTTCCGCATTCTGTACATACCTGCAACAAAATATAGCAATTAGTATTTGAAGATTATATGTCAAAATTAAGATAAAATATATCATTAAAAATATTTTATAACAAGATGATAATTATGCAATAAAGTTTAAACAAGATCTGAATCAAAAATATAATTGAAACTTCAAGAGATTACTGATAAAGTTTAACTAATGGTGTTATTTTGAAAACTACTAACTTAACATCGATCTAAATAACACCGTACTACTAACACCGGCTTTTGGAACGGTTGCTAACACCTGAGACAGCGATAAGTTGTCTAGATAGAGCGAAATACGTTCACAAAGTGCAAAATAGAATTTTTCTAACAAAGGTCGAGCTTGAAAATTTACAGCGCTTTTAAGGACAAGCTTAACACCACAGTTTTCACAAGTTTCTCACATAAAACTAACAATCTATATAACTCCCTCCGTTCCAAAATAAGTATCCGATTTTAGTTTTTTTAATGGATTATTGAAATAATGAAATTAAATGTATCAGTAGTTATTTATTTAAATTAGTCCTCGATTTGGAATTCTCTAACGCCATTCAATCATTACAACACAAAGAGTCCCCGTCCAGTATTGATGAACTCATTGCGGCCGTGCATAAAACATGGGATGAAATAACCGCGGAAAAACTGAACAATTGTTTCATTACACTGCAAAAGTGTATGAAATTGACCATGCTTCATAGAGGAGGCAACGATTACAAGCTTCATCACATTTAGTTTAGTTGTGAAAATATACGTTATATATCCCTTTACATATTTTTTTATAAAACTGGACACTTATTTTGGAACAAATAAAATTCCTAAATCGGACACTTATTTTGGAACGGAGGGAGCAATAAAATTGGAGGCTATATCTGTTTTTTATTTTTTCAGCCTCATGTTTGATTTCTACATGTTTTAGATGATCAGAAGACGATATGTGCAGAAGAAACAATTTTTATCTTCTTGTCTGTCTAAGATTAATGCAAACACGGCTGGGCATATTTTCGCGTAATTTGCAGACACCTTTATTTTGGACGTTTGCCATTGCTGATAGTACTAGGCTAGAATAGTACAATATAATGAGTATTAGTATCAAAAAGATATAATACTTCAAGAGTAATATAAAAAATAATAATAAAAATACTATCAGCAATGGCAAACGTCCAAAATAAAGGTGTCTGCATTAATATTGGACCATTGCAAAATAATTTCAAAGATATTATTCACGTAATTTGGTACGATAATAGATTAAAACCAGGATTCAAACATAGGCTATAAGGCATCAAAATGTTTATTCTAGGAGGGTGTTTCGGAGTTAAAATTCTTTATTTAAACACCTAAAACATCTCCCTTTTTCTTGACAACAGAAAAAATATATATAACAAAATTTGTTTATATTGGTTGATACAAAAGTAACGACGAATTTTTATTTTGTGTTGAAAAATGTAAAAATTATAAAAATATTCTTCTGTTTTAGGTGAAAAAAATGCGTGTCGAAAATCATATTCATGTTCGTCATATAATGTTCTACCACTTCGAAAAAGGATGGAAAGCATTTTTCAAAAAGTCATTTTGCGATCTCAAAGAGCTTTTCAGCAAAGTTCCACTCAGTTCAAATCGCTCAGTTCAACCACTCAGTTCAGAAGTTCAAATCGGGTGACACAAGTCTTAAGGAGGATGAAGGAAGAGGACGGCCATCGGATTTCGACGATCAGGTTATTTTGGCAGCCGTGGAAGAGGGCGGTAGTGTGACAACCCGGCTACTGGCCGAAGACTTCAATGTCGACCAATCCACGATCGTCCGTTGCCTAAAAAAGCTTGGAAAAGTGTGGAAATTGGCTGGATGGGTGCCTCGCGAACTCTCCGACAACAACAAAGTTGATCGTGTTCCAACTTTTATCGTATTGCTGCAGACAAATGAGCAATCGTCATTTTTGAATAACCTTGTCACAAGTGATGAATCGTGGTTGCTCTTCAAAAACGTCAAAAGAAAGAAAGTTTGTGTATCTCCAGGTGAAACACCGAAAGGAATAGTAAAAGGTGCTCACAGTAAGAAGGCAATGTGATGCGTATGGTGTGACAGAAGCGGAATCATCCATTGTGAGATCATTGCAAAAGGCATTTGCTTTTGGTAGCATAAAGATAGTGAACGTCGACAGTGGCGGATTCCAAACAAAAACAGCAAACAGCAATTCAACATCAATAGCGATGAGTATCTGGTTCAGCTCGATCGTATCCATACAGCAATAGATTATCTCCATACAACAATTTTTTTGTTGAATAAAGTTACATACAAATAAAATCTTCGTTAATTTTGCATCAACCCATAGTAATAAAATAAATATTTTCTCTTCAACGCATTTTTTCAATTAGATGAATATTTGGGGAGTTACGGGGGACACTCAAAAACTAAAATCCAGATATCTCCCTTATTATTGACTTAAAAGCAAAATCATATATGACACAAATATTTTATAATAATAAAACAAATATTTTATTTCTATGCATTTTTTTATTTAGATTAATATTTTGGAAGTTACGGGGGGACACCTTAAGGTTAAACTTCTGAAATATTTTCTTTCTATGCATTTATATTTATTTCACTTGGATGGATATTGGTTAATCACGGGGAAGAGGCCACTCTAATACTAAACTTTTAAAATATCTCCCTTATTATTAAAGTCTAAACGGACTTAACAGCAAAAACATATATTACAAAAATTATTTTAAATAAGAAAATAAATATTTTTGCTTTATATACTTTTTCGATTGGATGAATATTTGGGGAGTTACGGGAGGCACCCTAAAACTAAAATCTTGAAATATGTTATATATCATTTACTTAACTAGTTTTTTACATAGATTCTTCTAAGATAAGGGGCACAATTTAGGAATATGGACTGGCAAGGAACACGTAAGTCAAAGAAGGACGTGTCCAATTAAATAGATAAAATTCGATGCGAAATTTGAGGTATAGATTGATATTCATTTTATTGCTGATGTTTAGATTTAAATGAGAAACTTATAATATGTGATATTTACCCTGTTCTTAAAGTGAAAAAATTGTGTAAAACCATATTTTACATTAATCTTGAATTAGACACTTCAACTTTGTGAACAGGTGGTTGGTGACCAGAAAGAATCACATTCAAAGCAGAGAAAGGGAATGTTTACCACCTATAATCGGTCAAACATTCTCCAGAGAATTATGCATTATTGTGAAGAATCAACACACTAGATCCCAATAACTGTAATCGATTCTTACCAATTTAAGGGCGCAATTTCTGACACAGTTGAGGCATGATTATCCAGTTACCGATATACTAATAAGAACACGATTTGTGGCAGTAAGACTTTCATCATCATATGTCATTATAAACATTTATTATTCACGACAATGGAAAATCACACGTCACACATTCTGTAGAAAATATTTTGATAAATTACAAGTGAAAAACTTCCTCGCCCAGACTATAATCTGAATGGGACCAACTGATACGAATTGGATCTGAGGATAAAAATCTACTATTATCTAAAATCTAAAAATTATAACGTTAAACGTATTGAATGTTTAACAACAGTTTAACTACAGATGAAAATAAAGAACGACAACAGATTCTTAAATGAAACTTTTAGGCCAGTTGCTTAAAGCATTGATAACCATGTCGTCAGGTATTCACGCCCTCAGTTGATGATATTGTCAAATATTTGACAATGTCATGATGAAAAACAATTGATTGTGTACTCAGAAATGTGTTCAGCAATACTTGACGCCATGATGCATAGTTAACTACATTGTTAGACTTAACAACGCTTTATGCAACTAGGCCTTAAACTTGGTAATTTTTCACTTAGAGTTTCATGCGTCATGTTGACTGTAGTTTCGGCATTAATCTTTTTGAAAGCTACAATAATATGTAACGTTACATTTTTGTAGTTTTGAAAATGGCTAACCTGAAATGATGGAAAGAACATAGGTTTCAATTTACTGAAAATTTTCTATTTAGAAACAGAAATTAAAATGCAGCAGGTGCGCTCGAAAGGATACATACATCGCAAACATAATACACACATTACGAAAGAGGGATTGATTTGAATTCGCAAGGAATAAAAAAGCATGGTAGCCTGAAAATCACTCGAAGACGAATTGTAAAGAGTCAATATATAATGAACCTTTATATTTCAGTGAGGAACTTAACACATTATATGATAATTAAATAATAAGATAAATTTAATATTAAACTTAATTCAAGAAAACTAAGAAAAAATCTCAACTTTTAATTTTTTGTAGAACATTCTTGCATTTATAGTCGATATATTTATTCAAGTTAACCCGATCTGATATGGATATATTCTTCTTCTTTTAACATATCATCGGGCAGATAAATTTTAATCAATCACATTGACATAAGGAAAGTCGTTCCTTTATAAGCAAACTCTATGTGATCAATTCTGTAAAAAGTTACTGTGCAGTAACGTTACTACAAGATAAAATATTATAAAAAGTATAATGACTTTCATTCATGATAGTAACTGATCTTGCTCATAGTGACATATTTAGTTACTATTATCATAGTAACTGAGTTACAGAATTGGTCTGTTTTTGTCGTGATCTTTGACTGTCATAGCAGCTCATGCAGTACATCTTCAGTGTTATCGAATGAGCGATGTAGAAAATCTATCATTTCTATTTTTCTTTCGATATTACATTGAACAATTGTCTTCTCTAAGTTTTCGGTCTTTTTAGTTAAGTGACCTATGAATCAAAGGATTTGATCATATACATTGAGGGCAGTCTTATTGGTCATTTCGACCGGTTCCCGGTTTTTCCTTTTATTTATTTTTTGTTCGAAATCGGCCTCGCAAAATTACACATTTTTTTGTTTGAATCCGGCGCCACATTTTTACTCAACTGCCTTGTTGCTATAGTATATAAGCAGAACTTATAAACAAATCATTTCAAATTTCTTTGAAGTTTAAAACATTTGTACATATTGCTGTCCAATGTATTCTCAGTATTCTTCTTCAATAACGTATTTCAAACGCTTCAATCCTGTATTTATTCCTTATAATCATCACTGCGTTACACTCCTAGATGGAGTTTAGCATCCTCCACGATCAGCCTCCACTCTTCCCTATTTCTGAACTTCTCTTTCCAATTGACCATTTTAAGTGCTCTCAGATCGCCTGTGACGTTATCGATCAATCTATACCTAGAGGTCGAGGTCGTCTTTCCCGAGGACGTTTATTTCTGTGCTTATTTTAGTTGATCTGTCTTGGGGGCCTACAGTCTGACATCATCCCAATATTGCATATACACCTTAAACGATGAGCTTTGGTTGCTACTATGTCCGGTTCTTGGAATAAAATTATAGCTCATACTTCATTCTTGTTCGCCACCTGTGTAGTTCCTCCTCGACAGGTCCGAAAATCCATTTCAGAATTTTCCGCGCAAATGTGCTTAAGAGTCGGTCATAGTCTTTGGCTAACTTCCATGTTTCACATGCATAAAGAGTCACCGGTCGTGTTAGTGTTGTGTATAATTTCAATTTTGTGGTTCTTCTAACATTTTTAGATTTAAGTATATCCATGTGAGAGAAATATATTTTATTTGCCTGTGATTTTCTTCTTGAATTATCAGAGCAGTTATTGTTCTTGTTGCCAATCACTTCCAGATAAGTAAACTTATATACTACCTCCATGTTGTAGTCCCCAATGCTGATGTGTACGCCGTCACATGGTACCCTGGTGCCACCATTTGTATAGTTTTTGCCACGTTAATTTCAAGACCTACACCTTTTGCTGCCTTCTCTATAGTAAGAAAAACTGATCTGTGATCCTCCAAATACTTCGTCGAGACAACAATGTCATCTGCTAAAGCTAATATTTGTTGAGCATTGATGTATTCCTGTTTTTACTGCGATTACTCCACGTTTCCACCGGATAAATAAATATCGAGACTATTGAAGAGATAGATCTTTGCATTTTTAGAGGTATTACGAGTTGCATTGATCCTAGTATATTGAGACATGGCCGCTCTCCTCAATTCTGCTTCGTAATTGCTGTCTGCAGTTTTCGACATTATTAATAAAAGCACGAAAAGTATACGACTCAGAGACAACCACGCAATTAGCAATATCTTCTTCTTTAGTCTGTAGATGTTCACTCTCGGCTTCTAAATTCTCACTAAAATTTCTCAATTTCTTCCTATTTTTAGCTAACTGATGTCATTTTCTTTCCTTCCACTTTCTTAATATCGTCCAACTATCTCTTCTAAGATCTGCCCACGCTGCGCTTGAACAACATTGGTCTCCAGTTTACTACTCTATAGGTCCACCGACTGAGGTCTTGGTGATATATAGATGTATATTCAATCTAAAATTTTGTCTATCAATACTATTAAGTTAACTGTTGTTTTTGAAAAGTTTGTTGTTGACATAATATCACATAACACGATGCATTTAACTTTAAATAACTTTAAATGCACGCAATGTTTAAGCATTTAAAACACCGTTGAAAAGCTATTCTAATTCTATAACCTTACAATTCCATATAATCTAAATCTGCAAGTCGGTTTACACCAATTCCTTCATCTATCACGGTTGCTTGTGTATTTCTTGGAACATAGCCGGGTGGTCGAGCTCGTGGCGCGGGCATAACGCCAAGCCGCCGCGAGCTCAACGCCGATCACCGACCGCCGCCAGCCAACAACCATATTACTTTACATTTAACCTTCTATCCAGCAATCATTGATCATGGTGATTTATCTTTTATATGAAACACAACAAATGTCACTGATTTTACAGTGTTGGATTCAGTATCACCTCTATAAATCATAATTTTGAGAACAAGTGGAAACAGAAATTATTAACTCAGCTAAAACTTACCTAGGCAAGACGCTCACCAGAGATAGTGATAATATTAAAATATTAGAGAGAAGATTGTAAAGTGACGTAATGAGATGCAAAAATTAAATTCGATAAGATGGAGTGAAGATATCACAAAGTACAGAAAAAAGACCTATATTGTTATAAAACCAGGGTGCTAAAGAGAAAAACAGACGAAGATTAAAAATGCTCAAGAACTTTTTATGAATTAGTAGATATCCCGTCTGGAGCATTTAAGAAAAGAAGATATTTGTGCCACAATGAATAACAACACAATTAACGTTCAAAGAATAGAAGAAAAACAACTGTGTTGATCCGGACATTGGAAGCATGGACGACACGAGATGGTCCATAAATATTAGATTGTACTACACCGGGTAATATAAAAAGCAATATAGAAAATGGATGAATGATATTCAAAAATCGATGCCCTATATATACTGTTATCGTCTGATAATTAGCTTTGAATACAAAGCTCGCTTTTCTTCACTTATTGCATTAGTAATTTTTTTGTTGCTGATTTGCATTTGCCAAATCTTCAATTGAAGATTGGTATTTCGTGCACTTCAAGCACTACTAACTTCATCTGTCAGTCGATTTCTGCAATTGGCTTTAATATTATTTAACGCCGAGAATAAGGTCTCACAAAAGTACGTAGAGAGAAAAATTGTGAATAAAGCCATCGCTAGGTTTGCTAAAAGTGTCCGGTAATAGGTTCCAAGCGCTCTAAATTTCCTGTTCATAATGACACTCTTTTTCATTCTCCAAATGATTTCTATCCAGATTCTCAAGTTTGGACCTCAAGTTGAGAAACACTTGAGGCCAGATGCGTTCACTGTTCTTGGCCGAAGACCGTCTGTAAACAATGCGTGTCACCCAAAATGTCTTGGCGTGACACTCGTGACACGCGTGTCATAGGTTCGCCATCACTGATCTAGGCAGTACACACGCTAGGGATTTTCGTCATTCATTGCTTACTGTGCGCTGATAACTGTGCATTATGTGTCACTCCTGATAACCTTATATACGAGTATGATCTTATCCCAAAGCTATCTCTCCTAAGGATAACATATCATCTTGAATCTAATGACGTATAAATCGCATAACTAAAGAGTCTGAAGTATCTCTTCCAGAGATATTTGCTGTGTCCGCTAAAACTGACCACAATCCCGCGTGAAATACAACCGCGGTGAACATAAAACGTCACTGGTTTTCTACACGCTATAAACGCTAGAGACGCTATATTTGGTGATGTTCTATGTAGCCTAATAGACTTTAGGCGATCTTTTTCTAAGACTCTTACCATATACCTTGCCTTCTGCTATCATCTTTTCCATGGCAGTCCTTCGTCTAGCTATGTACCCAATTTATCATAAGTTTGATTGATAATTTTGTCATGTCGCGTACAGATGTTCAATTGTTTTAAAATATTTGTACGTTGCTCTGAAATGACACCTAAATAATTACTAATTTTTATAACAACACAAGCAAATAATCAAGGACAGTATATATATTATAATTACACAATTGCAAAACAAGAAAATTACAATTGTCATTTAATAACTGAAATTATCGCAATTAAATTTCAAAATAACGGTATATTTTGTAGAAATATTTCGTGATTTCGATATTTTGGTTGTAAGTTCTGTCCCTGACCATTATGAAAAGTTCACGTGTTGATCGGTAGCTGACCTTCTTTACATTATTTACATTTTTTGCCAGAAAACTTGATAAATAGATTGTTTATATAATGACCTCGTAAGCATACATCCTTTTCTTACATATTCTAGCAATTCAGTTCATTATTCTAATAAATTATAAGTAAAATAAACATTAGATTGGTATTTTCTCATTATTAAATTAAAGAGAATTGAAAGGAAAGCAAAGGTTTTCCTGCGACAGCAGTTTACAAACTTTTGTGTAGTATATCAATAAGGATACGAATCTGGAACAAAATTAATGTTGTTAGTATCGCGTAAATATTAAGGACTACGATACCGGGATTCCGGCATCTCGAGTACCGTGACACCGATCATCAAGAAAATTTAGAAAATATATATTTTTTGTTTTGTATTTTCGGCGAAGCAGTGCTACTCGGATCGCTTCGCTTTTTGCGCACGCTGGATATAGTGTGAGGCGATCGGTCGCATATCGCCAGAGTTTGGGATACAGCCAATTGCTGGGATAAACCTGGACGGTACTGGCGGGACTATAACCCCCCACACCTTAATAATAATAATAAACGGGGAAACTAGCGAATTCCGGATAGTGCTATATCTAATTAACCACCTAAATTTTACGAACTCAATTACACTCTGCATGTCCTAGGACTCAAACCCTAGCTTTTAGTTCTACTTGAAATATTTAAAACTCTAAAATAGATGCAGTGGCGGATTTAGGTCAGTTAAGGCCCCGGGCGCAGTAAGAATATTGGCCTCCTCAATTAGAAAAAAGTGTAAAGTTAGGTTTTTGCGGGGCCCTTTAGAGGTTATTTAGCGGGGCCCCTGGCCGTTAAATCCGTCTCTGAATAGATGGCTAGAGTAAAATTTACCAAAACTATCAACAAATAGTTTTTTTACGTTGTAATAAATGCAGTGCATTTTCCTAACAAAACACCTTGAATTCAAATTTGCCCTGCATATTAAGTACATGATACGAGGAACTGTTTTCATTTGTAATAATATTGAAGATATATTCTTGATCACAAAAGTTTAACTGAAGTCAAACAAGTTACCTATCTTCGGAAACTTTAAGATATGTAATTGAAAACATGTAGACTGTGAAAACAGTCACAAGAAAAAGGCGAATTTTGTGAACAAACTTAATTATTAATGTATTTATTAATACAATCTCAACAATACAATATCGTAATTTTGGATACGGTGTCCGAAATTAGATGACCAATTTTATTTTGAGAAAACTGCAGTATTATCATAATTATCATCATCATTAGTGCGACAGCCTAAGGTGAGCATAAGCTTCCTCTTTCCATTCAGGAGTAATATGGTTAGGGAACATCTATTTTTTATGTACAGAAAGGCACAGAAAGGCACCTACAGTTTATAGCTGGTTGCTGGCGACTAAGTAGTATCTGTAATTTGTATAAATATTTTTTACAAAAATTATTTGACGTAGGTAGGAGTATAGACAGCATTTACAAACTATTTAACGCTGGCACATGCTTTCTCCAGTATTATGATAAATTTATTAATTTTCTGTAACACAATTCGTCATAAATTTTTAGGTCTATATATTTTGTTTCTGTAAGCTTCTAAGTAATTATTAATTCATTGACATCTCATAAATAAAATGTTTTCCCACTAGAATAGGCCAAGTATAAAAACTATTCGAAATACGTTTACTTTCCAATTTATTAACGGACTTTTAAATTTTGTAACACTTCAATTGTTAAATGTTATTATAATGTCCCTTATGGGGCTTTTAGTCCCCCATTGGACGCCTCCCCAGGTGGCGGATAGGGGAATGCCCATCAGATATGGTGGGTACTGAGTAAGTAACATTCTCGGGGCGGTCTAAAACTATAACTTACTGAAAGAATATCGGGATATACATTAGACTTCACATTAGTGGAGACGCGGCTCTCTCTGGCCCCTTCAGTGAGAAATCACTCCTTAAGGCGAATAAATACGATACTCTGCGGAAGTGAAACCTGGACACTAGGAGTGACAGAAAAAAAAGAGGATAAAAGCATTCGAAATGTGGTGCTATCGAAAAATGTTGAAAATTCTATGGGTAGATAAAGTGACAAACGAAAAAGTATTGCGGCAAATGGAAGAGGAACCATGTCTGTGGGGAATGTTGCAGAACAGAAGAGATATTTGAATTGGACATTTTATAAAACACGAAGGCCTGGTGAAAACGATACTGGAAACAGTCGAATGAAAGAACAGTAGGGGTAGATCAAGGCTAGAGTACATGAAACAGATAATGGAAGACAAGAATTTCAACACGTACGTGGAACTAAAAAGACAACAACAGGGAAGCACGGAGAGAAATGCTGCAAACCAACCTACGGGTTGTAATACTGCTGGTATTAAAACTTCTCTTCCGGTTTCGAAAATTAGGATACAAAAATATATCTCTAGTAAATATCAAACATAATAACAGGTTACCATTGCCTAGGTGGCGCATAGGCAAAGAAATTAAGCCACGTAACCAGTATAATATTTTGTCTGGTTCTAATGCCCCTGTATAAATATGTAGAATAATCTAATCGCCACAAAGTGAGTTAAATATAGAATATAAACCACGGTTTGGAGAACTCTGTTCTCAACTATTATTTGTAATCATTCCATCCGATCAAAGTCGAGCGAGTTTTTACTATTTAACTCTATTATAATATGAATGTACTTTTCCTCTTGTTATATCGGAATTTGTTTCGAAATATTCCGTTTTATTTACAGATTTTTATACGACGCAATTAACTATATCATAACAATTTATAATTAGTACTGACACCAGCTGTTACTGTTACCAGGTCCATAAGAAAGCACTGAATGCACGACAGTTTCTGAAATCGTTACTGCCAACAAAATAATATTTAGAATATTATATTAATTTTAATAAATATCTATAACTACATTGTGCAATACATAATGACATATAGAGCAGAACTGTAAATAATATAGAACAACAAATTTCGTTGATACAGTGGGCTGCACAGTCCCCGGATATGAATCCGTTGGAACTTGCTTGGAATATGTTGCAACGAAGGGTTGCAAAACCGCATTAATAATCCCCGAGATCTCTTCACAGTTCTTGAATAGAATGGAGACCAATACTGCAAGAAGATATTGACCATTTAATTTGAAAGCCTCGTTTTGTAATAGACCCATAATGCATTTATTTGTAATGAAAAGAACAAAGAGAGTAGTGTAACTTTTATGATATGTACCCATTGCATATCACTGAGCAACAACGAAAACAATAACTGTCACTTTTTTAAATTTAATAAGTTTAAAGAATTTGTGTTTAATCATTTAGATCAATTAACAGAATAATTAGAATCCGTACTGATGAATGCGGAGGTCACATATCCCATCTTGTTTAGTTTATAAGTTTATTATTTTATTTAATTGGGGTTAATTTAGGTGTTTGTGTACATTTTTCCTTTATAAAATAAATAAATAAATAAACTAGATTTATTTTTAAGAGAAACTAGTTGAAGAAAATTTTAAATTTGCCAATAGCTGTGTAGTGTGAAAGGTTGTGTGGTTCTAGCGTTCAAAAATGTATTCAAAGAAATATGTGACTTTTTCTTGTCCTAATCGAAAAAAAAGTTTCCTAGTAGGACTTCAATTTTATTTTAATAAATGTTAAGTAGGCAATTATGTGTTGTTATCGTTTTTGGATATTTTCTTTCATTGGTTGTGATAATTGACGTCATTGACAAAGCATGTTCTATGCCTTAGTAATGTTTGAAGCAAAGGCCCTGCGGGGACCGAAGGGGACATACCCCTTGAGTATAGCATGTTGCCTAATTTACATTTATTTTGTCAAGCTACCGCTAGGAGAAGTTGTCATTAGTTTTGTTCCTAGAACCATTTCTAATGGTTTATTATCGTCAAACGCCAGCGCAGGGTTATTTGAAAGCACATAAACTTTGCGCTTGCGTCGGATAAAAATAAACCGTTAGAAAATGCTCTACAAACAGTCCTTTTATAACAGATCAATCTGTCAAATACATTTTAAGTTATAGAATAAATTATGTAATATCTGTCCGTTTTAAATTTAGAATAAGTAAATTTTAAATTTAGGTAACAATTTAGTTTAAGTATCTAAAGCATTATAATATTTATTTCTTTAAATGTACAAATATACTAACAAATTCAGGTTAATTTAATATTATTTATGAAATTTATTTTATTCCTAATAAAATTTGTAGTTCACAGTTCTAAAAAAATTTTTACTTGCAATTCTTGTAAGCAGAACATTGAAGTAAGCAACCCGCACTACTCAAAGGGGCAACCGCCGTCTCCCGTCTCGTGTCTCCCGTGTTAGCTTCATAACAAATTGGCCGCGTTCAGTCTCTAATATAACCTCATTGGTTGTGATCATATTTTTTACAAATATATTCATTTGTTTGAAATATAACCTCATAAGCGGATGTCAAATGCTACTGATATGGTTAAATGATACTGACGAATGAAACTGCCAACATAATTTAAAAATAAATAAATTTCATGCCTATCTAGACCAGTGCTTCTCAAGTGAAAACGTACCGCGGACCAGTAAAATATTTATTTTCTACCGCGGACCAGTAAATTATTAATTTTTTTACCGCGGACCCCTAAATATAAATGTACTATTAAACAAACTGTATATGTAAATTCTACATATATTTTAGTAATAAAAAATCACTGAACAATGAACAAAATACAAAGAAAATGAACAAAATTTCATAAAAAAATTAACAAAAAATCTCAAAAATAAAAAACGCGGACCTATCGCGGACCACTAAAATTTTGCAAAGGACCACCAGTGGTCCGCGGACCACCAGTTGAAAAACACTGATCTAGACGACTTTTTTTCGAGCATATTGTATTTAGAAGCAAGCCTGTGGCTGCAAGCGTTAAACCGCTTGTATCTGCTGTTTGTCCGCGAAATAAAGGAATTCAATTCCTGTTTATGTCAAATAATTTGTGTAAAAATATTTATACAAATTACATGTTCTGCTTAGCCGTTCGCAACCGGCTATAAACTGTAGCTGCTTTTCTTTGTACGCTGGAAAATTGACGTAATACTGACAATATTACTCCTGAATGTAAATAGATTGAAAACATGGTCATAAAACCTGGAAACAGGAGACCTAGGCTCAACTTGAATTATCGCGCCGATGATGATTGTATTTTGAAATATCTGATACAACAAGGATTTTTGTGATGTGTAAGTAAAGTTAAAAGTAAGCTTTATTGACAGTACTAAAGTGAAAAAAACGCAATGTAACTAATATATAATAAGATTCTGTTATGTAGGCGAAATGATAAAACAAAATGGTTTCGGTAAATTTCAAATGGATATGTGACTAGTACCCTTTTCAAGCATACGCACGTTGTTAATGTGTAGAAACCAGTATCTTTATTAGATGCTTGTATTTTTATGTTGCGTCCATTAGTTGATTTGAGAAAGCGTGCGATTTTGACTGGAAGTAGGTGACAAAAATTACAAACATGAACATACGCGTGATGTTTAAGTAAGAACGCATTTTAAGATGAAATGATAAATGCACTTATGTGAAGCTATTTGAATTTGAAATTCTACATGTTTGTTTAATGTATTTCTACTTTGATACGGAATTATCATAATAAATAGAAAGAATTTTTAATACGTGGAAATGAATAATAAATTTGAGATAAATGTAATAACAATTACAGAAACTTATGTAGAAAATATTACTCGTAGTAGGGTTGATCCCAATTTCAACAATTGTAGTCGGATTGCTGATAAGTGACTGTTCGTTGCTACTAGTATCGATATTCAATACTATATGCTTTCTCTGTCTATATCATTATAATTATTTGCATACCAATAGTATCGTATAGTGACTCAAGTTGACAACTAACCTTCAAAATTTTTTGAATAAAAAACAAAGCATTAGAAAGAAACAGTATGATTCGTAGATATCTTTACTAATTAGAGCGCGAAAATAAATTTACAGCAGTACTCAAACAAACAAAATTATTAATTTTAAGTAATAATTATAAATAAGGAAAAATTTATACTCATACGTAAATTTTGGATTATAATTTGTTGTTTATTCCAGCAGATTTAAAATTAAAATTTATGAATTTAATAATTGGCCGCAAGCCATATTTTAATTAATATTTATTACCAGACACTGACAGCTAAAACAAATAACAAAACACATTTTTAAAATCGCTGAAAAATGGTAACTAGATTATTATATGAATGCACTACTTGATACATACATGTAACAGTCACCTATCAGCAATCCGACTATACAATAAAATTTTATTAATAAAACATTATGAGGTTTTTATGTAAAGGCAAATTGGCGTTGCTCCCCCAAGAATAATTATCCTTTTTATATTTTTAAATATTAACATTTATTAATTTTATTTAAAAATTTTAAGAAATTTTAGAAATTTTAATCTAAAACTTTTAAATCTTTAAATACTTAGAACTTGTTTGTTTTTATACGCTACGCTCAATTTGATTTCGCACCATTGTTTTTTCGGGCATGCACTATTTTGTCCCAGACATTGCATATATTTATATGTTCCCTTGCGTCACGTCCTAACGGTGAACATAGGCCTGTATTGTCCATAAGAACTATTGGGACACAGTCGAAAGTCATGAAATTGGCTACACAATTACACGACAATTATTGCATCTTGGCAATAACATGCAAATTATTGAAATGTGAATAATTTTACAGTACTTACATTTATGTTTAGTTAGATTGCTATAATTGTGACACAATAATAAGTGAAAATATAAATACGGATAAAAGTAAAGATATAGTTTTACGTATTGTAGGTAATATAAGTAAAAATAAGAAATTAATAAAAGAAAATCTATTTTTCATTCTCGCAACATAATGATTGATGTAAAAAACTAAATATTATAATGAAATTTATTGAATTTTTAAAACTTTTAATTTCGGTGTGTGCACTTTATAAACTTTATTTTAAGTATATAATTTTTTGTTGTTGTGAGGTACGGCGGAATTTTGAGTAGAGCTTTGGTGTGCCTTGAGTACGAAAAGATTGAGCACTGTTCTATTATATGGTCAGGGACGAAAACCTGGATTTTAAACTAATTTAAAATTAAAGAGGATTTTGAAATGCGTGTTTATCGATATATACTTAAGATCTCATGGATATATAAGATTACAAATGAAGAGGTTCTACTGAGCACAGAACAGGAGCAGGGACTTATGATTGCCATTCAGAAAAAGAAGCTTGTTGAAGAAATATCAGAACAGCAGAAGGGAAAATATATGAACTACTACAACTTACCATGGAAAGCAAAATATTGGGGAAGTGAAGTGTAGGACGACGAAAAACATCTTGGCTAAACAATCTACACCATTTATTTGGATGCTCATCTGGAGATTTATAGCGAGACATTATCTCTGTCAATTCACTTTGGAGTACAAAATAGCCTTAATGATTGTCAACCTCCATAAACAGAAGGCACAAATCAAAAAGAACGTTAGTAAGTGTACACTTTATATATTGTGATACAAAATATATTTAAACAATTAAGTTAATTACACTTTTCATTTATCTATCACTCAAGATTACAAATATATAAAAATGTCTAGATTAGGTATGAGGGACTAGCCAAATACCATCTTGGAGCTACATATTGCAGAAGCTGATGAATTTAAATATCTACATATTATCATCAGTTGTAGCATGACTGTATAAATTAAAACCAGAATTTTCGCAGCAAGCAAATCGTATTATGCACTCTCTGTGCTATTAAAACCTTGCATTCTGTAGAAGTATACTCAAATTCGACCAATACTCACGTACGATAGCGAGTGCTCACTCTGATACGAAGAACAGCTCATAATTTTCAAAAAGAAAGAATTGTGTCGAATATGTGGTCTAATACAAGAAGACTGAATTTGGAGGATGCGAAGAAATGAAGAGTTAAGAAGACTGTACGAGGATCATAATGGTATTGGGTTTATCAAGAGCACCACAATACGCTAGCTAAATTATATAATCAGGTTTTCAAGTAAAACAAAAATGTATAAAGTGTTTGAGAGCATGCCAAATACTGCGAACTAGATGGTTGGATCGCTATCCATCCAGCTTATTCATAGAACTCCAAATATTAAGAGCCTATACATAGGGTTACCATATTTTTTGTGCGCCAAACCGGGACCCTTCCCCCCAAATATCTTTTTCCTCATTTTTTATACTTTATTGATTGATGTATTTATCAATATTTTTCTATTACAAATGATTAATATTAAATCTTGAGAATTACAAAATTAAACGTATATCAAAAAATCACAAAAATACATATTATAAAATTATAAATTTTGACTTACATAGTTGCACTGTGTATATTATTTATTTGTATAAGAATATTTATCGGCAGATTGTACTTTTTTTTTTAAGTTTTTATCATTTTTAATATAATCATAAAATTCAGAACATTTTAAATCTATGTTAGTTTTACAAAATAATAATGCACCGACGTTACATTCAAGTAAATGATTTCTTTCAGGTGACCATATATTCTTCATTTCTGAAAATAATCGTTCAATTGGTGCTGAAGTACCAGGCAATTTTCTGCAAATTGTTAACAGAAATATTTTTCTCTGAATTTTTTTTAAACAATTGTACCATTTCTCCTCGCTACTTGTACCCTTTTCCCGCCACAAATTATTGCGGTCAGTGTCGTTATAAAACTGTTTAGCATATACAACTTCGTCAAATAGAGTATCACAGTTAATGATCGTTCCATGCATCCATATATATAAAATATGGAAAAACCGGGACATTTTTAACAACCGGCCGGAACGCCGGGACAAGTTCTTAAAACCGGGACTGTCCCGGTCCCGGGACGTATGGTAACCCTACCTATACAGGTTGTAAGAGTCAATGATGATGACTTAATATTACTCAAATATTGTACACATAATGTTAATAATGGCTAATAAATTTGAAATTGGCAAGTTAAAATTCATATTTAATGATTGCCAAAATGTATATCCTGAATGTGAACTTACCTGCGCCATATTATTATATTAATCATTATATTTGTAGCTAATTGAATTAAGTAATGTAAAAATTATAACCCTATATATTAAATAATAACAAGCAACGCAATTACAAAGCACTTCTTTAACTATTACTTACATTAGCACAACTAAGCAAATTCCACACCTTATTTAGAAATACTAGGCCAATAAATCTATTATTCTTTTTTTGTATTTTTTTGTGATACCAAATTCTTATAATTAAAACAATTTAAATAAATTTCTCCAAGGTGAAAAATAGCTGTAGGGTTAATTCTTGTTTGATTTACTAATTACAGTGAGCATCTGACAATGACTCAAACACTCAGCAAAGCAATCAATCATTAGTGTTAGTGCAAACTATTATAACGGGTTCAGAATTACACTTTCAGTGAGGATTATGGATACAATATCCTTGAACCCAAAATTAATGCAGTTCTTTAATAACCGTTATTCCTTACTTGTAATAATAATGATGATAAAATTAATAATAATGAATTAAAGGGGTCAGTGCTTTAAAATATCTTGGCATATTATGTAGTTACTTCGAAAAGCATAAGCACGAGTCATATATGTGAAATAATTTAAATATTATTATAAATGAATTTAAATACAAATTAAACTAAATACAACTCTGTTAATTTACAAATTTTGTTAATTTATAAATAATCAGATTGTCACGGATTCAGGGCATCTTAGGAATAGCTTACTATGCACTAAACTGACCAATGTTTTAACACGTAACTCTGTCATGAAATTCTTCCACGGATTATTTTATATTTTTCATATATAAGGAACTAAAAGAACTCTTAAAAGATAATTAGTAATTCATATAACCATGGCCAACCAAATAGTGGGAATGTAAGTACAGTTCAAACTTATTTATTTTATTTGCTCCAGATGTGTCTCACAACTTTAATGGAATTTATTCCATTTCAGTAAAACTCTTACGATCCGAAATTAATTAATTGACTTAATTAATGAGTCGCTAGGTTGAACCTAAGCTCTACCTAGAGCTCTTATTATAAGTTCTATATATTGTATTCAAAGTGTTATATAATTTAGGCACACTCAACCTGGCGTTGGCAATACTGTTAGGAATTAGAATTTATATTATTTTATTCCTATGAATAAATTAGTATTTAGAAATTATAGTCTTTTATTCATACAAACCGCCCAAAACCAACCTAGACGCGACAATATTAGCTTCCGTAGCGATTACGAAGAAAAGCAATAATAATATTAATTTATTGGACCAGGAGGTTATGTACATAATATTGGACAAATCAATTAAAATACAACAGATCAACAGATAAAATTGTTATTGCCTTTTTTTCCACAAATTTCATCCTTGACTACCTACTAAATAAGTTGATTGTTGATTCGGCCAATAATTTGAAAAAGTAAGCCCGTATCATAAAACTTTCCTAGGACCCTTCGTATATTATAAAATGTATATCAAGAGATGCGTTGTGTATCAAAGTTTTTCTTTTCTTTTCTTTAATTACAAAATATTTATGAAAATCTAACCCTGAAATATCTGAGAATTCATACTTCACATAAACTTTTATTAGAGGTATATGTGTTTCTTTACAACTGTAAATCGTCGTGTACACATTAGCCCTGATACCTTGACGCATATGTTAATACTCTGAATTAACCATTGGCGTTAACTGTTCATATTAAACCAGATACTCGAGTTAAACATTATTATTTCATAACTGATGTCAGTTATACTGAAACTATTTATAGAATTAATGTATCTGACCTGCACCCATCACTTTTTTGCAATGTTTTGACGGTTCACATCAAATGTTTTAAAACCCTCTGGCATCAAATCTCGCTATAACTTTCCGCATTCTAACCTTATCCAACAACAAGTATCGTGTTAAGAACATACTCTGTAAGGTTTAACATCTATGTTCAGGCACAGTTACATGTGTCATCACGCCTTTATTCCATTATGTCGAGTAGGAAGAAATGAATATTAGCCACGTGGTACGATATGTTTTTAGTTTACGCCCACCCTATGATATCGGTGTTTAAGCAAGCTAATATACTATTATTGACACAATGAGATGTTATTTAACATATAATTTGACATAATGTCCGTTGAAGTGTTTTCCAATAGAATTGAGGTCCCTATACGCCGCAAGAATATCAATTTAATTTTTTTAAGTTAATAGCTTAGTCTTTTGTATACAGGATGGTTGGTTTTACATTACCCAATGAGCAACTTTTTATTACTGAAGATAGGGTATTATGTTAAATTTGAAGGTGGCTTATAATACAGGGTCTTTTTAAATTGAGCGCCTTTTTTCACTCTTTAATAAAATATAAAATTCTTATTAAATGAATTTTTTTTTTTATTGTTAATAAAAGTAGAAAGCATGACATTTATACACGGAATATCATACATGCCAAACGAGATTTGCCTTTTATCAAAATTTTCAATAATGTATTGGCATAATTGCGGCTCTATCTCACAAATAACATGAATAATTTCAGCTTTCAAATCAGAAATTGGTTTGGGATTATTTTTATAGACCTGTAATTTCATGAAGCCCTGCAAAAAATAGTATAATGGTGTAAAATCGAACGATCTTGGCGGCAGTTGACATCCCCGTTTCTCGAGATTACGTGACCTGGAATTTTCTCGTACAATAAAGTTAATTCTTCACGAGCTGTATCGTCCTGCTGAAACCATATGCCGTCCAGGTTCATATCTTCTAATTTCCACAAAAAATCAGTTATCATCTGACAGTATCGAAGCCCATTCACGGTTACAGCGTTACCATCATCACTCTCGAAAAAATACGGACCAATATTACCACCAAACTAAATTTTTAAAAATTTACATCTCTTGACATTACCATGTATGTATATCTATCAAGCTTGCCTGTATGTAAGACAAAACTTTTTGAAAGACGACTAGATGTATATACATATAATACAAGAAATAAAAATATTTTGGAAATACCTTTAGTCAGATACGCCAAAACGGCTAACAATCCAACTATATTATCGAGAAGAATGTATAATGAACTGCCCCAATACATAAAAGATTGTAAAACTAATCCAATATTTAAAAAAATTTTGGCAGATTTTTTAGTAGAAAAATGTTATTATAATCTAAATGAGTATCTCTTACGAAACTAGAAAATAAGATATTTTAATATGACTATATGTATACATATATATATATTTAACAAATGTAACAAATTTTACTTTTTATTTCAATTTTACTTTAATTTTAATGACATTTTAATTTTATTATCGACTGTAGTAATAATTTTTATTTTAATGTACTGATTGTAATTTAACGCTATTCCAACTTCATTAAGCCTTCCAAAAATATCGATTTCTCGAACTCTGCAAAATATGCGTGTCTTTCGGCAACGATCTCCTCGTTCGATGCGAATCTTTTTCCATCGAGCCAATTCTTCATGTTTGGAAAGTCGTAGAGCGACAAATATGAAGAATAGGGACGATCCAATAAAACAGTATAATATTGTCCTGTGAGATCCTCAGTTTCATAACAGTTGATGAAACATCCATCCATCACTACACACCAGAAATGAAAGAACAACCAAAACAGTGGATGTGGATGTCTCCTAATGATTGTGCTCATGAAGAAAGAAAAACGATGACCGGAAAATATTATACAGTTATATTGGATCGATTATACGTTGAATTGGTGAAAAAGTGGCCGCATTTGGCGAAGAAAAAAGTTCTGTTCCGACAAGACAATGTATCATTCACTTGTCCGCAATTTCAACGGCCAAATTGGTCGAAGGAGCAGTTCGTAGCGCAGAACTGCTCCCTCATCCACCCTATTTTTCATATCTGGCCCCCTACAACTTTCCAAACCTGAAGAAATAGCTCGATGGAAAAAGATTCGCATCGAACGAGGAGATCGTTATCGAAACGCACGCATATTTTTCAGAGTTTTTGGAAGAAGAAGTTGGAATATCGTTGGGCAAAATGTATCGAGCTAACAGGAGACTATGATGAAAAACATGTCGCATATATAATGGTCACTGGCACTGGACAGACAAACCCCATCAGACATAGTACTTCACCTTTTCCAAGTGTATATCAGAAAACATCATTTAAATTTCAGAATAGTCAATAGATTTCCAGAAAGGGTCAATTGAATTTCAGAATAGTCAATAGTATTTCAGAAAGCGTCAATTGCATTTTAGTATAGTCAATTGAATTTCAAAATAGTTAATTCAATTTTAGAAAACGTCAAATGTATTTCAGAATAGTCAATTCAATTTCAGAATGCGTCAATTATATTTCAGAATTGTTATTTATATTAGGGTAAGGCAACAAGTTGCCATTTAACTTATATTTGTGCATTTTTACGAAAGTATTAGGATTAAGTTTTTTTTTTTTGACTCACGAGTAGTTCCATTCCATAGCTACAAACACTACAACCATCAGAGCATACACTCATTCAAGTTGTGTGATATGCACGTTTTAAATGGTCAAGTTGTTTGTCTCTTTTTGCCCCACTAGCGGGGTTAAAAGTTCCTGCTACGGGGTAAGTTGGGCCAAGAATAGTAATATTAATTTTTCTAAGGAATAGAAGGAGATAATTGCATCAAAATTAGGTTGATAATCAGTATTTTTATTAATTTTCACAACAATTAATAATTTAACAATTAATACTTATTTCTTAAGTCATTTGCAAATGTATTAATTGTTAATTTATTAATCGTTGTGAAAATTAATAAACATTCTGATTATCAAACTAATTTTGATGCAATTATATCTCTTATAATTACATTACTTAGTAAAATAATTACTCTTCATCGGAATTACAATTATAACAAACATAGTAAAGAGCTATGGATTTGCTGGATTTTCATAAGCCCAACCCTTACAAGCGGTGCACTGAATTCAGCCTTCTCCTGGAACGCTTTCATAGTATGATTCACAGCAGATTAAACAGAAGTATACTTCTTCAAAACTAGAAGTATCATGTTTGGACTCTTGTAAAATCTTTCTTTTAACTTGTTTTCTTTTTTTCGAGCTTTCTTTTCTTTATCACTTTCTTACTTTTTGTTTCTTATTTTGTTTTTCTAAAAGTAAGGCGTTTTTTCAGGAGTATCAGTTAAAATGGCAACCTTACGACGTTTACTAGATGTAATTTTTCGACATCCAGCTTTGGAAAAAGTTCTAACAGATTCGGGAGAGAAATCTTTATCGAACCAACGTCCCTGCGCTCCGTAGGTAACAGTCTTACCACGGAGCCACGATAACTCTTCGTATGCGACTCTTTAATCCTGCACTTTGCCTACCACTGCAATATACACTAAAATATTATGGACAACGTATTCATATGGTCATTTCCACAACTAAAGTATAAGTATATTTCCAACCAAAAAGCGTATTGCATTTTTTGCATCGCACACATTCTTATAGTCCAACGTGACATTTAGTTCAAAGTACCAAATTGAAACTAAAATATCATTAACTTTTACTATTTTCTGAAGAATTCTAAACCACAGACCACGTTCAAAATACGTGCAAAGCAAATATTTACAACACAATAAAAAATAAATGACAATTTATTGTAAAATTCACATCGACTTGAAATAAATGAAAATCGTGACTGAAATATTCTCGTTTATTGAAATTAATTAATGAAATATTGTGCGGTTTCAGTTAATAAACTGGTTGTTGATATTATATTTTTGTTACTACTTTTATTATATTGAATATCTTGTTCAAGGTTTTGACCTTATATTTTATTAGTCACTCCGTTATTCAAAATTACTAGCGAATTTTATGTCGTTTTAATCCAGGTTAGATTGACTACACGTGTCGAAAGTCTATTTTGATATACACAACGAGTTTCAGGAGATTATAGACCATTTAATATGTCTAAATTATTTTAAAAAAATAACATAAAAACTTTTTCGTTTAATGCTTTGTATAAATTTTCTTTGATAGACCTAAGATAAGAGGTTTAGACAAATTTGAGTCCTTTTCTTCTTCATCTTCTTTTGGGTGAACCAATGTTTCCCACACTTTTTCAGACTAATGCCGTTTTAGAGCATATAATTCAGCCCCCTCCACTATAATCAGTCAAAAATTATACATTAAATATTAATCTATACATGCAGCAGACCTCCTCTTCTTGGTTGGTTGGCTGACTGATCAGTTGTATTGAATTAGTATTCGATACTTACAAACTATGTAAGTGAAATATTAAATTTTAATATATATTTTTTACCGACCGCCACATTCATAAGAGTATTGTGATCATACCGATTTTGACATTTCGAGATTTCGATGGATGTCCATGAATTGAGGTCTTACATAACGTATTGACCATTTTTAACATGATGTCTGTCAGTCGGTTTGTCTGTCTGTCGGCCCGTGGACACGTGTAAACTGAATTTGGCCAAACGGATTTTTATGAAACTTCATTTTTAAGCATTTGACATCTTTTGATCAACTTTTGGTAAAATTCGGTTAACCGGAAGTGGAAGTTTAATAACGTCATTTTTAAGTTTTAAGTAACAGATAAATATTTATTTAAGGAAAGTTGCGGTACGTGACAGTAAAGCAACTTTTATTTGATTTTTTTTTACCGACCGCCAACGTATATAAGGGAGGTATTGTGATCATACCGATTTTGAAATTTCGAGATTTCAATGGTTCTTCGCGAATTGAGGTCCCTACATAACGTTTTGACTATTTTTAGCATGATGTCTGTTGGTCGGTTCGTGTACACGTGCAGAGCAAATTCGGCTAAAAGGATTTTTATGAAACTTCATATTTAAGCTTTTGACATCAATGGCCTTGATCAACTTTTATATTTTAGTTTCGAAATTTATCATATTAGACCGGGAGCTCATGACATTTTTGGTCTCCGATTTCATACAGCATGCCTTTTGGAGGAGAGAATATTTACCCTGTGACAACAAAAAAGGGATGGTACTAAACCCCTGCACGCTTTCCGGTCATAGGGAAAATTGCATTTCCACTTGCACAAAAT
Source organism: Liopterus haemorrhoidalis (assembly GCA_963971575.1). Classification (NCBI taxonomy): domain Eukaryota; kingdom Metazoa; phylum Arthropoda; class Insecta; order Coleoptera; family Dytiscidae; genus Liopterus; species Liopterus haemorrhoidalis. The sequence continues at coordinate 16,709,002 of OZ020620.1, forward strand.
TTTTGTGTTTTTCTCTGACTTAATATTGCTTGCCCTTTTGTCAAAAGAAAGTTATAACAAATTTAAAGTCTTTTAATTATAGGGATGCTGTATGAAAACGCGGAAAATCATATTTTTTATTACAAGATCACATGACCGTTTGAGCCCTTTGGGATCCTCCGAATCGCATGCATATATTTAAAAGACTTTAAATTTGTTATAACTTTCTTTTGACAAAAGGGTAAGCAATATTAAATCAGAGAAAAGCACAAAAATTTTGTGTTTAAGTGGAAATGCAATTTTCCCTATGACCGGAAAGCGTGCAGGGGTTTAGTACCATCCCTTTTTTGTTGTCACAGGGTAAATATTCTCTCCTCCAAAAGGCATGCTGTATGAAATCGGAGACCAAAAACTGTCATGAACTCCCGGTCTATATGACGTTCGGCGTGTGGAACACCAACTGAAATTCTTGATGACGTTAAAAATTTTAAAACATGTTAAAATCATTTATTTCATTAGGTGTTCTGTACTGGCGGTCGTTTCGGAGGTGGTCACAGCCGAATTTATTATTTAAACATTTATTTTATTTTTATTAATTTTTATTTTTTAAATTTTTTTTAAATTTATTTTTTAGTTTAGAGTTCAGCCTTACACTGCAAGCTAGAAAGGCTTCAGGATTAAGTAAGTAAGTAGTTTAGAGTTTCATTGGTAAGACGGTTGCCTACTGAGCACAGGTTCTGAATCGCCCCACCTCCGATATTTTGCAGTCCGCTCTGGGGTCGACTCAACCTCAATTATTTGATACTTAAAATGAGTACCTGTTTATACATGGATAATAGGATCGGTCGAAACGTCACACTGACCACGTGTCTTTCATATCTATGACTGGCGGTGTAGAAACAGAGAACTTACCTGCTTTGTTACTATGTGCCTATCTAGGTGTTTGGAGACCTATTATTATATTATTATTTTATAAAAGAAATATAATTGTACAAAAGTATCTGAAAGTACTTGATTAATTAATTAATAAATGTGAAGGATGCAATGAGACTAATTTTTCCGAATTCAGAGCAATATTAGTAAGCATCCCTAAATATTTTTACAGATCCCCTCAGTAGTTTTACTGATAAGTCAATATTCTTACTGGCCAAGTAAGTATTTTTACTGAAAATATATATTTCTTAGCAAGCGATACTTTGAAAAATATTTTATAACTGACCAAAAATTAATTAACTGATCCACATATTTATTACTTTGAAAACCAATTTTTAGTTACTGAAAAAAAATTTTGATCATGCTAAAACTGCGCTAACGCCTTATCAGTTTTTCTAGCGGTAAAGTCTAGTTTATAATACAACAGATTCATAATATAACCGCATTGCATGGGCATGAAAAAATTAATCAAAGAAGTATAATTGTTCTGCTTATAATATGAACATCTGTTTATATAAACAGAGCAATGATATTACTTTATATATTCTATATATAGTCTCTGATTCATCTTCGTGCCCATGCAATGCAATTACGTTATAGATCTATTATAAACCATATTTAATAGCAATAGCATTCGCACAATAGCAAACAACACAAGTTCTGTACATACAAAACCAATGAACGCACACGACTGACAAAAGGATAAATTTCCAAGTTCTACGTTCGCGGATAAAATATCAGGTAGCATACAGCACAACGCAGGTGCGAATTATTGCTTTTGTGAATGCGACGGAGATTCTGATTGGATATTTATTGAAAACTGATGAATCTGGAAAACTAAAAATATTTTAACTTCAAACAATTTTATTAATTAATCAGCTTTTCAGACATACGACTTTATAGATAGGCACCAATTTATTTTACTACAAAAATGAATATGAGAAAAGAAACTATTCCTCTATGTTCAAAGCAGTTTTTAATAAGATATATATTTGGATATAATGGATGAGCTACCTATAAATTAAGTGTTTCACTCATTATTTACATAAAATCAATCAGCCTAGCGCCTATGAGTAAAAACAAAAACCTTTACTGCCTCATCGTATTAATCTGTTAATACGAGTAGTATTAATCAGTTTTAATTCTGAAGGAAAACCGGTAAAAACCGGTATTGAATATTTTTAATTTAATTTTTGTTCTTGAACAAAAAACAAAACATCGTTCGTTTTTGTGCTTTAAAAAATACCAGTAATACCGTTATTTTGCTTTCGTTTTAGGTTTTTCTCGTCCTTGATAAAAATTTAATCAAATAGACGGGAGTTAATAGTTTTGCCTGCTCTCGACTCCCGACTCCTCCAAAAAAATTGGAGACCGATCCCTGTTAACACCCCCTGCCGCCCATTGTCATACTTCGCCTCCTGCCACCCCCTTTCCTTCCAGAGACGCCTTTGAATCTTCTAGAGCAGTGTTTCTCAACCAAAAACATACCGCGGACCAGTAAAATATATAATTTTCTAACGTGGACCACTAATAATAATTGTTGGTTTATTTTTCGCAAGAAAACAAATATATTTAATGTGCTACTAAATAAAATTATTTTGTTTGTAAAAAATCACAGAAAATTTACAGAAAATAAACAAAATATAATTTATTTACATAAAAAATAAGTATAAAAAATAACAAAAAAACTGCAAATAAAAAGTATAAAAATTTTCGCGGACCACTAAAATTTTTCTATGAACCACCGGTGGTCCGCGGACCACCTGTTGAGAAACACTGTTCTAGAGCCCATAGGGAGGGCGAGAGTCCCAACTTTGGCATCACTAAAGGCGCATCCCCACTATGCCGCAGTTTGCCAGTTGGCAAGGCCAGATGGCAATGCCAACTGGCAAAGCCAGTGGCTGTATACACGTCCACATCTGTGTTGGCATTTAGTTTAGTCGCACAATGTTCACCGAGGAAGATTTACTAATTGCTTCAGCTGCTGTTATCATACTTGACAGTGAAGAAAAAATACGCAAACGGCGCAAACGACTGTTTTGGGTACGTCCAAGTCTTCAAAGTAGATCACGCACCGGACTTATTACATTCCCTCTCTTTTTTTATTTCGCGCGAAAAATGACACACCAAGTTTTTGATTTTTCTATCAATTTCTTCTTTTTGTACTCCAAAACTAACCGAAATTTCCAATAGAGCGTCACATCTCTTATTCCTGTTTTTATAGTCCTTTAAACGACAGTCCCACAAAACAGGACGATCCCGGTACAAATCGATGAAATTAAACACTTTTTCGTTTGTCCACTCCATCTATAAACAACGTTGCTCATATGCGTCTGAATCACAACCTGAATTTAAGCCTAAAGCCGCGTGATGCCAGTTGGCACGTCCCCACTCACCGTTCTTATCGGCTTTCTTTGAAGGAGACCGACACTCGAGCGATTCTCGTTGGCATGCCGCTGGCACGATGGTATGTGCCAACGGTCACGTCCACACTATGCCGCAGTTTGCCAACTGGCAAACTGCGGCATAGTGTGGACGCCGCTTAACAGGCACAATGTCGTTTAGTAGTTAAGTTGCCATAAATTGTTATAGGAACAGTCTTATTACTTTATTACACACCTCTTACATTCTAGAACTTAATATAATGATTTCTATTTCCGTTACAAAATAATTCAAGAAATTTTTATTATTATTTCATAAAAAAAATCATAAATAATTTGAAGCATTTACGCGGTAACAGAAATGCACTTGTATGCTCATTAGATGACTTCCATTTAAACGAAGAACGTCAATTATAAAGATAACATTAATTTTTTATATGAACAATGAGCGAAGAATGGGAATACCGTTTCAAGAATTTAACGTGATTGCCTAGTCGTTGCATATTTAGTCGACTGTAATACATGTGCTGAATTTCCGTATTACCGCCGCGTGCATTCCATTCTAGATAAATGTTCCAAGTTAATAGAAATCACCCGACGATGCACCAAACAAAACAGTGACGTTCGTTAAGATTAGAAAAAAGGGTTATGAAGAACAGATAAGGAATATAAAATCGCACTTAAAGTCCAATTTTTAAAGAAGTCAGGATGAACACTACACCGGTGCGGCTTTTGTCGTAAAAGAAGAGGCGTACAAATACCGTCTGCCAGACCACTCAAGCAGTTATACTGCGGAAACATTTAGTTTGCTACAAGCCTCCAAATGTATTCTAGAAGATCCCGGAAACAAAAAATATGCCATCTACTCAGACTCGTTAAGTGTAATACTAGAATCGCAGAAGATTTATACAAAAAATCAACAAGCCAAGCTTATCAGTGAAAACTTCCACTATGCAATAAGCTAGGGGAAACAAATCTCTGTAACATGGATACCATCACACGTCGGAATACGCGGAAACGACTTAGCTGATAAGGCAGCAAAAGAAGCAACCGAAGATGCAAACATATACCAAATAAGAATTCCCGTAGATGACATTAAAGCCACGATAAAACTTAAAATGGGACAATTGTGGGAGCGCGAGTGGCGTGACACGGAAAACAATAAGTTAAGAAGCATAAAAAATACCACCAAGCCTTGGAAAACGATCGCAAAAAGAAGATCATTACGCGTCTGCGCATAGGCCACACGAATATGACGCATAAACATATATTTGAGCGGACAAATGTCCCAATCTGCGACTCATGTAACGAACAGATAACAGTCCAACACATCATGGATTGTAGAAAATATACCATGGAAAGAAGAAGGCACCAAATTCCGCCAACTCTCCCAGACGCACTTGCGAACAACCCGAAAACAACAGCTGCAATATTCAATTACCTGACAGACATAAAACTCGCCTCACAAATATAAAACTTACCAAATCAAAGGGTGCTAATAATCTTAGAAATTGAAGCATCATAAACAATAAATAGAAAAAAAATCCAATTTTTAAAGAAGTTTATTCAGTGACAAATGGGCGAATCAACAATCAACTTGCAACAGTCATGCTTGCAAGGCATGTGCACCTTCACATGTCATTGAAGAGCCTTTTTTTTAACAGAATACCATGTTAAAATCTTTCTCAGTTGTTAACTTAATGTGGTGGTTCTCTCAGAGGAGTACATTTTTTGTTTCTAAACCTCGATAATATATAAAAGCTCTTAATCTATTAGCTGTATCGATAGAATCTATTATCCCTGTATAAAAAGGTACTCTTATTTAAGTATTCAATGCTCAAGGATGAGTCGAAGTTAAAATTAAATACTGTGCATTTATGATGAAAGTGGGGTCCCGGAAAATGTTTTCTCAAATAGCTTCATCTGCGCAAAGATAGGGAGCAGTTTGATTAGTACCATATCAATTAACCACGGTATTAGGCAAGGAGAAGTACTTTTATGGATGATGTAATAGAGATAGTGAAGAACGGAAGAGGTTATAGAATGAAGAAACCAAAATCCTCTACCATGCCAATGACGCAGTTCTATAGACAAGTACAGAAGACGACCTACAAAGACTCCTACACATATTCAATACTGCAGCGAAGGAACTGAATATGATTCCATCAACCAAACGCATGACAACAGTGGAACCTTTGCAACGTAAACTTCAATAAATGGTTGAGATGGAAAAGTTATCCAAGTATTCCACGAGTCTTTTTAATATCTTGGCATTGAAATATGTAGTTCCAGAAATAATGTTACAAACGTGTCGAATAGTTCAGGTCTGCAGCACTTATGCATTGTGATATACAGCTATTATATTAAAAAACTATTTGTCAGCGTCTAAGGAGACATAATTTAATATCGCTGCATTTATGGAATTCGGTAATACTTGTCATAGTGACTGAATTAGAAACTAGGTTAAACAGAGGAATAGGTAAATGATGTCGTACGGAAGCCAGTTAGAGGAACCTAACCAACTCCTTTACGATGTTCTAATCAGCCACGGTGACAACCACGAGTCTGATTCTAAGTACAAATACTTCCAGGTGAGTGGAAGGATACTTCACCAAGCTCCTCATCTTGATGGGCAACTCTCACCAGGAAGTACGTTCAGGCAATCCTGGCCAGCACGGTGTGGACTTTCCCCAGCTTCCGTGGAAAATGCGGTAAAATACTGTTATTGTAATTTATAATTAATTAATAAACTTTATTGTTAAAACCAGAAATTACCTGTCCGTCAAATCACCCACGTGACATTATCAAAAATGAAGTCAAAGTACTTGTTGAAAGCAAGTAAGTAAGCGGGTTTCCTATTTGATACAATCTAGCGAAACAAATACATCAGGGAAGATGCAAAGGTAAGACAATATAAGGCGACAGTCACACCGATTGTGACCTACACGACGGAAACAAGACCTGGTGCGCCAAAAACTAAGTGGCTCCTACAAACAACGGAAATGTCTACATCAAGGAAGATCGCTGAAAAAACGTTACAAGATCGAGAAGAATATTGGAATGCTGAATGATGAATGCAATGTTAAACACAATAATGAATGGATAAAAGGAACAAAACATAAATGGGATGAAGAAATAAAAATAATAGAGACCAAAGTTTAGTAAAGATCGTAGGGATGGGATAAATCGCCAGTGGAAAGGAAAAGTGTGGGCAGACCGAGGAAAAGTTGGATCCAATATTTTAGAAACGGAAATGGGTTCAGGACTAGGAAGAAAGAAAGAAACGATAAATAAGAAGAGTCTGCGATTTGACCTCTTGTGCTATTGTGCTCCGTTGTACCGGAGCAGCTCTCAATTTAATATATTTGTACAATTATTAATAAAAGTAATCAATATTGCTTAATATTTTAAATTCTTTACAAATCAAGCGTTTAAATCTAAATAGCAAATGAACCATTTTATGGAATTGTTCTTGACTAATTTAATTTTAGTAATTATTTCAAAAACGTGAGATTGAATTGAATATTTGTCATACGCCACTGTAAGAAGTATGAAAAATCTCACAGCAGGAACTGTAATGCGATCCTCGAGTCCAAGCCGAGTGCTTATGTCCGTTCATACGTTTACGGAATTGATGGAATGGACTAATAACTTTATACACGTGAAGCTTAAACGCTGCACGTTTCATAACCGTAACCGTACTAATGCATAAAACTTATAATTAGGATGAACTTAGATGTTAAGTAGTAATTCTACATAACCAGGAATGGACTAAGGTATTGATTTCCAGCATATTTTCATTATACGGAAATCTTATAAAAGGAAAAGCTATGATTTCGTAAACCTTCAACATTGAAATTTTATTAGATTACCACCATTTAGTTCGGAAGCCAAAAAGATTTCTTCAGTTACATGTTTGTACTCGCTTTGGCGATATATTAACATTGGACTGGTACAGAGAAGATACGCAAGTTCCTACGCAAGGATTTTCATTTAATGGACGTTCCATCTTAGATTTTCCTAATTATTTTGTACTATTTTATCTTCATTAGAAGATAAAATAGTACAAAATAGTACAAAACCTCCCTAAAGTCTAGATTTGGCTCCCTTTGATTTTCATTTGTTTGGGTCCACTCAAAGAGGCATTACGTGCAAAAAAATTCAGCGTCAACAAGGAAATCAAAGAATTTGTGGGAAACTAGCTCAAACAAGACAAAGATTTCTATGCATCAGGTATAAAAAAAAACTAGTTCATCGTTGGGGCAAGTGTATTAATATTCGTGGGGATTATGTTGAGAAGTAGTAAAAGTCTCATTTTGTAAAAATGCATATCATTTGTTTTTTTTTTTTTTTTCTTCATCAATTTGTCTTTTTAATTTATTTATTTATTTGGAACATAAACAGTCCTGTTTATGTTAGTCCTAGGCTAGTCCTAGCCCAGTTAAATGTTCACTAAGAAAATACAAAAAAATAAAAATTTTCTACACAATTTACAATTATAAATAGTATATCTTAATACATAATTGGTTTAAGTACAAATATCTGTGATAACATCTTTTTTTTTTTTTCAATTTTCCTAAAATTAATTTTGTATTTTTATTCTACACAAATTCATGAATACATTAATATTAGTACCAACAATATCAATGCCAGGAAAAAGATTATTATAGGTAGAACAGAGACGAATAACGGGAGAATTTTGATATGAATTTGTGTTTGCAAAGGGTATATTGAGTAGAGGTAAAGCACGAGTATTGTAGACTGTAACATTGTAACTGAATAAAGTAACTATATCATTACAACTTATCAACCTGTTAAGGATTTTAAACAGCATTTTCATGTTAGACAAAATACGACGGTCCTTTAAAGTTAATAATTTGAACTCACAACAACGGTTATGATAATCCGTATAGAATAAACTATTCTTAAAACAAAGGTATCTAACAATTTTTTGACAAATTGAATGTTACTTAAAACGTAAGCAAAATATAATGATTTTAATGCAGCTACTGATTTAAAATCTTGTGTTGATCTAATCACGAAACCTAACATTTTAAAAGATTTAGCTGCAATGTTGTTAATGTGGGGTTCAAATGTTAATTTGGAGTCAAATAGTACTCCCAAATCTTTAACAAAATCAGATTTTGAGATACGAGTGCCATTAAAATTACAGTTATAAGTTATAGTGTTTTTATTTCTTGTAAAAGTTATTACTGTGCATTTGTCATAGTTTAAGAATAGTTTATTTTCTCGGCAGTACAAACTGTTAATGTCTGCCTGCAGTAGCTCAGCATCTACTACAGTTTCGATTTTGCGAAAAAGCTTTAAATTAGCAGCAAACAAGAGAGTGAAGGAATTTTTTATTTCCAGATTAATATCGTTAATAAATATTAAAAATAGTAGGGGGCCAAGATGGGACCCCTGTGGCACCCCTGATGTTATGGTTACATAACTAGATGTGAACCCATTTAGACAAACAGCCTGAGCTCTATTGTTTATATATGATAATAACCACCTTAAAAAGTCTCCTCGAATGCCTATTAAGACGAGCTTTCTTATTAAGATATTGTGATCAATTTTATCAAAGCATTTGCTAAAATCTGTGTACGCGTCAACTTGAATTCTATTATCAAGATTTTTTAGGATGTAATTGCTTTAGGATGTAATTATTGAATGTCCCTCGTAATAGGATATTTTTAACTGAAGAAACAATTGTAATGAAATTATAGATACACAAATAGCATTATAAATGCCATATTTTAAATCAATAGACGAATATTTTTATAAGACGCGGCAAATTGTAGCTAAAGATTAATTCTACAAATATGTTTTCGAGTCAGGCATACCATTATCATCAAGTATAGTATTTTTGGACGAAGTTTCTGAACTATAAGCAATACTTATTTCAATACTCAAGATCATTTTCTTATACTAAAATAGAAACAATCTTGTATTATTTAAACATTTCTACACAAAACTATATAAATATTAGAGTCATTTGAAACCCACAAATATGTTTAATAAATTACAGAACATTGTTGTCTCATATCTATTATTAATTGATTGAACCATTTTTACAACAATACTAATTTTATTTCAGATTGTTAGTTTTGAATAAGAAACTTAAGAGTATTGTCCTTACGTCCCATATTTTTCGCTAGCGAGTTATCATAACAAATTGCGAGAAACTAACGTCTACAATTTTCATGGTTTGATGACCGTTGAACATTTTATGATTTACGGTTGACGAAATTATTCGACTAACGTTCATATATTTACTTAAAATTTTGTGTTTTTATCAAATATTTACACAGAAAATACCATAAAATTAAAAAGCTATAAAATTACTAAAACACCATAAAAATCGTAGAAAGTTTGGATAATCAATATTTTTTATGACTTTCCATTTACATATTACTTTACTATTTTGAAGATGTATATCATTATATGACAATATTTATAGTGCATCAATAAGTTACTGGATATTAAATTACAATAAGTAATAAAAATGTTAAATATCTAATACAAAAAGTATGAGAGAATAAGATATTAACAATTGTTATTACAGTTAGATTACTTTAATACAATGACTAGTAAATTTTGCTTCGAAGTTTCATCATTCATCAGCATTTTTTCTAATTAAAAATGATTGTTTGTTATTTAAAATTTCTTGTTAATTAAATTTTTACTGCACGTTTCAATTATTAGCTTTGTTAATGGATGAAATTTCTAATAAGGTACCAACAGTTAAGGAATAAGTTCATGAACAGATTTAAGGCGCATGTACAACTTGAGACGTATTAACCCTTACGTTACGGTGTCCTTTGGTTACGGTGTGGGGTACTAATGTACCCCATTTTTATTTTATCGTAAATAAATAATTTATTAATAATTTGTATTCAGATTTACTATGGAATATATTGAAAATGTTTTTTTAGCTGTAATTACAATATTTTCAATTGCAATTTTGTCATACGTCCAACATTCATAAAGTCTCGTTTCATACTAACCAACTAAATTTCTAGCAAAGCATAGTATACGCCCAAACTACTACTGCTACGTAGAGATTCAGGCTGAATTGCCCGAGCTGACTCCGCCCTTTACTTCAAAATAACCAATAAAATTCATGAAAAATTAATGAATTAATATTAGGTGTTTAAATTAAAAAATACAAAATTTTTTTTACCTACATTGTTTGATAAGTAGGTAAATGAAGTATTTATGGTATTTATAAAACTCAAGAACGATTATTTTATTCAAATTTTGTGGAGTACATTTTAAATAGCACCGCTCCGTAAGAGTTATGGCTCAGTTACACGATGCAAGTAACTTGCACCAGTAAGTACTTGCACCAGCCACTGGCATCGTGTAAACGTACATGCGGTACTGGTGCCAGTACTGGCACAAGTATCTCATGCAAGTCAAGTGAATAGAAGCCGTTCCTATTTACTGGCACAAGTAGCCGTGCCAGTGACTTAAAAATGGCCGCCGTGAACAGCTGATATATTTTCGCGGTTACAAATACAAACTTTTTCACACCTTTTTTTAATAAATGTAGTTTTTGGCGCCGATTCATTTTTGTTTGGAAAGACGTATGCATAAAATACATAAAATTAGGTTAAACATCGAAAATTGGCGCGTTAAAAAGACGGTTTTACGCATAAAAAATAATTGGAAGCATCTACATTTTGCAGTGTGTTTCGGATTCTTTGCAAGGTTACTTAAATAAGATACTGGAATACGTGTAAACGACAAAACGACTTGTGCAAGTACTTGTGCCAGTACTTGCACAGGTTACTGGCATCGTGTAACCGGGCCATTAAGGTGCGTACTGACTTGCATTTGTACGCAGACGGATTATCGTGCGGGTAAAAAAAAATTGCATACACAACTTTCTTGTTTGTGAGCGTAATATCGCACTCCACGTATTTCAGTTATATCCACGCACATATTAATTTAAAGTAAGTAGTGTCAACGATGGCGGGAAGTAATGTTGTTGCCTTAACAAGTGCAGCGTACATAGGCCGCATTCAGCAAACTAATCGGTGACTTACCGGTACAAACTTACCGGTGAATTTGACTGAATGCCCATTTTTTGGCAGCGTTGTCGAACGGCGTATATGAAAACTACAATATCTAGATTGTAATGACTGTAAGCTTTTGTAATGATTGTAAATTTTGAATGTAAGCTTTTACAGTAATTTTAAAACTACATGTGCTTTATATGCGTCTCCTCAATATCTAAGTGACTTAACACTCAATTCCATAATTTTTTACTTGCTTTGTGCTCGATTCTTTGTTACTACAGATATAACTGTCAAAATATCCACCGGTGAGCAACTAACCGTATATGAAATCTGGTTAATTAAATGGCGACTAGTGAGTAAGTACGGTACCTCACTGGTGAGTTTGCTAAATGCGGCCATAGTATATAGGCATACCTACTTAGCAAAAAAAAAAAAGAAAAAACAAAACAAACGGTGGTGGATGACACAACTATATAGAAGCAGGAAAATATACAATGGTTCAAGTTTGCTAGCAGAACTGCAAATGCAAGAGGTTAGTGGACAATTTCAAAACTTTGTTTGAATGTCAGAGGCAGATTTTGAACTACTCGTTAATAAAGTTGGTCACAAAATTGGGAAGAAAGACAAGATTTATAAGGGCTGTTCCCGTGAAACAACGATTAGCCAACCCTACGTTTTTTTCAACTGACGATTCGTTTACCACCACCTTTTTACTCCATTCCATGTTGAATATTTACTGGTGTTTACTTAAATTTATAATTATATGACTGCATAAACCGGTACACACTGAGCGCACAAGTTCTTTGATCTTATCGGTTCGGTCCCACCGATAAGATCAAAGCTACGGATAGCATTCGTGCGAGTATTAGTGTACGCGCACACAAATTGTACCTCGTACTCACCTGAGCAATTTTACGCGCACAGCATTCGTGCGCGCACAAATGCTCTAGTCAGTAGGACTTTAGATATTCATGTTACTGCGAATGCTAAATTTGGCTGACTGATAAGATTGTAATCACGGTGTAGTAAATTTAATTAGAAGAACTCAGTTTATTAATTAAATTCAACGAAACTAACAACGCGCATGTTCTGACAAGGAATTTTTACTCTAATCTACAAACACGATTGACTAGCTATGAACAGGATACGAATAACAAGGTTATAAGTCTGTATGTTACAGGGAATAACAAACATCTTGTTAGAAACAGTAGTAAACTACGAGTATTTCATCCGTGAACGCTAAAATGAATATTGCGCACCCGTGTGCTGTTCTGATCAGAAAGAAACATCCGCGAACAATGCTAATATGTCATGAGAAGTTTAAGGATACGAGCTCCCAATTATTTTGACAAAAATAAGAAAAATATGAAACGTTGAAAGATGAATAATTTCATTGTTTGGAAAAGTATTTAGGGCCACTATTTCAAACTTCGGATATGCAGCGGAGTAAAGGTTGGAACAGAATGCACAGCGCGCTACGCCGTCAGCGCGCTACGCCGTCAGCGCGCCGTCAGCGCGCCGTCATTGCGATGGCGTTGCGTTAGCGCCGTTGAGAACGGCGTTAAATTTTCGCCTGCACACAATGTAATAATTTTTAACGCCGTCAAAGTGTCACAACCTATATCTGTGTTTATAAGTGCGCTTTCTCTTATTAACATTATAAGGGATGATGAAGACTTGTGTGTGATGTTATTTATGTTGTATGCAAGTTATTTATACATACAAACACTTTACCATTCAGTAAAAACTGAGGTTAGGTGTTCTACGTCAACGTTCAACGGCGTTAAAAGTTTTAAGTTGACGAACATTCAGTATCAACGGCGTTGGAACGCCGTTGGACGTTACACATTCTGTGCACTTGCGTACGACAGCTTGATTTTAACTTTTCTCTGACAGATATCGCCGTCCAAACGCCGTCAACGCGCCGTAGAACTTGTTGCATTATGTTCCCCACTTAACTATTTGGGGCATAAGTTTATTCCGATGACCACTTTTACAATGCATTTTTTATTGCTGCACTATAATGTTGTAATTTCGTATGACATGATGCCTAGGTTTAAGAGATTTGCAGGTCGTGACTAGCGCCCTTAGATATGACCTAACGATTACCTTCTACAATAGCTGAGATCACCGGCTTTGCGTGCCGTCGTAAGCATGCCCCATATTTCCGAATATTAATTCAGAGATACAGGTACTCATTGTAAAAAAACCTCATTCAGCCTAGGGTTGCTATGCTCACTATCAAAGCGAGTGAGCTGACCAATACTCTGCTGCAACCACAATTATGTATGATACTTATAATTTAAAAGGCAAATAAAACGTTGTAATGTGTCTAATCATATATTAAATTAGTTTTTCACCATTGCTGGGCAACAAATACTTATTCACCAATCAGATTAAGTGGATAACTTATACTGCCACTTATCGCAAGTGCCGTTGGCCGGATAAGATATACTGGCATGTATTCCAATGTTTATCCTATTCGAGCTTTATTCAAGCATTGTAAAATAAATTTTTGACTTTATACCTGGAATTGCGTTATCCGAGACTAATCCATTATTTGTAGAAGCGGCCCTTAATCAACTATCAATAGCTAAAAAATTATCAATGCCTATATTCCTCATACGAGTACGACACAGTAAAAAAAATAAGCCCTTACAAAATCTAATTGTAAATAGATAAATATATGTGATTCTGTGAATTTGAAAATAATAATAAAATAGAACAACAATCTATTAGCATTATATATAGTATTCTACAACATAACCAGTTTGGTTTAAGTTTTATGATGGTTAAACCGACGATATTCTATTTTTATTTTCTTTTTTTCTGCATAATTCTGGACAATTCACAGTAATGTAAATTATAGATAGCATTATTTGAATAGCATATTTTTTTCTCACCTGATATGAGATTGGAAAATATATCTTGTTATAAGTTATTGATGTCAATGTCAATAAAATATTAAATAAATATTGTGTTTTCCTCTACCGCGGCGAGTATGCCAATAAAAATAAGATATCATTAATTTATTATTCTGTTTAATAAATTATAGAAATATAATAATTTACATTCCAATTATGAAATATAGACAGAAGAATGCCTATAACAATGAATAAGTCAAATTTGTCAAAAAGTTATAATTTTTACTTAAGTGATAGCAAATTATTGGTATCGTGTTGAATTTGCATGTTAAAAATCATTTGTAATTAGATAATTCCATCAAATACACGTATTCCGTAACAAAATTTAGAAATGATGAATAAATTGTTATATTTGGGTTGATTGTTGTAGGAAGAAACATCGTCGATGAACTCTGGTACGTTAAAAACAATTACCTCTATAGGGAGCTGGAAGTGGAATTTGTGATTAGCGTAATCCAGATAATCGCACGAAGACAAGAAGCTCTTGGATCATCATTATCATCATTAATCAGCCTTTCTTGTCCACTGCTGAACGTAGGCCTCCCCAAGCTTTATCCATTCAGAACGATCTTGTGCTACTGATTTCCAGTTTCCCGCAACTCTCTTTACGTCATCCGTCCACCTAGTTGGGGGTCTTCCTCTGCTTCTGTTGGTATCTCTGGGTCTCCAATCTAGGATCTTCTTTGTCCATCTGTTATCTAGAAGTCCAGCCACATGTCCAGCCCAGTTCCATTTAAGACGAGTAATTCTTTCGATGACGTCACATACTTTTGTCTGTTCTCGAATCCACTGATTTGTTCTCGATCAGCTAGACTAATTCCTAGTATTGATCTCTCCATCGATCTTTGGGCAACTCTTAATTTTTCAGCTGACTTAGCTGTTAATGTCAGAGTTTCCGATCCGTATGTTAGAACAGGTAGTACGCATTGGTTGAAAACTTTTTTCTTCGAGCAATTTGGCAAGTTGCTAGTGACAACATCTCTCAACTTGCCAAAAGCTGCCCACCCTAGACCGACGCGGCGTTTCATTTCACGGGTTTGATTGTCCCGGCCAATGCTAATGTCATGCCCTAGATATTTGTAGCTGGCTGTTCTATCTGTTTGCCACCGAGGTATAGATGGTCACTCAATACTAGGTTCGTCATCAATTGCGTCTTAGAGATGTTTACTTTCAGTCCAATTTTTTCAGTTTCCCTTTTCAGTTCTTCCAGCATGTACGCCATGTCTGCTACATTGTCTGATAGTAGAATAATATCGTCTGCGAATCTAAGATGGTTAAGTCTCACTCCGTCAATATCTAGACCACGATTCGCCCAGTCACAGTTTTTAAAGGTCAACTCCAGAGCTGCGTTGAATAATTTGTCGAACACCGCGTTCTATCCCAAATTTCTCCGTTTTCGTATGGAGTTTTATGTAAGCTGTAGCATTACTGTAAATACTATCTATCAGTCTAGTATACCGAAAATCTATTCTGCTTTGTTGGATTGCTTTTATGACTGCCCACTTTTCCACCGAATCGAACGCTTTTTCGAAGTCTATAAACGTTACTACTAATGGCCTATTGTACTCTACAGCTTTTTCTATAAGAATTTTTATGACTAAATGTGGTCATTGGTGCTATAACCACTCCGAAAACCAGCCTGTTCTACGGGTTGGTAAAAATCAAGCTTGTTTGAAAGGCGTCTTGTCAAAATTCTTGTGAAAAGTTTATAGATGTGGGGCAGTAAGCTTATAGGTCGATAGTTTTCAAGGTTTGTTGTGTCACCTTTCTTGTGGAGCAGTTTCGGCGTTGTTCCACGCGTAAACACTTATCAAACAGAAGCTTTAATGCATTTAACAGATCTGGGCCTCCAGCTCTTGGATAACACAAGCATAATGCGCAAAAGAAAAAGATAAAAAGAAAAAAAAACTGGAGCTAGTTTTAGTTTTAGTGTTAAATGCAGAGATAATGCTAATGTAATTATCTACAAGAAAACTATTAGCTCAAGTATACAATTAGAAATTTAGGGTAGCATAAAATTTCTTGTTAATCTAATAAGACTAGATGCCCTTATGTAATAATAGAAGAGCAGAAGAACGCTTTAAAAAACGTTGATTATTATTAACACCAGAAAGCGATTGTCAGACTGCGGAATATCTTTGTAGAGTAACTGTATGGTGAGGAACATAATATATATCAAGAAAATGCCGGTGTGATGGAGAAAAGCTGGAAATTTAAAGTGACGGGACAGTGGCGATGGGGGGAAATGATCTTAAGAAATCAAGAATCAATAATTGGAAAGAAAAGTCGAAGAACTAAATAGTTTGATAAATCTAATAGAAGGACAGATCTCACCAAGGGTTGTAGCGTTCCAGGTGATGATGATTATGAAGAGCATATGGAAAACTGAGAGATGTATTCAAATCGTCATTAGTCCAGTCAAAAACTAAGCTTTTTGACCAAAGCACATTCCCAGTAATGACGTCCTTCTATGAAACAAGAACCTTAAATGAACACGGAATGGAAATGATGTTAACAAAAAGAACTATGGAAAGGTTAATGCAAATGACGAGTTTATAGAAGACCTGTATAATAGATATTGCCCAAAAGATAGTCAAACAAATGGTGGTAAGAAGGCCACGTAATACGTTGAGATGATAGGCGAAAGAGAAGAAAAGTTACAAACTGGTGTGCGAGATTAGGTTAAAGATCAATCGGAAAACCAAGGAAACAATGGGCGGAAGAATTATCAGAATGTGTCTCGTAATACCCTTTTCACACTAGAACTTTAAGATCGGATGTTAAAGTGAATGTATCTTTAAACGCTAATGTGAAACCGTATGGCCTCGTCTAAATACAAGCGATGTTTAAGACAGAGATCTGCGTCTTAAACATCGTCCGCATTGCCAACTTAATTTCTATTATAAAAAAATACTCCTTGAATTTGTGCTGTCAACATTTTATATTATCATAATCAAGAATACTGTATTATATCGACGTTATAAGAAGTTTATACTTATTGTTATAATAAAATTACAATAATTGAGATAAAATGTATCGACTTACATGTTAATACAGGTGTAATATATTCTTTATTGTAGTGTCTTTATTGTAGAATGAAATGAAATATCCATATTTGTTTATAATAATTCAAAATGTGCGTCTGCTCAGACAGTTCAAAACTGGTAATTTCATGACGGTAACTTAAGGACAAAATTACTGTAGCTGATGACAGCACCAGAGATTTAAACATCAAGTGTGAAAGCATACCGATGTTAAACATCGGTGAACTTTAAGTTCACTCGTCTTAAAGTTCTAGTGTGAAAAGGGTATAACTGTGGTTGAGAGCAGAGCCCGATCGTCGACAATGGCGAGAATTATGGAAGACGAATACCCAAAGCAGGATATGATAATGATGACATGATAAATAAAAATTGGAGACCATCAATTAGAGACCAATGGTGGTATTATGATGAATATAATTCAATTCTATCATGGCTAATAAGGCGATTCTATTAGCAGTTATCAAGTAACTATTTTTTTGTCAATTATAGAATAGAATTCTCTTACTCTTAATCTCAACACAAAGCCAATAATGGCGGTATAAACAATACGTCTGCACAGTGGCGGCGCTAGTTCCTAAAATCTGGGGGGGGGGCAAAAATTGAGTAAAATTGGGGGGGGGCAGGAAATAATTTTTTATCGTTTACATATGAAAATACAAGTAATGACCTAAAACAACAGTCCTCACTTCTAAAATATATTATTTCCAAGCAATTCTAGGGGGACCAGAGCAACTTTTAAGGGCGCCCGAGCCCCCACACTCTCCCGCTAGCGCCGCCACTGCGGCTGCACTGAGCTTCGAGGATATTATTTTTTAGAAGCAAATATTTTTCTATTTTAATTATTTTTGTTAAAAAATTTACTAAAACCTATTTAGAATTGTTATCAAATTTAAGAAATTGTCATCATAAAAAAGTGTTTTTATCTGGCAGTGCATGAACGTTCTATACAAATCCACGTATTTCGTGGGGCTTGATTTGCCAAGGGCCTTTTTCTCAATTTCTTATGCTAAAAGGCTCATTGATAAAGTTCTTTTTGTAGACCTATTGTCGTCAGATAACTTGACCACTTATTATATCTATTTTTATACTTATTGTTAATTTTTAAATACATAATTTTCTTATCTTATCTATATTATTTTTATAACCTATTTTCTTCGTAATAATATTTATTATATGTTGAAGAATTTTATTTTATTGTTGATGTACTTGCATTAACGAACTTCAAAGAAAAGTTTTTGCATTTAAGATTAGATAAATCATATCAAAGATTTCTAATATTGAATTTCCTTATCCTAAACATAAATATTATATTACTTTAAGCAGATAACAATATTTGTGAGAAAAGAAAAAAAAAAAAAACATTTACATGGAATAATTTAATTTTTTTTCATATACAATATTTGGGAAATATATCAGTAAAATAAATTTAAATAATCTTAAACAATATAAAATGTTCAAAACCCAAGCAAAATCAAAAAAAGATTGAATAATTGGAATCCTGAATTATCTAAAAATTCTTGTGAATGAACGAAATAAACCCAAATATTTCTAAAATGCAATTTATCATAGAAAATTTTATGTAAAGTTGGATGCATTCATATTAAAGTATTCCTATATCTACAAAATCTACAAAAAAGAAAATTAAATTAAATCAACTATCTCGTCTAAGTTAGGCTAGAACGTAAGCTCAAACCAAGTTTAGAACTAGTTAAATTTGAAAAGCAATAAATAATTAATCATATTGAGCCATGTTTATAATCTTTTACTAAATTTTAGTAGCACTACTAAGAAGTATACTAAGCGTTACTAAAAATTTATGTTCATAATACAGAATTATTGTTAGTAGTGCTTAATACTGTCTAGTAAATTGTAGTTTAGTAGTACAGGTTTAAAAGCGTCAAGAGGCTGTATTAAATGATATTAAAATAGTGATGTGTCCATAATACTGAGTGATTTGCGGGATGTTCAAGAAATGCGTGAATTACGAAATCAATTACTAATGGGCGGTTGCTAAAGTAAGAATTATCCCTAACTGAAGTTAAAATCATTTTAACCTGAGTTAGAGAAAACTCTTACGTTAGCAACCCGATATAAGAAAATTTTATAACAAAAGAAAAAATTATTAGAATCAATAAGCGAAAAATTTAAATTACAGAAGAGTTGAAATATTAATTAAAATCTGAAATAACGATATAAAACTTCAAAAAGTGGAAATATTTTAACTGAACTCCAAATATGTATTGCTTTAGGTTATTTTGCTAAAGGTTCATATGAACAAGATATAGGTAATTAGTTAATAACATGAATAATTAGTTAGGTACCATTACATTTTTACTTATAGTTCCTTTAAAATATTCATATTTATTGTTAAAATAAATCGATAATAAAATCGTCACCCAAGGCTGTCAAAGAAACAAGGTTATGTTTGTGTTTTTACCGCGATAATATTACAAGCTAGTATCACATCTTTCATCTCTTTTAACATTTTGTGCAGTGCATATGTCTATCTCTTTCTATCGACAACAGAAAACGTTGCCAAACGTATTTTTTTGTTAGTTAAAAGATCGTAGTATAGAGATTATGAACACTACTAACGTTAGCATCACTCTTAATTTAACAAGTAATGCTTAATTGTAATATTTAGTAAAAACTATGAACATGGCCCATTGTTTCCTGGATGGAATAAGGTAAGATAATAATAATTGGTAAGATAATGAACTGAGGTCGGTGTTAAGTAAGTGTTGTTTATATTTTTTCATCTCAATAGACTCCAACATATCTATTCTATTATCTGTAGTGCATTTTAAAGAAAAACTATAAGGCCAAAATTTAGATTGCGCAATATAACGAGCGCTTAAACAATAATGTAAGCATTAGATATTTGTTCCCTTACGTAAACGTAAAATAAAATAGCAATAGATGAGGGCTGCCTTGCAGATCGAAACATTACATCCAGTATTTAATATAAGATGTAGTATTTGAAGGAAAGTTTCAGTGCCATTATTTACAGGGCCGTTTTTTCGTTTAGGCCAACGAGGCCATGGCCTAGGGCCCGCTTAAACAAGGGGCCCGGTTGCCAGTCTTAATTTTATTTTGTTACTGATTTTACAAAAAAATTATTTCCCTCTTTGGAGAGGGGGGGGGGGGTGTATTGCATTTTAGTAAAATTAAATATTGCGGCAATGAATAATCAAGGTTAAAAATTAGGTCTCAGAATCGTTGTAATCGCTTATATTGCAATATATATATATATATATATATATATATATATATATATATATATATATATATATATATATATATATATATATAATAAACAATGAAATTATTTAGAATTAACAAATATATAATTTTAATAATGAAAATTTGATATAAAAAATAATCAAAAGTAATCTCTAGGATGCGGGTTCGATTCCCGGGTTTTTGATATCAAATTTTCATTATTAAAATTATATATATATACCATGAGTTCAAAAAGTAATCACATAAGGGTTGGCTATGGAAAATTAAAATAATGTCTACTTCAATCTTTATATAACAATATAAACTTATGACATAAAACAACAGTGATGACAGTTAATTAATTCTAAAGCTTGCAGTAGACATTATTTCATTTTTCCATAGCCAACCCTTATGTAATTACTTTTTGAAATCATGGTATATATATATATATTTTAATATGTCTCGACCCTCCTGGAAGGGAGGCCTGTTAAATACCTATGGCATAGGGCCCTTACAATTCATAAGACGGCCCTGATTATTTAAAACTCTTTCATTGTTAAACTATGTTTAAAATTATATAAAATTATTGTTCAATAATCTCGTCTCGACATAGACAGCATTTTGAAGCAAAATCTCAACAAAGACTGAAGATAAAAAATAGAATTGTGGCTGTGTTTATATGATAGACTCATTTGTAAATTGGTATAAACTAGATATTGCTAGGTTTGTTTATTCACGTTTGTTTATTATGAGGAACGAGAAATGACAGATCCATCAACCTATAATCTAAAGAAAGATACAAGACTAAGTACATCGTAGTTCGATCTCAGGTGACGGTTTGGTCTAGAATCTGTTTCGGCATATTACGCAACGCGATATCAAAAATTAAAACTACCATGCTGTTAGTCAATCTTTGCGGCGATGTGTTGATTCGAAATCATTTCCACCTTTATTATTAGCATTCGTGGATGAAGTTTTTTACAGGTTATAGCACACGGTGGCGAAATACTTCTTTTACCATTCAGGAATGAAAT
The DNA here is from genome assembly GCA_963971575.1 of Liopterus haemorrhoidalis. Taxonomy (NCBI): domain Eukaryota; kingdom Metazoa; phylum Arthropoda; class Insecta; order Coleoptera; family Dytiscidae; genus Liopterus; species Liopterus haemorrhoidalis. The sequence goes on from OZ020620.1 coordinate 16,730,546, forward strand.
AGTGAATGGTTCTGACAAGATGTTTGTTATTCACGGTAACTTTCGGACAATTCCTGAGCCTGTTCATAGCAGGTCAAACATGTACGTAGATTAGAGTAAAAACTCATATTTAGAACATGCGCATTGTTGATGTCCTTGAATATGACTAATAAACTGAATACTCCCACTTAGATTTATTGCACTGTGATTATAATCTTATCAGTCAGACAATTTTAGTATTCCTGGTGATAAAAATATCTAACAAATCTCAAGTCAGACATGCGCATTCAATCTGTGCATGAACCTATTCCTTAACATTACGCGCGTACTTTGAAATAAACTGTTCAACGACAGTTCAGTCGCTGAAAGTAGGATCTGAGTGAATTAACAAACTAAACTGTTTTTGCTCAAGTTGGCACACATATCCGAACTTAATCGTTGTCGTGTTGTCGAATTTTTGTCTAGTTCCAGTCTCAAAATGGATTCAATATTGGTACCTTATTAGAAACTTCATCCGGGAACAAAGCTATATATTGCGAACTTGTACTTACTTGAATGTTACTAGAATTTTTATAAATAGTTGGCAATTGTATGTTTTCCTTGAGATAATCTGTAGAGTTTTTATTAAAGTCACTTTTTGTAAACATTCTTGAATAGTAATAGATTATAAAACGTCAAATCAATTTGTTATAACAACAGACTTTTACTAACTGTCTCAGTATTCAACTTTGAACTATTAAGAATTAATTTCTAAGAATAATACATTTGCAATTCCATACATTTCTAACAACGATTCATATCAAATCTAAATTATTGACCTAATCTCTTTTTATTTAAATAACCATTTGATTTAGTAACCTCGGCATTTCTTGTATTGTATTCAGTTTGTTTAACCTTCGCTTGTATAGCTGTTGGTAAAAATATAATAATACTAATCTTAATCAATGTTGGAATTTAAATACTATGAAGTGTCAGATCAATCTTGAATAATAATATACGTGACAAAACGCGTTTAATTGTTAATGAGAAGAACAATTGACAGTTCGATTTCTAATTACTAACTATAGAAAGTATTGTATTGGAGTACAAATTCAATGTCGCAATTTGGTATATTTGACTTAAACAAGGGCATGTATTGCTGTAATCGCATCAAACTGAACAGTACGTGTAATAAAGATAATGGTTCAATGAAATATATGGTGTAAATAAAATTCGGTAGAGTCCTCTCATGCAGGCTCGCACCCAGGGGAGGCCTCACGGGCTTGAGATCATTGGGTTTTACAAAACACTGTAACCTTTTCAATTTCTCAAATAGAGCCACACCATCAATATCATGATTTTTATTATCTTTATCATAAGTTAGCATTATGTTATGAGCTGGATAAAATCTTGAAAGAAGGCGCTATTGTATGTCAACAGGAAGGCGAGACTAAAGAAGAGACGGGCGCCGGAAGAAACTGCATATTGTAATCCATGAGCGATGAAGATTCTTTTAAATATCAGGTCGTTAAGGATGAAATTTGTAGTAAATTATATTACCAACTTATACAGCTTATTATTTGACATTGGCTTAATATTTAAACGTAGTTTTTTTTTGTTGTTGGAAAGTTAAACACCTCGCCTTTTCTTATCAAAAAATTTAATTTAATTTTGTTGAAAATAGAACGGTCGGAAATTCGCACTATTATGAAGTATGAGTTCTTACGTGTCACTGCGGCATCACAGACCGCGAAACATTAATAGTTTATTTGGCTCTAGTGAACGAAATGATGCAAAAACTTAACCCTCTCATGCGCAACTTTTTAGATTTTAGTTTTATCGTATGAAAAAAATATATTATAAGAAATTTGGTATAAACTAGGCAAAAGAAAATAAATTTTGAAAAAAAAAAAATGAAATATTCTTTTCTTTTAATAAAAAAAGAAGTGCATAAGGTTTAAAAAACATCAATCACATTATATTGGAACAAAATTATTTTACAAACTAATTACTGAAATATAACATTTTACTTATTTTAGGTGTGATATGACTCAAAACATTCAGGGCACAGATATATTACGCATCTTTTGCAAATATATCTCTTCGTACAACTCGAACTTTTACATCGTGCAGCATTTTTCAAATCATTTTTTTTTTTTTTTTTTGGGAAATACGATATAGCTATTGCCATTTATGATCATTTATGGTAAACTTAAGTACACAAACGTGGACTGTGTTCACTTAGATACTCATTTCAAGTATAGATATTAGAATAATACTGAAAATTGTAAGTATCTACGTACGTGGCGCATGAGAGGGTTAAAGAAAAACAGCCTAGATTGGTCAACAGATCGACTCCTAATTTATTGCATGATAACGCTAAACCACACACTGCACAAATGACTGTGGCAAAACTACAGGAACTGGAGTTTGAAAATCTTCATTATCCCCCATACTCACCAGACCTAACCCCCACTGACTACCACTCTTCCGCAATTTAGACAACATTTTAATAGGAAAACAGTTTAATTCCGACAATACTGTAAAACTGCTCTTCCAAGAATTCACTGACTCGTCTGTCAGGGTTTTATACCATCGGCCTAAACAACCTGCCGCTTAAATGGCAAAAGTGTATAGACAATATGGGTGCATACTTTGATGAATAAAATAATTCCTTATATTTGTAAGTTATCAACCAACTTTGCCTTTTTTTCTACAAATTTCATCCTTGACGACCTAATAGAAATTTCCATTTTTAGTTTTCATTTGATTTTTAGTCAGCATTATTTAAACCATAAATTTCGTCACTTTACTAATGAGTCGTGATACGAGGGTTACCTTTTATGTTTTTACAAACGACCACTAGATGGCAATATTGAAATGTATCATTACTATATTCGTAAAATTTGACAGTTGATATTGTGAAATCAGTGGCAGCTTATAAATTGATCGAGTAGTTTGTTGACAGTGAGCGTTTAAAAAACAAGTTTGTGAAAAAAATGATATTACTCGTGACGATTTTCGTTGGATGATTTTAGTAAAGGCCTAACAATGAATAGATTCGCTTGGTTTCAACTTTTGGTAATGAAGCACCATCAGAAAAGACTTTTTTAAAGATTGGTTTGCAGACTTTCGTCGTGGTCGTGCGTCCGTCAGTGATGAATCTCGTGAAGGTTGACCAAAATCGGTTTTGTTTAAAAAAAAAAAACATCGATGCTGTGCACAAAATGATTAAAGAAGATCGGAATGTGACTTACCGTAAGATAGAGGCATCCTTTGGCATATCGCAGACTGCTATATGATTTTGCATGAACATTTAGCTGTGAAAAAGAGCTGTTCCCGAAGGATTCCGCATAATTTGACCGAAGCTCAAAGGCTCGTGTTGATTGGTGTAAGGGAATGCTAAAAAAATTCAACCTAGGCACTGCAACATCCATGTAAAACATCGTTACGAAACTTGGATTTATTCATATGAACCGGAAACTAAGTAACAATCCACTGTTTGGGTCTTCCAAGATGAACCAATACACACAAAAGTTGTTCGTTCACGAAGCATTTCCAAGAAAATGATCGTTGTTTCCTCGGTTGTACTGGCAACTATTACTTTGGAGGATCGGAGAACAGTTAATGCTGAATAGTATACAACAATTTGTTTGCCAGAAGTCATCGACAAAATCAGGAAATACAACCAAATACGTCGCATCATTCCTCATCATGACAATGCAAGCTCCCACATAGCACGTCAAACAATTGATTATTTGAAGAAAAAATAATCTTTTTTTTCCATAAGTTTTATTTAACGACGCTTCAACTGCATGGTTTTTAACGTCGGTATAAGTTTACAATAATTAGTTTATAATTACATGTCATTTGTTACATATTGTGTTTATAAAAATTTGAAATAGAATGTTTATTATAAGTATGATGTGGTTTTGGGTTTAAATGTTGCTGACTAGTTGGGCATCTTTGATGAAGTTTATTATGTTCGTGTTAGCTGTGGTGGTGTTCTGTAGGGTGTGTTAAGGGAATGTATTATGTTGTGTTTGGCCCTCAGATCTGCATATGTTCGGCATTCTAATAGGAGGTGTTCTATTGTGAGGATTTCGCAGCACTCATCGCAGATCTTCGCGTTATCTCTCTGCAGTATATGCAGTTGATGCAAATAATCTTATTATTTAATTATAGCGATATTTTTCTCACTTCCTCTCACTGGAAGTAGTTAGAAGATAGTTTACTTACCTAACATGTAGAGTTTTTAATTCTAAATAAATGTTATCTCTTGCATTGTTTTTCTAAAACAATTAAGGAAGCGGAAAATAGCATATTTATTATTTTACATATTAAATCTCTATGGCCTATAGGGCAATTCACCACCCTGTATAGGAACCATGTTTAAAATGTACATACATATGATACATCTTCTAGAATAACCTCAGCAAAATTAAGAGCGGTAAGTCTAGGACTAACTGTATTAAAAATAAGGGCCCTAGTTACTTTGCACAGTTACAAATTTAAAAGATCCAATGTAATGAAAGTAATATTTGAACAATTAATCTCTATTGATGATGAAGACTGTATTTACCTTACAAATAACAAAAGTAATTTGTTGAAGTGGCACTTCAGTATCTCTGATCCAGTAAGGATTACAAATATGACACTCAGTTAAATCACAATCAGTTCCCACATAGTTGAGCAACTCACACATCACTACTGTTTACTTTTTAATGTTCACATTCACAGCTAGCCATCCTATCTAATATTAATACTGCAAATATATTTTGAAAATATTCACAACGATAAGAAATATAAACTATATTTTATAGTAAGAATAAATTTGATACCGATACACTGAAATTCGATAAGAGATGACATCAATTTATCTTCAAGATGATAACAAGACATAACAAAAATGCCAGGTATAATGAGGAAATGAAACAAGCTAAAGAAATATAATTATTTTGGGTAGCACAATTTTATATTTTGATAATAATTCTGCAAATAATGATAAATGTATTTTATATTTTTTTTTATCTATTTATAGAATACCTGGAAGTAAATATAAATATTTTTCTGTGTAAACATACATACATATATACTATTGATAACCTTATAAAGAACCCAAACCTTTTTCTTCTATTACTAATTTTGGTTTAGGATAATTCCAAGATAACGTTAGAATTCAATGTTCCCAAAATGATATCTAATTTCTTTACTTATAGAAATAGAAATTAACATGTTAGAAAGTCAATTTTTAAGATAATTAGCAATACATAGAGATATCAATTTAAAAAAATAGTAAAATCTTGAGAAGAAGATAATATTGATTTTGTATATACAGATGCCTCCAGGTAAGGCTCTTGACAAAATAGTCATAATCTTTTGATAAATAAACTCTTAAAAATAGTCATTCATTGGAATTTACTGAAATGGTTTATGTCTTATATTAAGAAACGAAGTCAAGCCATCAAAATCTATCAGTGAAAATAACATTTTAAACATAACATCTGGTGCCCCTTCAGGGTCGCATTTGGAACCATTACTTTTTTACTTTCTGCCAACGACAATACAAGTCAAGTACGGATCCAGAGGGAGGGCTCACAAATTTGACCCCTCCCCTAAAGAATAAACAACATGTTTTAACAAATTTTTCCGTAATTTAACATTGGACCCCCCAAGAAAAATTTTGGCTGCGAATGGCTTCTCTAGCGGGTTGAAATTAAATATACGTTCATTATAAAGATTTAATTATTCGACCACTCACAAATTACAAAAAATGATTAATATATATATACACACACCGGCAAATTGAAAGGAATAGATTGAAAATGTTTTTTTTTTTTAAATTTTTTGTAGCCTATATCTAGATAGCTTTGAATGCTCTACTAAAAAATGAACGAAGATTGTATCGACGCCAAGGAAGGACAAAATGCACCATTTAATTTTGCTACTACTGTATCTTTTAGTGGCGGTTCAATTATGGTGTGGGGTGGAAAATGTTTGGGAGCTCGCACAGAGTTAGTGGTGATTGTTGGCGGAGCGTTAACTGCAGATAGGTACATCAGAGATATTCTTCAAGATCATGTTGTACCTTTTGCCCCATATATAGGAGAAAATTTCACCCTAATGCAGGATAATGCGCGCCCATACGTCGCCCATTGTGTTACAGATTTTTGAAATCAAATGGGTATAACAACAACGGGTTGAATTCATCCCGAATGAACATTATTTCAAAAAATTTCGTACTAGAAGATAACAGGGAAAATAATTAGATTTTTATGTCTGTAACTTTAAATTTGCCGCTGTGTGTATATTGATTTAAATTTAACTAAATAAAAATTGTGTTTATAAAATAACCCGATGTCTTCGAACGCACAACGGTCTATTAAGTCACATTGGTGGAGTGATACTACTGACATAGATTACATGCAGCAGAGGTGTTAAGCTTCCGCGGCAAAATATACTCCGGTCACAGTTTCCAACTTAGTCATTGTACATTACTTATATTATTTACTGAATTTTAATTTAATACCTTTCGGAAAAAATCGTATTAAAATTAAAAAAAAAACTACTTTTTGTTGCTTAATCTACGTTTTAAGAACTTTCTTTTGATATCCATAATGATTTTTTTTTTAAATTAGGTATATTTTTTTCAATGAAAAAATTATTTTTCGAAAAACTAATCTGATCAAAAATTCATTTTGAACTATTCTGGTTCCTCTCATCATATTTTATTAGAAAACATTAAAAAAATAAAAATATGTTTAAGAAATTTTTCATTAAATATATATTTGTTTAAATCTATCTCGCGCTGTATATTTTTGAACTCTCTATATTTTTCTTATGTGGGTCAAAGAGTTGTACAAGCATGCTAAATTTCAACTTTCTATGTTCAGCCGTTTGGCTACAATTTCTACCAAATAGAGACAGACAAATGAGGGTTTTCGGCAGTCATACCTACAAAATCCTAAAAACGTACAAGATATGGGTACGTCAGGTAGTAAATAAATGCAGCAACAGTTTCTTACACATATATATAGATGGAGGCACAGAATATTATATTGTACACTAAGTGTTTCCCAAACTTTATAAATAGACGACCTATAAATTCACATATTTAATTATCCTTTTCATACGAGGTGTGTAAATTAAGTAGCCGGACTGGCAACATAGCGTTTGATCTGGCAACATTTGAGACGCGGGAATTGGAGGAGTGCAGGTGAACATGTGATACGCCTTCAGTACGAGTTTGAACTCGCTAGAGTAATTTTGTTGTCCGTAGCGATTTTATTCGTGAAACAGTTTTTTCTAATGCGTTCTAAAAATGAGTGACATTCATTTCGAGCAACGGTGTGCTATGAGGTTTTGCTTCAGACTTGGGCACAGAGCAACGGAAACTTTTGCAAAACTTCAGCTGGGCTACGGAGACAGTGTTTTGTCAAGGACCCAGATTTTTTGGTGGTTTAAGGCATTTTCAGTAGGAAGAGAGTTAATTGAAGATGAATCACGCAGCGGAAGGCCTTCATCTTCAAGATCCGATGGAAATATCGACAGAATCCGGGATCTTGTGCGTTCAGATCGTCGGTAGACAGTCGGAATGATCAGGGAAGAGTTGCATTTGACGCACACTACCGTTCATCAGATTTTGACAAATGAATTGGGGACGACAATGCGCCTTGTCACACAACAATTTCAATAAACGAGTTTTTGGCTAGTAAAAACATTTCTGTGGCTCTTCAGCTTTCTTATTCGCCTGACGAGTCCTTGTGACTTTTTCCTCTTCCCATATTGAAAAATCACCTCAAGGGACGTCATTTTGGGACACTCGAAAATATTCAAACGTTCGTAACCGACAAGCTGAAAGCTATTTTAGTATCCGAGTTCCAGCACTGCAATGAGGATTGGAAGAACCGTCTCCAGCGCTGTGTGGCATCCGAAGGAAATTATTTTGAGGGGGACAATATTGAATTGTATTCTATTCGAATAAAAAAAAAATTCAAAAATCAGTCCGGTTACTTAATTTACACACCTCGTATGACTTGCAAATTGGATTTAACATTTCAGTAACCTTATCACAATTGGAATTCATGATTCTTAGTTTGAGAAACTCTGTTATATAGAATAAATTGGCTTTTATTCAAACATACCTACTCATATGAAAATCATAAAATTAGTCTATTATTTTGTTCAAGTAGGCTAAATAAAATAATAAAGTTTATTTAAAATTTGAAAGTACTGTTACATAGCAATATCTTCTGGTGAAGAATACACTTCGCAATATAAGGTATGCAATGAAGAAATAGTTATTGTGTGTGGGAAGTCAATTGAAATGGTTTGGCTATATTTGGACTTTGGAAAAGATTCAATTCAAAAAACCTGATGAAAGATATAACATGATAGGAGATTAGAAATTATTGTTCACGGAGTACAATATTAAATTCTCAGTTGCGAAATAGTTACTCAGTTACTTTAAGTATGGCAATAAATGATTCTATATGACTATCTATTTTATATTTCGTTTAAGTGAGCGTTTTGAAAAGGATAATTTTATCTTAAATTTCATGGTACTTTGATTTGAAATGGTATGAACAGACTAGTATAAAAAAAACTCGAGACAGATCAGAGAAGAACTGGAGGAGTACAGTTTTAGAAGAAGCTGAGTTATCAGTGACTGTATTTTTTTAGTTAGCTGTTGAAAGACAGGGGTACAAATTTACGATCGTATATTATAAGATTTGTTTAAAATATTATCAGCGTTTATCTCAAGCACATGATCGAATGTTACATAGATGTTGATATGCGACCATAAATTTTCAGTGATATGGACTAGGTAATTAGAGCCAAAATTAATTATTTGTGGTTATGAATTATTGGGAATAGAAATATGAGTCTTTAACCTTTATCTTACGTAATTTAGTTCGCATAGTATTACCTCCCGACCGGAATTAATTTTGCAAGCCTTACATAAAAATAACAAGCCTCGCGCACTAAACTGTACGTTCGGCTAACAACGAATACTATTAGCGTACAGTACACTGTACGCTCGGTAGATAAAGGTTAAGATCAACTAAAAGGTTTTTTGTTGTTAATTGGAGAGCTCATTATTTTTACAACCACAAAAATATGGGGTTCAGAGATCAAATTATTAGTTTTAGGAAAAGGCTGGGAAAATCTTGTGAGAAACATATTCGTGAGTAAACCATCACGAGTCGGACGAACCTCCCAAGCATTTTTTTGGTTGAGAAACCCGGTAGCGTGTAGTGAACGAGAAGTAGTCTGGAAGTGTTGAAGACAATTTTAATGAATTGAACGAACCTCGATAACTGGTTAAACACTATGAGTGTTGTGAGGTGTTTAACGGCTTGTCAGGTGAAACGGTGATTGTGAGGTTTTGTGTTGAATGTCTCTCATGGGATTTCGTAGCCAGAATCTTGTAATTGTAAGTTCTAGTGTAATTATTAACTTCAGTTTTAACTAAACATTAAACGTAGATTAAGTATAATGCAGACTTTAATTCAAACATCCTTATTCCTGTCATTAAGAATCTAAGTAACCGACCGGCGGACCTTCAGGGTTTCAGACTTGATTCCACTCGCAAGTATTGAAACCCACTATGTGTAGGGCCTCTCAAAGTAAGTACCATGAACTACAATGAAATTATTTAAATTCATTTAGCCAACCATGACGTTTCGACCGATCCTAGAAATGCCCCCACAGTGCCCAGTCTCACCAGTTGACTCAGGTGTAGTTCGTTCGTTTTTGCAATTATGTTTTAGTCTTTCTTCTCTCATTCTCTATACATGTTTGTACCATTCTTTCTTTATTTCCTACGTACATATGGCTGCATCTTGGATATAAAGTATGTTCCACATTATACTGTTCTCCGTAGCACTTCGATTTTTTTGCTGTAGTATCGATGAAACAAGTACCATGAGTTCAAAAAGAAATAACATAAAGGTTGACTATGGAAAATAAAAGTAATGTCAACAGCAAGCTTTACACAAAAAATGTATGATTGATATGAATCATATTTTCGAAATGGTGTTCGAGATAACGGCGAATGGATTTAGAGTGCGGTGTAATGTTTAGAGAAATTTCGGCTACAATTTCCGGATATTGCTTTCCTTGAAGGAGATTTTTACAGCGCACTTAGAAGATGTGTTGATTTATTCCGAGATACAGGGAGCATTACTCATAGAGATAGAATTGGAAGGCCAAGAGTTCGAACCAAAAATACAGTTGATGATGTTCGTCAACGTACGAACGAGCAACCCACTACATCACTACGTACACTTTCCCAAGAGACTGGTTTATCATTAGGTAGGAACTTGCCATACTGTTTTCAAAAAAAATTTAAAGCTCTTCCCATGTAAAATTCTTGCTTTATATGAGTTGTTGCCCGCAGATCACAATTGGCGAATTGTGTATTGCCACTGGTTTCAACAAAATTTAATTAATAATGATGATTTGTTGAATTTAACTTTTTTTCTGATGAGGCCTGGTCCACCCTTTCGGGATATATAAATTCACAAAATCTGAGATAATGGAGTGCTTAAAATCCTCATACTTTTCCGGAATTTCCCCTTCACCCGTTAAAAGTTGGTGATTGGATTGCTGTGTCTCGAAGTCGTATTATCGCACCCATATTTTTCCACGAAACTGTTAGTGCTCAGAAAATATTGTACGTGAATTTATCAGCTTCATGAGGACGATCTCCAGCAAGGCTAATTCTAACAAGATGGCGCGACTGCCCACACCGCTAAAGAGACCATTTACCATCGTGAATTTTTTGACGATCGAATAATTAACGTCCAAATTCAAAATTTCCACCTAGATCACCAGACTTGATTATTTCAGATTACTTTATATTCCGTTATCTGAAAACTAATGTATACGAGATCCCTATTAACAATATCGAGGAACAGCAAAACAGAGTTACCCAAAAGTGTGCCAGTATAACTCCTCAAATTCTTATAAATGCTTTTAATAGTATGAAAAGATAAGTAAATTTTTGTCTGCAGGAAAACGGTGGTCATTTTGAACAGTTTCTTTAGTTTTTACCTACCGTCAACATATATATGAGAGGTATTGTGATCATACCGATTTTGACATTTCGAGATTTCGATGGATTTCTACGAATTGAGGTCCCTACATAACGTTTTGACTATTTTTAGCATGATGTCTGTCGGTCTGTCTGTCTGTCCGTCCGTCTGTCTGTCTGTCCGTTTGTCTGTGTACACGTGCAGAGCAAATTCGGCTGAAAGGATTTTTATGAAACTTCATATTTAAGCTTCTGCCATCAATGGCACGAGTTGATCAACTTTTGGTAAAAATCGGTTGACTAAAAATGAGAGTTTACTCGTGTCGATTTTAAGATTTTTGTGAATATTTCATAACAGAAAAATATTTCTAAAAAAATTATTGAACAAAAGTTGCTATAAAAGCAATAACTAATAACTCTTATTTGAGACGTTTTTTGATAAAACGAAAAATTTCGAATAATTTCTGTAAAATTTTTCTAAATTTTTTCTGTCCCTATTTTTTCATACTTATATGTACGTTTCCATGGTCATGATAAATAATATCTCTGTTAGAAAATATTAGGCCAAGTTATTTCTACTCTGCTGCTAGAATGTATTTTATATAAGTACTTTACGATGACGGTCGGTCCTGTGGTGGCCACAGCTGATTTTTTTAGTTTATTTTTCTGTACCTGTGATATCAAAAAATTATAATTTCCAATTTTAATTATTACAAAGGCTGTGCCTAAACGTTGTCAATTGTTATATAAAGCTTGCAGTAGACATTATTTTATTTTTCCATAGCCAACCCTTATGTAATTTTTTTTTGAACTCATGGTATAATGTGAAACACAAAATCCCTTCAAAATTTCAATGCTGTAATAGGATGTGGGGCAAAAATTTGGATAATTATGTTCCGTTTGGTCACAATTTAAATCGTACATACAGACATGAGTGGTGAAGTTATGGTTATACCTACGAAATCCTAAAAGTATCAAATAAACCACAGCTAGAGAATAATATATGAAAAAGCTATGTTTTGAGATACATTTATCAAAAGTCCATAACACTGATGGACATTTGAATGAAACCTATTTAAAAAGGTATTATTTTCATAAACCCTAAAAATAGGTTATTACGTCCACACAAATTAACAAGTAAACATCACTAATTGACGCTAATTTTAGATAACATTATTTAATTTCTATACACACAAATTGGTCAAATATTAGTGTCAACTACACTTGAAAACATGTAACCAATCGAACCATCTACAGAGAAGTGTACTTCAGATCAAAGAGAAATAGTTTCGACACATCGCATAATATAAGTGGGAATGATTACAATATTGTCAAATACATCATCACTTGCCACTTAATATGTTAATCAACATTTTTACTCACGTATATTTTGTAATTGGGTATGGTACAGCTTTTTTTTAACATTGGCATAACAGTGGCGTGTTTTTTTATTTATGTTGTCATGTATTTGTTTATTTCAAGTGTCGTTTTTTGTGAATATTTTGTTAGAACATTTTGTTTGTTATTTTTTGTGTTACTTAATGTGACATAAAGTTACTTAAGTAAATTTTTGATGTTTATGGCATAATTTACTATAGAATTTATAAAAATAGACAATAATATTAAATTCGCCTACAGGTTCAGTAGCACAATGATCCTGTATGTGTTTTTTTTTTTACTTTCTTTGAAATTTAAACGATAGAGTTGTGATATTAATTTAACGGCACGCGACGATCTTGCCAAACAGCAGCAAAAATGAAACAAAAACAAACAAAAAATTGATGCGAAGTGTGCATTTTCACACATTTCAGAGTTTCGCAGGTAATTAGTAAGTGAATGATGATTAGCAAGGTTCATTAAGATTTTGAAAATTGTGCCTATGGCTTCTATTGGTTGTTTTAAGTCATATGTTCCGCATCTCTGATTTTGTATACATTGAAACATAAAATTAAATTATAATTCCAACAATTCCCCCTGGTTATTAAATTTACGCTTTTAAAATTAAATGCAACATTTGCCGAAATATAACTAGATTTTTGACAAAATTATTTAAACAAAATAAAAATGCAAAAAGAAAACAAAAAAAAACATAAAATTTTTTCCAGCCGGGAAGCAAATCCTAGTTTGCAGCTTAGGAAACGAGAAGGCTAACTATTAGACTATTAACGCTTACTGGTTTAATGTGTTACATAACGTATTAAATATTTTACATCGTCACCAAAAAATACAAAAATGCTATTTTTCGAAAACATAATCTGATCAAAAATTCGTGTTGTGCTATTCCGGTTCACACCTATGTTCATTACTTAGAATTTTTTCAGATTTTTAGATTACCCCCTCTGGCTTACAAGGGGTGGGACAAAATTTTTTTTGCACATTTTTGGCAAAAGTCGCTTCAAAATAATTTATTTTGCAAAAATTAAATTTTGTTCGTTAATCCACATACTAAGAGCTCTCATTTGATACCCTACACAGAATTTAAAAATTTATCTATATTTGTTATATTAATATTTTGTTTATATTTTTAGGGTGATATGTTTTTTTAGATATTTTAGTATTTTTCCTATGTGCGGGTCAAAGAGTTCTATAAGCATGCCAAATTTCAACTCTCTAGGTTTGACCGTTTGGCTACAATTTGTACCGAACAGACAGACAGACAGATGACAAAATGACGGTATAAAGGTTTTTTGGTCATACCTGCAAAAATTATGAGACTGTAAGTTTTCACATATTTCAAGATTTTCTAGATATCTCATAACAAAAAGCAGCAAAAAAAAAGAAAACGTCCGAATACTGATTGAAGCATATATATTTTTTTATATAACCGCGTCAAACCGATGTAACGAATCGGTTAGTCCGCCCGGACAACTTTCACAAACCACCCGTCACGAGAATTTCTTTGAAAGGGGCTGCAATCGCTTTTTAGTGATTTTAAAGGGGTACTTTACAGTCAACATTTGCGAGAAATCAGATAATAAAATAAAATTAGAAACCTTACGTTTACAACACTTGTCATTTTAAAATATTTTTTTATTGTTCAAGGAGATTTTTGTTCAAATAACATTGACAATTTCTTGAACAATCTTTTTACCCTTCTTCCTAGAAATGCCTTTTAAAAACACCCGTCTCTCTGAAGATTGGGGCAGAAAATATTCGGTCCAGTTAGTATAAACATCTAAGTTGTTGAATTCTTAGAGGCACTGTGTCGGCATTCTGGTGGTCTATCCGATTCTATTTGTTTTAATCTTTGTCATTATTTTTGCCTATATTTTAATATTTCATACTTAACTCTTGTAAATAGTATTATAATAAATCAAATTAATTCATTTTAAACCGTCTTACTTAACGTGTGTAAACCTTCACCTTTATGATCTTAAGTGAACAGCTAAGATCCAGACTAATTACAAGATGCCTGATCAGTCAGTTGATAAGCACTAATACATATCATTTAATTCACATATCATAATGATGAACCTAGTTTAACACTCACGCCTAGTACCTGAACTCATTTAGTCAGGAATCTCATTTCAGTTTGAGATCAGACTTTATATAATATCACAGGCTCGCTACCTAGTTGATAATAAACGTTGTAAAGTAACGTATCAGGGCTCGCTACACCGAACAAAATTTTGAAAAAAATCTCTTTCAATCAAATTATTAAGAACTTTTATCTATTATCGTCAGTAGCGGACTGGCAAAACTTCCCGGCCCTGGAAAATTGGAATAAATTGGCTCCTTAGGATCAAGAGGGATTCTCAGGAGGGAATTAAGGGTTATTGAATTAAACTCCTCATTTTAACTCACCTACTTTAATTACGATTAGGGTTTAGTATTTACATGATTTACCCTAGACTTACAAATTAACGACGTCAGCTAAATCCATATGGTTCTGAACCTTTTCTAGCTAGGCACTACACTCACGTTCATACGGAATTACTTGTTACGCGACCGAACACTCTAAATATCCCTAACCCATGATGAATAAACTCTACTCCCCTAAATACGTCTTAACCCCATGACTCTTAAAAACCAACTCTTAAACATTGTCTTCACCTTATGACTGTGTAAACTGCACTCCTTAAAACACGACTAGCCTGAAAAGCTTACATCACCCAACTGTGTAATATCATTTCACACCCTCTTGAACTTAAAAAACTCCTACCACAATTTATTGGTGATAACTCAGATAAGTAACCAAACTGATATTTATATTTCAGACAAAGATTAATTATTATTTATGTGCATATGGTTGGCATATATTTTTGACACATTAGTTATCTGTTAAGAATTTACGATTCACATTTCATGTTAAGTTTACAAGTCTCAAGTTCCAATAATAAACAAGTCTACCCTTATCTTAAATGCTCTTAAGTGTCCCTTCTAAGAAATAGATTATTTTTTTATCATTTAACATTTTTAATATTTTACACTATATTGAATTTAGTTATGAAATTTTATTTTTGAAATAATACCCAAATTATTCTAATACTCCCCTTACACTCATGACTCTCTTCTGTGATCAGATGCATGGCTGCATAAGAAAGAAAGATCAACTTGGTTAACTTCTATGCTACGCTTACGCTACGCGTCTATTATAAACGAGGCTTTAATCTCAAGTTAAAGGTAACACTATGCACTCTAAACAACAAAACAGAATTAATTGTCAGTATACTGGATATTCGCTTGAAACGGATACATATAGGAACATGAAGTTTCATATGGAGAATTTCGTCTTCGAGTAATGAAACGTGAACCATTATCAATATATAGATCCATATGTACTGATTATAAACAAAGTTTCGTTAAATGTGAAGTGAAATAAATAAATAAAATTAAACTTTAAATTTTGACCTGCGAAGTATCATAACTAAAATATGTTTTTTAAGTGTGAATAAGTAAAAAGTTGTTGTACGCCACTGAATATTTCAATAGAATATCACAGCACACGTCTGTTCCAAGTCTGTTGTGTTCGTATCGAAACACAATGGTGTAGAGAGAGACAATCTCGCGTTCCGACACGCCTACAAACACCGCGATTATTGTACCAACAATCATAATATTTAAATACGAGTGCAATCGTCGCCTACACGACAGCAATCTTTCATTTCCTCCCCCTTCCCCTGCACCCTCGAACAATAGGCACTCGCGCGCCGCTACATCTCGACAAGCCACAGACACTACCAGGAACAGCTAACTTTCATAGAAGAATTCGTACACTTTTTAAATTTAAAAATTCCAGCACGTTACATCATTAATTATGTAGTATTAATTATTTCTTGTTCAACTGTCATTTATACATTCTTATGGGGACCTTATACAGTCATTAATATTGCCACTATCAACGGATATTGACAATATTTATCGGGTAAAGGCAGTCAACTTTACTAACATCTTGAAGTCAAACAAGATACCTCATTCACCACAAATTATTTTCAATCTAACTAAGTACCCAAAAGACACAACTCATCCAAATACTTACAAAAAGGCATATCTCGAATTAATGGACAAATACAAGCAATTTCACGCCATTTATACTAATGGGTCAAAAATAACCTTAAAACCGGAGCAGAAGTTGTTTTTGACAACGAAACTCGAAGTTACCATCTACCAGACATAATCAGTGTCTTTACAGCCGTTGTAGTATGCTAAAATCCACGGAACTAATTTAAAAAAATGGAAGATTAAATTTCATAATCCAAAGTGACTGTACCATTCTCAGTATCAAACAATTGTATCCAAGAAACCATATCATACGGGATATCAAAGAAAATATACACGGTGCCATATGCGCTGGGAAAAACATTATAATCATGTGGTTCCAACACGTATATACAAGCAGCAAAGCACTCGATTAATTTGCCACCTTTAAATATATAGATCCCCTGTAAAACATATCGATAGAATGCGAAGAGTGTCACATACAAAGGATAAACAGGAAGATTACAACAGCGCTAAAGGAAACTCTGAACAATCAACATGAAGCTGAAGCATAATAAAACATCTCAAAGATTTCCACCACTATAACAAAATATAATGTAAAATAAATAATGTAATAATTAAATGTACCGGGTGCCAATAACCTTAGTTGTTGAGGCTCCCTAAATTAAATTTAAAAAATAAAATACAAGATATCACCTCTAGAGATGACAATAAAAATTAATCAATCGGTTAATTGATCTTTTGATTAATCTGGCCAAATAATATAATCTGGTCAACAATAATTTTTTTAAAAAAAATGGGACTGTCTTAATGTTGTATTTTAAAGGCTGATAAAAAAATATTTAACCGTTTTATTAGGAAACTGAAAGTAATGGGGGGGGGTGATATAAAGACTGCATAAACATTTTTTTTTTTTGCTAATTAAACAAGCTGTAACAGTAAATAACGCCTGTTTGAACGAAGACTACATAATATCGCATATTAGGTACGTACGTTTTAACACAAATAACTCGTTGTTAAAATAAAATTTTGCCTTTATTTACCCACCTTAGAAATTCTCGTACAAGTCTTTTTTTTGTGTAATAAAATTAAAATTACGTCGGTAGATGTTGTACGAGCTGCGCTATAATATGAAGATGGGCGCAGTATTGAAATATTGCTGGTGTTTTGGATGCAGCTTAAAACTACTAAATTCGCTATAAGCGTCATCAGCGAGCCACAAGCGCTCGAAATGACCGATTTTATACCCTAATTGTTCTGCTAGATCGTGATTTAACTTTTTTTCGTAATTTCGAAAAAAATCGAAATTTGGAAATTTCATCACGAACTGTCCAAAGGCGATTGAGAAAACAAGGGCTTGTATCCAAAAGACCTGTAACTTGCTAGGCGTTTCTCGTAAATTATTGAGTTGGAAGATAACGCTTCGCTCGTGAGTATTTGAACTGACTGGACGCAAACTATGGCAGTATATTGTGCAGACATGAGTAGCGGTTGAGTTTAATTCTCCAGATGGGCGAGAACGAGTGTTCTGAAGACCTAGTAATGTGGGCATTTTATTGAAAAGAACAGAGCAAAGTCATCTACCCTAGTTCTACTCTATCATCATTCGAAATTTCGTTAAAATATGTGCAGCCGTTTTTGCGTGAATATTGGATGAACAGACGGACAGAAATCAATTGATTTTTTGCGTATATCGTTTTATAATCACCTGAATCGTGTGGAAACCAAATTTGAGGGGGTGGAAATAAAAAAACAAAAAACAGATAAAAATACAGTCTCCAATTTTATGAATATAGATGAGCACACTGGTGTTAAACTAAAATACTAATAGTAATATTAATCCTGTGAAGCCCTATTCAAAATTTAAAAATTCCTATTTTAATATAATAATACTTTTTAACTTAATTTTAACATAAATTGCATATAAAACCTTCAAAATTGAAAGGACAATACAATTTTAAAACACAATCCTAAAATTCAGATATCAATTATAGATAGCAATCTATGTTAACAAAATCAGTTATTAGTATACAAGTAAATTTTTATCTGCGAGCGAATATCTGAGAATTGCAACTGAGTCATCGCGATAGCCACAAAGGGGGTAAGTAAATATTAATAGCATATTATCATCCACCTTCGTAATGTAAACACTGTTTTAATAATAATAATTTAAAATCAATTCACAATTTTAAATAAAACAAAAATGCAGCGCCTACTTGAAATTTGAATTAAAAAGAATGGCAGTGGCGTTCATGAGTCTTCAGAAGACCGTACAGACTGCATGTTAAACGGTAATACAGCCAGGCGCTGGGTAACCCTCAGGATATATTTCTAGATTTCAACATTATGCAAATAACAAAATCCGTAGAGTGAAATATTATGGTGCCGACAGACACTAAGCATCCCATGGACAGATACCGTGAATTTATTTTAATGTAAACCATAGCGTATTCATATCCATGGTTACGTTATGATTGACAGCAATGTATTAGAGCGGTTTTATTATGCGATGTATTAAGATGGAACATAGCCTGTAAAAATGTATACTACCAATAAGAAAAGCAAACAATTCAGTGGTATTGTGAAAATTTTAGCAAGTATCAGATTTGTTTCGTTCTTCATATCTTGATCGCCCGCACCAAGTAGTTCTACAATATTGAGGAGCGTTAAAAAATTTAAGCAGAATGATTGCATCAATGCCGAACATCATAAATGAAATCGGCAAAGATTTGTTTTAACACGAAAGAAATAAGACGAGATAATTTATTTAGACTAAATCTAGTACAAGATGATAACAGATTATCCATAACAGCAATAAGTCGGGCAACTGGTGTAAGTACAATTACTGTGTACAATTTTTGGAAAAAAGAAGGCTTTAAATCCTATCAGTTTAAAAACCACCTAGAGTTAGTTGGAGAAGATGATGAAAAGAGACACAAATAGCCTTTGCTGCTGTGCGTCAAAAATTTAACTCACGTGATGAAAGGAGAACAACGTTTTGTAAAACAACGTTCGACAAAATTAATCACGACCCAAGCATTTTTCAACGTATTAATTTTACGGAAAAAGCAACATTTTATATACATGGAGATGTAAATTCTCAGAATTTTACATGGGAAATTTACATATTTGCAATTTTACCAGAAGTCAACGTTCCGCAAAGGTTAATGTTTGGGCAGATTTAATAGGTACCCATGTTTTTGTACCATTTTTTATGGATGGTAACTTAACTGCAGAATAATACTTGCAGTTACTTCAAACGAATATAATACCAGCACTAAACGCTATTAATTTTCCGGGAGAGATTTGGTTTCAACAGGATGGCACCCAAGCACATTACACCCAAAATGCTAGAAGCTTCCTCGCTTGTACGTTCCCGCATCGTTGGACTGGACATGGGGGTAAAATGGAGTGACCCGGTAGATCACCCGATCTGGCTACGAGCGACGTTTTTATTGGAATTATTTGAAATCCAAAGTTTTTAATTGCTATAATTTAAATTTGGTACAATTAAAAGCTAGAATTTGATATTTTTTTATAATCGGTTGGGGCATTGTTTGGCAGTAAATGGAGGAATTTTTGAAATTTTTTTGTAATTTTTTTACATTTTCAATAAATATTGTGTTATTATATTTACGTATTCTTATATCCTATGTTCCACCTTAAAATAAACGCTCTAATACGTTGCTGTCAATCAGAACGTAACTATGGATATGAATACGCTATAATTCACATTAAAATAAATGTACGGTATATAGCACAATAAAGCTGTCTGCACTTCAAGAAATCGGTGTATAAACTAATCTTACTAAGACTATTTTGTCACAAATAGCCAGGTACTTGATCAAATATCAATATATTAATTTAGAATGCCTAGCAGTGCAAAATAAAATGTTAGACCGAGTGGCTGATACTCTGAAAGATGGAAAGACCAAATTAAAGAAATCACGAGCCAACTAGTCTTGGAAGCCATCAGAATGGTACAGCATCGCGGCAGATTTAGAGCACTTGTACACCTTGCGGTCAATGCAAATATATAAAATTTAGTCAATAACCGAGTTCCAACGTTTGGGAAGTTTTACTATTCCATCCAGGACACCATCTCTGTCCATCTGTGGAATGGCTCGGGTAACGGCAGCATTAAGCTCTTCCAGAGACCGATAACGATGTCAACGATGTCTGGTGGACTCATGTCCGGACTGTAGGAAGCACGAGGTAACACTTCTCAACTATATTCATGCAGTTTTTCGGTTACGACATTCCCGATGTGAGGGCGAGCGTTGTCATGGAAAATACGCTGCTATTTTGTTTTTTGTTGCTAAAGTTAAGACATTCACATTGATTAACATTAATATTTCATTTAACTGAAAATTAAATACAAAAAATATATATAAAATTATAATACATTGCACTATGTGTAATTCTTTTTGTCTTCGGAGGCTTGTGTCGGCCCTGCCTCGGCTCTTAAAACACCTCGGCCAAAAAAATTCACTTATGCATCTAGCAATGTTAATAACTATTTATGCCAAAACAGCAAGAATGCTGTTTCATAATAGAACTAAGTGTAATATTAACCGAGGTTAAATTCAATTCTTCATAATACTTTTACAGATTTTTGTTAGTTTTCTTAATAGGATATAATATGCAAAGTACTCCAGTTTATTATTTGTAGCCATGCAACACAATAAGAAACATTATCACATACAAGTGTTGATTTATGTTGTGATTGTCTCGTCATTTAGCAGAGCGGCTGCGAGCGACTGTTGAGTTGTATTGTGTCGCATTGTCCGACAGCAACTTTATGGATTAATAAATTCAAATAATTCTAAAGCAAGCAGTAGGCACTTGTTCCTTTTCTGTTCACTCTGATGATGATTAATGATGACGCTCAATGTAAGAATTGTTTAAAAATCATGTCAGCATTTTGAACATATTCAGAGTTACATCGGAAATAACTGGATTGTGTTCATCTATTTTAGTTCTGTGATAGAAACAATGTACCTAATAAATCTATAGACACACTTTTTATAGTTGGTGTTTTAATAGTGGCAAACTGCACAGAGAGAGGTATCCCGTTGATGGGAAAAGAGGAAGGTAGTCCACTAAAATGATGGGTTGAATGTTCAACATCAATCTCTGGTAAAGTTTACAGGTTCACTAAATTGGTCTAAAAAATCAAGAAAATAAAGAATACTTCTGACACAACTCGTATGAATCTTCAATGATAAAGTGTCTCTGCAAAAAACATACATTTTTGGTTCAAGTTAGGATTTGAAATCCCAGAATTCCGAATTCCGAAATCCCGAGATCACGAGATCCCATTTAAATTAATAATCCTGCAGTCCCGGGATCAGGAGAAAATTAATTCCGGTATTTCGGAAGTTAAAAAAGATGTAACTTAATGATTTTTTTTTTGTTAATTAAAAAATAAAAATTTATAGAAGTCAGTAAAGACTTTCCATCAAATATGCATTGTCCATAAAATGTGATATTTAAGCTTATACCTATTTTCCTTTAAAAATTTAACTATGTACACGTAAAAATTAACTACTGGCTGTAAATAAAAACCGATTCAGATAATGCTTTATATTGTATGTTCCTCTTATGTAAGCTTGACTAGTTTTTTTAAAGTCAGTTTCATTCGAAGAATCTTAGTCAAAAAAAATAATAATATAGTATTTATAGATATTCCATATATTTTTTTTTTTTTTTGTAAATAAATCGATTATTTAAGGTTTTTTCAATTTAATTTTCTAATTTGTAGAGTAAAATACTTCCATAAATCTCCTTCATATCTCTTATAATAAAAAAGTTAGATATGTTTAATCGTTTACCAAAAAAACTGTAATTTTACAAGTTATTTGTAAGTGTATTATGCGATATGTATTAATATATTATTTTTCAATGAATTTGCTGATATAAACAAATGCATTTTTCGTATTTGTTTGATATCTTATACCTGATTAATTTTTAAAGGCAGGTCTACACATAAACTACGACAAGGCAAAAATATTGACGAACGCAAACAAAAACAAAAACAAAATAGTTACATCGGACACAGAAATAGAATACGTAGAAGATTTTATATATTTAGGACAATTACTATGATTCAGCAACAAAACAGAAAAAGAAATAAACAGAAGAATTACAAAAGGATGGAGATACTTCTGGAGCCTAAAACGAATAATGAAGGAAAAGAACGTATCTAAGGAATTAAAGAAAAAGGTTTTTAACAGCTGTATCTTGTAGACCCTCCAGTACGGTGCGGAAACTTGGGCTACTACCAACACAACGAGAAATAAATTGGCAGTAACACAGAGAAAAATGGAAAGAATCACACTAAATGTAAAACTATCAGATAGAATCCATAACACAGAAATTAGAAATAGAACAGGTTTTACGGATGTGTTGAAAGCATGTAAAAAGAAGAAATGGAAATGGGCCTGCCATCTACTCAGAAGAAATAATGATCGATGAACAGAACAACTATTTGGTATCCCCTTAATTTAAAAAGAAGGAGAGGAAGACAGAAGACGAGATGGTCCGACGACATAAAGGACACAGCTGGTCCTGCATGGGCAAGAACAGCATTGGACAGAGACAAGTGGCTCGAACTGGAAAACGACTATATAAAACCGGAGTGTAAATGTGAAGTGCGAAGCGAAGTGACGAGGGATAACAATAATTTATTAAATTCAATAAATCATTAAAAAGGCCTAAATAGAATAACTTACAAACTGTGAATAATTTTTCTTAAAGGAGGCCCATACCCGAAAGGGTCTTTAACGAGCTATTATTATTATTATACCTGATTAATAGTCAAATTTTGAATGCCGAATCCCGAAATTTTCTGCATTTTTGTAAACCCTAGTCCTAATAAAATTGCTTCTCAACAAAATCAGAACTAATATCATTACTATATTAATTATACTAGCTGCCCCGCCCGGCTTCGCTTGCGAATAATTTGGTATTATTGACCAAAAATGTTTTGGAACTTACAATATATCTACTCTTAATTAGATGACCCGACAGAAGATAATATTATAAACATGTTAAAAATCAAGATTGAACTAATCAGAATTACTTATCTGAAAGCCTCTTTAATACAATGTTTTTAGTTTTACCATTAGGCGCTAGCAGTTAAAAGTTGTTGCCAGAATTGACACGCGAACACGCTACTTATCGCCTATGCTAGAAGCATAGACTCCGCAAATCGACATAGCTATCTTCAGGGTTTGACCCTACGACTTATTAATAAACATCGCAAATCAAACCCTGGTAGGATATTTGTGGCGCTTGAACTGAAATGCTAAAATTGTAGGAATCATCGGTATTCTAGGAATCAGAGCCGTAGAAACGGCCTGTCATCGGGGCAAGTGCCAGGGGCTCGTGGCCTGATAAGGGGCGCTATCGTGTGATCGCGTGTTTTCTTTTTCAGTTGTATTCGGGAAAGTCTCATCACTTGTATTTTTTAAGTGAGGACCTTTTTTTGCTCATCACTTGTATTTTGGCAGTGAGAACCTTTTTTTTTAGCTCATCACTTGTATTTTCTATTGAAATTGTCTATTAAATATTCCCTCCTTAATAATAAAACATAATTAAATAAAATAATAATAATAAAATAAAGAAGTTAAAAAGGGCGCTATTTTAAATAAATTTAATTTATTTGCCAAAGGCGCCAAAAACAGTCTTACGGCTCTGCTAAGAATTTTAACATTTTTGCCTGTACCGAAACCAGTCATAATGGTTGCCTCTACTACATAGTCTCTTAAACTGTTCACCTGGTATGTGTCATTACATAATATTTAGTGGGTTTATGTTCTTCAGTAACATTATTGGTGCATGTACTTTCAAAGTAAGAGGTAATCTTGTTGTGTTAAGAAAATATGTTCAGGAACCCGACTGGATAATAAATGGCATCTTGCTCATTTACAACCAGGTCGACAGACGTGTAAGTACGGAAGAAAGGTTCAAACTAGCCCAAAATTACGTTCTTAGTAAAAATTGTCATAACTTTAGAACTACAGAACCGATTTTAAAAATCTTTCAATTTCCTTAATGTATAAATCGTTTACCAAGCTTGTCTCTGAAGAAATATATGTTATCACTAACAATTTCATGAAATTTCCTTAAATATAAATCGAAAAGATGGATTTGAATACAAATCCATCTTAATTATATCCTTGAAATCACTGAACACATTTTAAAGAGTCTTTAAATTTAGGTCTATACGTCCGTAAATCATATACTAATTTTCCCGCTGATAAAAAATCTATGTTGTCGCTGGTAATTTCAAGAAAATATGTTAAATATGAACCGAAAACATGGCTTTCATTTTAACCGCGCCCAAAAATTTCGTATAACTTTGGAACTACTGAACGGATTTTAATAAACACATCCTAAAATCAGACCAAATAATGTAGCTACAGATTAAAAAAAAAAAAAAAAAAACTGCATGAAAATCAGATCAGTTCTCGAGCAATGAATTAAATATAAATCGTTGGATTTTATATTACCCACGCACACAAGTATCATTATATCGTCAGAACTACGGAACAGATTTACAAAATTCTTTCTATTCTAATTAGTATATAAATGGTGTACCAACTTTGATGCTGACAAAACCCAAGTACAATAGGGAACGTAATCGTATCTATAAGAAACGACGTAAAGTAATTTTTGCCATTCGACGCATCGTGCTTGGAAAGCAACTTCCACGCAAAAGTTTACAATCACCTTTTGAACTTAAGTTCAAAAACACATTAGTAATTACACAACATAAAAGCAAGTATTTAAAATTTAATATAGATTTACCTACACTCCATATGCAAACTAAAGCAAAACTCAATTAATCTCAGACACAAACCACAATTTATCATTCTAATATTTATAATTACACAAAAACACTATTACAACAAGTCATTTCCACCTTAACTTTTCCCACACTGCACTATGTCGCATTTCAATTAATAGATGGCAATTAAGTGCATCCTGTCAGCTTGAAAATTATTGACGGACTGCAGTAATATTCACTCATAGAAATGTATTGCGATTGTTTCACAATCGTGATAAAGTCGCCCACAATGTCGCTAATATCAATACACAGATGTGTTGTCTATATGGTAATTATGTTAAAAGATCGGTTTTAGGGGCGGATTTATTGTTTATTAGAATGTATTGTATGGACTTTATAGCGAATCGAACTATTGATGGCAGGAAGTAACATTTCTAACTTGCAGAGTTGTGAATTTTTGACATATTTGGAATTTTATAAAAAAAAAAAAAAAACAATGAAAGGAATACCTCGATTACTGCCGTTAATGCTTCCAAGAAAAGAAAAACAAGGCGTGCACCTAGCAATTTTTCTTGTGGGGGGCTTAGAAGACAAAACTGTTTTAAAATGGTAAGATTCAGAAATTATTCAGTAAAAGAGCATTTTATTTTCCAAAATGCAAGTGCTGACCTAAAAAAAAAGGTTCTCAGTTTCGAAATATATGTAAGATATAAAAAAGGTCCTCGCTTCTAAAATCCAAGTGAGACCTAAAAAAAGTTCATCTGTACTAAAATATAAGCCATGATCTAAAAAAAAGTCCTCACTTCCACAATACAAATGATGACCTAAAACAGAAGTCCACTTCCAAAATACAACTAGTAATGACTAAAAATAAAAAAATTATATGAAGTATGAATTTTCACACATTTCAGGGTTTCGCAGGTATTTAGTAAGTGAATGATGATTATTTGGGATGCCAAAACAAATTTTATGTTAAAATATTTTTTTGTTAATTTTAATTCGAATACCTAATATTATCTGTCTCATTTTGTAATACGGAACTAACAGTGAAAGTTCATTTTTTATGTTGTATATTGACATTACATTTATAATATTGTCATAGTATTGGTTCACACGGATACGCCAAAGTCTGTTTACACCACAACAGTCACCAAAGTAACCAGATCTAGTTTCGTATTACAAATTGAGACGGATTATACCATTATTTAGGTTTCTAAATATGCGCAGTATTTTTTTTATATATAGCAAGTTTCATTAAGATTTTGAAAATTGCGCCTATGGCTTCCATTGGTTGTTTTAAGTCATAAGCTCCGCCCCTCTGATTTCGTATACAATGAAACATATAATTAAATTATAATTTGAACATTTCCCACTGGTTATTAAATTTACGCTTTTAAAAATTAAATGCAACCTTTGCCAAAATATAATTAGAATTTTGACAAAATAATTTAAAAAAAAATAAAAATGCAAAAAAAAAACAGAAAAAATAAAATTGATCGTTATTTTCCGAAAACATAATTTGATCAAAAATTCCTGTTTTACTATTCCAGTTCACACCAATGTACATTACTTAGATTTTTTAAGATTTTTAGTTCAAACCATCTAGGCTTACAGGGTGTGGGACAAAAATTTTTTTTGTACAATTTTGGCAAAAATCTCGTAAAAATAATTTATTTTGCGAAAATAAAATTTTGATCGTTAATCCACGTACTAAGGGCTTTCATTTGATACCATACTCAGAAACCCCTTAAAAAAAATACTTTTTTTTTCGATGAGCACATATTTGTTTATATTTTTAGGGGGAAATGCTTTTATATGTTTTAGTATTTTTTCTATGTGCGGGTCGAAGAGGTTTTTTATGTGCAGGTTTCTATTACTGGCAATTTTCAATGTTAATGTCTTTATGAACCTTGCTATATAAAAAAATACTGCACATATTTAGAAACCTAAATAATGGTATTAGGTATTCGAATTAAAATTAACAAAAAAATATTTTAACATAAAATTTGTTTTTAAAGCTCTTAGATCAACAGACGTTAAATTATTTTAAAAATATCGTTCATTTTGCCGTGATTACTACAAAGCAAAATTTGCTTAAATAATTTTTTTTATTAAAAACGTTGCAAAAAAATTATTTTTATTACAGTCTTTCAGTCAATTTATAATTGAACCATTTTGCGACATTTTAGAACTGTTATGCAAAACGTCCCGGGAATTCTCGGCTCATTTCAAAGTAAGTCTCTTGGGAATTCAAAAATTGTCAGGACTATAACAGTAATTATTAAATAGTATTTTTCCTATTAGCGGAGCAAAAATATGCATGTCAAATATTTGGCCACATTTACATTAAACAGAGTCAGACAGGCACATAAGTGATGGTCTAAGACATCAGTTCTCAACCGATGGTTCATGTACCATCAGTGGTACATTAAAAGTTGATATGTGGTACATTATCGTATAAGAGCGCAGGCCAGTTGATTTTTGCTTGTAAATTATTTATCGAAACAATATATTATTATTATTAAATGTATAGAGTATAGATTTTTTAAAACTAAACATAGACCCAAATTTGCGTTTAAAATTAACAAACAGAGAGCCGGATATAACAAAATTAGTTTCACGCAAACAAGCGCAATTATCCCATTGATTGAATTCGTTGCCTCATTCTAATATAATTGTTGAATTTGTATACATTAATCATAAATAAATAAAATGAATAATTAAAAAATTTGAATATGATGTTTTTCATTATAAAATATTACACTTTGTTTTCGGTGGTACAGAAATATAAATATTTTGTTAAAGTGGTGCCGGTTTATCAAAAGGTTGAGAACCGATGGTCTAAGAGTTTCTTGGTTATACCTACGAAATCCTAAAAATGATGAACATAAAATTATTTATCCGATTGTTTAACGGTTGAAAACTGCTGATGCAGACAGTTAAAAGTGTTGGTAGAAGGCAAGAGAGTTAAACGCTGGAGAAAGCTACGAACCGGCCATTGATAAAATCAATAATTTAACTTGAATAATATGCCATTATTAGCGAGTAGCTAAGACATATTCGTGATGTTGGTATAACGGTAGCGGCAATGATAGACTGCGTATATTACGCATGTTTAATCGCCTTCCTTGTGAAAACAATTACATAGAAAATTGTAAATTGAAAAGATAATTGAAGATTTATTGTTGAACCTTGCCAGTTATTATAAATCTTCACTTCAAATTGTAGATGTACGGAAGTTTGATTATCGGACAGCGACGTCAGATAAATAAATAATAGGTATGTAACGTTTGTGTGGCCAGGTTGGTCAAACTTAGGCTTGGTGTTCCTTCTTTGGTCCTTCCAATGTCTCGTTTTTAGGGTTCTGGAGGTATAACCACCAAAAAACCCTTGTAACGACACTCATGTGCCTGTCTGTCTGTCTGTCTACATGTCTGTCTATCTGCCTGTCTGTCTGTTTGTCTGTCTTTACGGTAGAAATTGTAGCCAAACGGATTAACATTGAAATTTGTCATATTTATACAACTCTTTGACCAACATATAAAAATTACTGACAGTTCAAAAAAACACTTCCCGAGATAAATTTAAACAATTATGTATTTAATAAAAAAAATTATATATATTTTTTTAAATTTTGAGTGGTATACCAAATGAAACCTATTAATGTGTGGATTAACAAGCAAGTTTGCAAAGTATTTTTGAAAAATCACTTTTTTTGTGGGATTCTTGCGAAAAATATGTCAAAAAACTTTTGTCCTTATATCTCAGAGGGGTTGATCTAAAAATCTGGACAAAATCTCCATATTGAACATTGATGGAAACCGGAATAGTTCAACAGGAATTTTTGATCAGGTTTGTCTTTCGAAAAATGTCGATTTTTTTTTGTCGTCGATAATTTTTTTTTTATTTTATGTTTGGTGTCAAAAGAAAGCTCTTAGGGCGTAGATTAAGGAACAAAAAGTAGTTTTTTAAAATTAATTTTTTGAAAAAGTTTTTGTCCCGCCCCCTTTTACTCAAAGGAACTAAAAATTTGAAAAAATTATAGGTAATGTATATTGATCTAAGCCGGAAACATACGGGAGACAGTTTTGATCCGATTACGTTTTTGAAAAATATTACAGTTTTTTTGAGAAAATTTATTATTTTTTTAATTCATGGCTAAATTATGGCTAATAATGTTTAAAATTTATAGCTAAGATAGTGCTTGTCTTTTTTTGAAATTAAAAATATAATAAAAAAAATAATAACAACTTAGGACCGAGTTTTGAACACCACACTACACTCTACACCACGGGTACCCAAAGTGGTCGATATCGACCCCCGGGGGTCGATATGATTTTGCTAGGGGTCTATTCTGGCTCGGGGGTCGATTGGGGGTCGATGGAAAAAAGTTAAATGGTTGAGGCTGGTTTTAGCCATGTTAATTCCATCCTGACAAAACAGAGAAACAAGTTCTACACTGTAGAGCAGCGTTTCTTAAACTGTGGTCCCCGGACCCCTGGGGTTCTGCGTAGCCATTACCGGGGGTCCGCGAAACAATTTTAACATTAAATTTACATCCCCCAACTTTTCGCTTTTATTCAAATAACTCATTTAATAAAAATCCTGCATGGTCAAGACTTTTTGTATTTGTTGTTACCTAACTGGTTATTGACCTAACTAAACAATAATTGGGGAAAATTTAATTATTTTTATTCAACTGCAAATTATTTACAGAAAACGTATTATAATAAGATCTATTTTGACCAATATTTGACCAAGAAATGTTTGTATGAGCTTAACGTATTATAATTTGTAACTTTTCTAATTCTTTTTACTACTATTTTTATTCATTTTATGTTTTTTATTCTATATGCTAATAAAAATGTTCATCTCTATAAATGCACAAGACCATTTATTAAAATAACTAGCGATACATTTTTACCAATATTTATTATAACGTAGTGCCTATGAGATTATTGAGCTAGAAATTAAGTCTCAAGAACGACGTAAAGTGCCTAGGGTTGGGATGGGGTCCGCAAAAAAGATGTTGTTCAAGAGGGGGTCCTCGGACTACATAAGTTTAAGAACCCCTGCTGTAGAATGTAACGTGTAGTGTTCAGTTATTTTGTTATACTATCTATATTATACGTTCTGATTCAACCTACTGTTTGAATTACTTTAGATTTTTGTTTTTAAAGTATCAAATAGGAATAAATCATTTATAGTAATAAAACACTTATAAATCAAATAACACATTGTTAATAGTGAAAATACGTTTCTGAAATTGATAGAAATGAAGCCATTTATCAATATATTTCGTATGAATCTAATGAAGACTTGAATACTTGAAACGCAGGGATTGTTGGCAAATTAATAAAATTTTGTATAAAAAAATTGAATGGAATTTCTTAGTACACAAATAACGAATAAAAATGATTATCAAAAAAATGGTTGATTTTGATGTGGTTTTAGATCAAATATTACTAGACATCCAGTATTATGTTGGCTTTTTACATTTCTTACATACCTACAAAACCTTGAAATATGTGAAAATTCACATTTCACATCAATTTTTTCTTTATCTTTATACCAGATTACTAATTTGGGTAGTCTTTTATTATATAATACGACGTTACAAGAAACAAATAATTTAATAGAAAATCCTAACAATCAGTTTTGTTATTATTTTAGCTGAATTACCGATATACGATATTTGGTAATGCATAAGAAAGTAAAATACAACGAAACGAGAGCATCGTAGATAATTTTCGAATTGTTGTTTTTTAATGTTATTAATTAAATTATGTCAAGTGCAACAAAACTTGCATTGCACGTGTTTTATTAGTTCGTACAGTCAGCTACCATGGCTAAAGCGAAAAAAATTAAACTTTAGTATCTAACCTTTTTCCTCCAGACAATATTTTTTAAATAACATTTTTGCAGTTTCATCTGTAGTAATATTAATTTTTTGTGCAAAAGTTCAAGTGAACGGTATTTAACGAGTATATTGAAAACTCAATTTCATCAAGTCTAACAAGCACTTACTAGTATTTTACACAGGTACGGCTAGTTGTAAATATTCTAGAAACAAATAAACATCTGAATAGCACAGTCCATCACTGCTCATCGCTAACTAGGATCTTTGCTGGTCAGTGTTGTTAGTCCTATCACGTTCTACGTGCTTTGCTGTTGACAAGTACGACTGTGACTTGAATTCAGTTTAACTAACAAATGTTTTACACTAAGCGGGATTTTTCTGCGGTGCTAGAATAATTATTACTGAATTTTTGTATTTTGGGAACGATGACTATTTTAATACTTTCAGTCATAGTTTCAAGAAATAATGTGTTTTGAATAAATATTGCATAATTTAATTTATATTTTAGGTAGGGTTCCTACTTCCAAAATGTATATCATGCAGTGGCAGACTTGTCGCCCCCTCAAGAAATTGGGAAATACCAATTTTTACCAACCGCAATATATAAGGGAGGTATATTGTGATCATACCGATTTTGACATCTCGAGATATCGATGGATCTCCACGAATTGAGGTCCCTACATAACGTTGTGACTATTTTTAGCATGATGTCTGTCGGTCTGTCTGTCCGTCTGTCTGTCCGTCTGTCTGTCCGTCTGTCTGTCCGTCTGTCCGTCTATCTGTGTACACGTGCAGAGCAAATTCGGCTGAAAGGATTTTTATGAAACTTTATATTTAAGCGTTTGACATCAATGGCACGAGTTGATCAACTTTTGGTAAAAATCGGGTAACTAAAAATGGGAGTTTACTCGTGTCGATTTTAAGATTTTTGCGAATATTTCACGACAAAGAAATATTTCTTTTTTTTATAAGTATCTATTTTTTCATACTTATATGTAACGTTTCCATGGTCAAGATAAATAATATCTCTGTTACAAAATATTCCACCAAGTTATTTCTACTCTGCTGCTAGAATGTATTTTATACAAGTACTTTGTGATGGCGGTCGATCCTCTGGTGGCCACAGCTGATTTTTTAATGTTGTATCACACCATGGTCTTAGGTAAAATATATGTATTAGAGATGAGGACCTTTTTTTAGGTCATCACTTGTATTTCAGAAGCGAGGAAATAATTTTGTCTTCCCCCCCCCCCCAAATTCCTGGGTGCGTCACTGATATCAAGACATCAGGAAGCATAAATAATAATCGCAAAATTATTCTCTTCTTATTCTTTGGGCAGTTTCAGTCAGATTGATTTTAAGCCTCACTCACATAAGTCCTCTATCTTGATCTATTCATTGTCAGGTTTTTCCATGTACCCTGTATACAAATACTTGTTAGATCTTCGGTAAGTTCAGTGGTTCCATACTATTCACATATGTATGTGACACAATATTGTATATTCAATTGTAATGTATTGTATATGTATGTGAAAGTGAAATAAAATTATTATTATTATTATATTATTATTATTATTTAATTTAAGAAGTATTTAAAAATGTTGATAAATGTTTATCTAGAATATAATTTTGACTGATGACTTTATTTGACTGATTAATAATAAATTGTTTAGACTGATTTGGTGTTTTATTTATTTTTTTATCTATTTTTCATTAGAATTTAACGAGATTTATGGTAATAATCAAAAAAGCTTGATTCTACATAAAAAAAATTTGTCGTACTTATTAATACTGAGAAACAAAATCCTCAATAATGTAGGGTGTCCGGCTTTTTTACCCAAACGTCCGGCCAAACTGGCTGGTCTGTTCGGCTATTAGATTTGGCGACCTGGCAACCCTACTCACGGGGGCTTAATACAAGATGAAAAAGGACAAAATGGTAAAAAGGATCTGGGAAGGAAAACTGAATATTCGCCGACCAGCAAGAAGATCCACAGAAGTTGGAGGGATTAAATAACGGAAGTTCAAAGTATTGGTATACGAGATACATGAAAATACTTAACACTTAACAGATCAGAATGGAGGACTTACGTTAGTGAGGTTAAACAAGAAAAAGTAACAAATAGATTGTACACTGGAATTCAATGAAATGACGAAATCTTTTGAATCTACTCAGATGTACCTACTCAGGAACTGTAAATATATTTGCTCCAATATTTCACATACGCCTATCTACATAGATTGCTTGGCTAGATATTCTATGAAACATAAAAATTTTATGCTACAAAATTACCTAGGTTCTTTTAAGTTGAATTTTGAAACTTAAAATTTAGAATAATAAGTTGTAAAGGTGGCAATTTTATTTTATAGCAGTTTCTTCGAAAAGTATTTCGAAATATAGGAGAGCCTTCATTAAATTTATTGTCTAATTATAAGTTACCAAATTTTCGCTAAGTAATTTAACTTTTATTGTTTCTGCTTAAGCTTTTATCATTATTGGTTATAAATCAGAAGGTAGGAGTATAAATTGGAAAAGAGATAAAATCTCTAAAAATGAACGGGTATGTTGAAAGTGTTGCACAAATAAACAATAAATATAAAGTGTGTTGGCGTTTAGATTAGTTTCCTTTTTGAGCAGTATTTTATATATTACTTAGTATAATTTTTCACTTACGAAATAATAAAGTACTTCGGTATGGTATTGGTGATAATTTGGCATTCCTAAAATGATGGATGTGTCAGAATCCAAAAACAAAATTAAAGTAGAAAACCTATTTGCTTCATTTGTTTCTTTTTTTACAGAATCTTTAATAATCTTCTATAAGACCACATTTCAAACGTCTTCAATTTAATACCCGGCCATTTCGTGTGTGTTCAGCTGTCAATGACATACAATGATAGAGAACATACAAGCTATTCCAAACGCTAAGGCGGAACTAAATGGGAATTTGGTTCTTTTAGGTTGTCACGAAAAGGGACCTTGCTTGGGTTATTTTATGTTTCTCGTTTGGTATGCGAAAAATTTAAATTTTAACAGTGAAACCATGGAAACTAATAACGTTTATTAAAAATTTCAATTAATTTTTACACATTTTGAAGACAAAAAATATAAATAAACGGAAAATTTGTATTAAAAAAGACAAAACGCATGGAAAAAATACTATGAAAAGAACATTTTATAATGACAATCAATTTAATCTATGCTCTTTGTCAGCTTAGAAAAATGTGTGTAAGAAGATAGGAGCTGTTTGTCTTTGTTTCTGATTGGTTTAGAACACCATCCTTATTACAATATTGTTTTTAGTCCAAGTTGACAGATGGCCAGTGTCGTACATTGTAAAGATATATTATTTATCTTATATTATTTTTTTCGTATATTTTGTTATTATTTACATATTTAGACTTTTATTTAAATCTTGGCGTAGATTTTATGCAAAAAATTATCCATGTAATTTGTTTTAACGCAGTTATATATTTTTTAAGTTATCTGACATATAAATATATTTTGACACTTGACAATTAACAGATCAAGATAGAGGACTAATGTGAATGAGGCTAAAAAACAGCCCAGCTGATAGTGCCCAAAGAAGAAGTTATTTATATAATTTTGAGAGCTTCATATATACATATATTCTAAATTTTTATTTGCAATAAATATTTAAATAAGCAACTTTAGCTTTGAAAATATATTGTTTGTATCTATTGCCGACTTTAGATTTATTGGTTCTGATAATTAGTAAGAAAGTGACATTTTTTACAATTTTTTAATATCAACATGACATAGGTACAGTTTTAAAGGTGCAAACTATTGGAAACAAAATTTCCTCTTAGTTTGTTCTTCAAAAGTGAACAGCTTATAGCCAAATCTCTATTTTTATATATAATTCATAATTTTTAAAAATAAATTTTTTTAAAATTTTTTCTAATTTCCCATTATACTGAATTTATGTCGTATAAACCAGTGTT
This sequence comes from Liopterus haemorrhoidalis, assembly GCA_963971575.1. NCBI lineage: Eukaryota > Metazoa > Arthropoda > Insecta > Coleoptera > Dytiscidae > Liopterus > Liopterus haemorrhoidalis. The sequence goes on from OZ020620.1 coordinate 16,765,601, forward strand.
TCTCAACCGGTGGTCCGTGGAGGCTTCGTCGGGGGGCCGCGAATTCATACAAGATCTATTTCAACAAAGAGAATCTTGTAACAGATACTTGTAACAAACAATATGACAATATAATAAAAATGCACTCAATCTTGCAAGATATAAATTTTATTCATATTTATAAATACGAGTATCTTATATTTATATTCATAAAAATATACCTTTCATGACATAAATAAAATAAATATTCTATTAATTTTTATAGTAGTACATAATATACTATTTTTTTTTTCAATTTTATGGCCTTTGCTGCTTTGTCAATTAGCCAGGACAATTTTTTATTTGAGAAAATTTCCATGCCTGAACGGAATTCGAAGACCTTCGCAACGCAGAGCACATGTGTTACCACTACGCTACGCCGGTCGGCTAATTTACTTATTTTGACAACTAATTTAAACTACAGGCTATTTCAAACGTTTAAGTTGTCACTAGCTAACTTTATAATGAGTAAATGGGCTTTTACTAAACAAAATGATTAAAAGCTTCATTCAATCGATAAAAATTAATAATTTGAAAATCTAGTTCCGCTTAAACCAAAGAAACAGACTATAAGTAGACTATATCAAGGTCAAATAAAATGTATGTGTCGGTTGATGGGTTTCTCTGACAATGGTTCGTGTTGGAGGTACTTCAAGTATTTTCAAGTTGTACTTTGAAGTAGGTACGACTTGAAAGTGCAATATATTTTATTATATATTTTTTTAATTGTTCTCCGAGCTACAGATAACTCAAGAGTAAGGATGAGAATGTGTTTAAATTAAAATGGAAGGTACTTTAAACACTTGTAAATAAAAATACTTCACTTTCAAGTCGTTATAGGGAATACAATCGTCATTTAAAAGTACCAAAGTTTGTTGTCAAACGTAAAAGATATCAAAAAAAATGTTTAAGTAAAAGTTGTTGAAAAGCTTTATCCAAAGATATCCAATATGACATACGTTCCCATTTCAAAATTCGAAATTGTCCTTGATATCCTGTGCTAACGATTTTTTTCCGGAAAATTTCAATAGTACCATTCAATTTTGTCGATAAATTTTAGTTCAAAATTTTTCCCAACTTGCTCACACGTCGCCTTTAGGAAAAACTCGTGTTATTATTTTGATACACCATAATATAGGGGGGCCGCAGACAATATTTACATAATTTCGGGGGGTCCCAGGCCAGAAAAGGTTGAGAAACACTGCTCTAAATCGTACTCGGTTCGCAGCGCTACCCATTCTTTTCTTATTTGACAGAAAGGGACAGTTTATAACATCGGATTTCGCATGAAATCTTGTTATAAACTGTGTAAAAGTATTGGTTGTGTCTCAGCCATAAGTTTTATTGTAAGTGATAGAGACGCCGCATCTTATAACGTATATTACGGCCAGACTCCAGCGTTATATAGTTGGCATACGCCAGCGTCCGCTCAGCTCTCTGATCGGTCGCTAAAAACCTAAATGGGGAAAAATATGAAGTCCGTAACCACTGTGAAGTGACTCCAGTGGCTATCAGCTGTCCAGGGCAAGGTAGAAGGCCGCCAGCCCAGTCTAGAGGTAGATTTGACTATGCAGGGTGGTCCTGTAATTATCAATGTCGATGTGCGGCCTAAAATTTATACGGCGCCAGTCACTTCGCTTCTATTGCCCTAAATTCTGGAAGAAAAATAAAACCCCAGGGGAAGGAATAGAGTTCTCGTAATAGAAACACCAAAATTCTCAATAACTAAATTTATTAACAAAAAAATCAGTAACTAACAAATGGTAATAACAGAATAACTAATATTCGTTAAACGAATATTCAATACGCAAAATCTATAAACAAAGTAAATTATTCACTAAATGAATACTCAATACGCAAAATCTATAAACAAAATAAATTATTCACTAAATGAATACTCAATACGCAAAATCTATAAACAAAATAAATATTATTATTCGCACAGCGAATACTCAATAAGCAAAATTTTATAACCAAAATATTAATAATTACAAGATCAATGACTAGTTAAATATTCCCTTTTTAGCTCGGAGTACGACAAAGTTAATACAAAAAAAAAATTATTTAATCTACGAGCAAAATATCTAAGTTAAATCCAAAATTTTAGAAACTAAGTACTCACGAGTGGCCAAAGGAAATTAAACAACTGAATCTTTAACCGGTAATTAATTACAATTTAAACTAACAACTGAATTACTTGTGATGCGGTATAAATACCCAGTAACATGTGATTGGATTACTTATGCTACAACTGCCCTAGGGCTGCGTGAAGTTTTGCACAGGAATATTATACCACAGTGATTAATTACGTTGAAAAATGGTAACGGTATTCCGGTTGGCAATACCGTTAGGAAAAATCCGGAAGAATTTTAGAATCGGAAAGCCAGCGCTTGTTCAAAACCCGATTTAAATTTTTACTATACTTCTAGCTCGCCTTAACTTTAATGAAAACCCAGCCAGTCTAGTGGCCTCGAAGTCGCGGTGATAAAATATCCAAGGAGGCCAAGAGACTGACTCTCAAAATCCTCTCAAATCCCTTGAAAACCCGTAGTACGTTAACACAAAAAAATCTCTAACGAGATGAAAAAAAAAGTTAACGTACCACCCAACCCCACACGGCTCTACGGAAATATAACTTTAAACAAACACTAAATTACAGAAAAATTAGGTGAGGCCTGGCCGATGATGATAATAAAAAAAAAGAAATGCTTGTGGCTGAGGTTCTGCCCGACTGAAGCTAACGTTAATCCACCCAAATCAAATACAAAGACCGACCCTTGATAACGTGAAAAAGCAGTTAACACGAATACCCGGCCAGGGAATATTCACAGAGAGGGGTTAAACCCATGTGTTTGAGAACTAATTCACAACCTCGAGTTATCAAGGGGATAAAAAAAAATGTTGACTTACGGACAGACTGAATCTACAATTAAATAAACTAATTCACCCCGAGCGAGACTGCTCTGACTAACTACGCGCCCCAACACGATTCAGCGCGTCCAACTTATTGTAGCTTAGGGCCTTAGGACGTAGAAAATATATGCTTCACAATAGGGGTGGCACTATGTGCTCACTCAACTCAAAATACAAGTACAATACATACACATTCATAAAAATGGCCAAAATTATCAGTGTGTATCCAAAAACATCTATACGGGGACGTATTACGCCTCAACACAACCTGGAGGTCCGATACGCCACACTCATAAAGATATTTTTGTTACAAAACATCAAACAAATATCATAAATTAGTACTCATCTGAGTTGCAGACAAAAACAATCTCCCTGTTTCCACGGCTAGATACAATAAGTAGGTTATGTACTCTCTGGACGGTGATGTAGTTTTAAGGTTCCGCTACAAGGTGCTTATTCCTTTGCGACCGGTTGAATACTCGGATAACTTCAGAAATTATTCCTCCAGCCGATATATACTCTCAAATAGGCACAACTGTGCAAATTTTTTGCCTCTATCGTACCGCCACTCGTGGTCGGTGGCTTAAATGGTTTTCTTAAACTCCGAACTTTTGATCAGAAAAGAAAATTCTCATCCGGATATCTCCGTGTCTTCCCTACGAAGACAGTATAACGCCAAGCAGTCTCCGCAAAAACGAATTCCGTGTTGCCTTCAATTTCCTCTAGGCTTATACATGGAAGTTTCACTGCACGTGCCGTTAGTTTTTCTTTCTGGTCAAATTTTTCTGATAACACCACTGTTCGTAAGTTTAAGAGAGAGCCAAAACGCGGCTTCCCATCTGTTTTATAACCTTTTTTTCCTCACCCCTCTACCGGGTTTACCACTCGCGCATGTCAGTGCAGAAATACGTCTAGTTACGTTATTACGACCAAATATTCCCAGAAATTTATTTACTATTGAGGATTATAATTTCTTGTTCTTTTTTTTTTTTTTTTATATAAGGTAGGTGTATCATTCAAACATATTCCGCACGCTAACTGTTGTACTTTCCAGGTTTCCACGACGTATATATCCCAAAACAGGTTAAATAGAAATGTCAAAAACAATTAACCTCAAATTAAGTGACATCTCTAGTATGTTTTTGCATTCGGAAGCAGATGCGGTGCTTGTTGTCATAAATGCTGTCCTCTAAGTGGGTTGACAGGACCTATTCAGTTGGTTTTGCACAAAATTACCCCATACTGTATCCTTTTATAAGCTTAGAATAAGTTTTCCGTACGAAGGTAGGTTATCGTTTAACTAGATTTTAAAGCGCTGTGTTTCGGCTAGGATAGCCCGTAACAACTCCCCCTTTGCTTAAAAGAGACGGAGTCACTCTGACTCCGTGTCTTCTGGATGGCCCCTTAGATCCTTGGCGTGCCATACGCCACAGGATTTTCCATCCTCTCTATTAAGTTCATAAGTCCATGGTGACAATTTTCTTTTTATCCAAAATGGTCCGACGTACTTCGGTGCCAAAGCAGCGCTAACATGTTTCGCCGCATTGGAGAGTATGTAATTCCGTCTCCACACACGGTCGCCTATCGCGTACTGGATGTCTCGACGTCTCAAATCATAACGCCGTTTACTATTTTCTGAAGACCTTTTCAGGCGTTCCCGCACCTGGGTGTATATCTCCCGAAATACCTTCTGACGTTCTTCCTTATTACTGGGTGTCTCCATTTCCTCTGGAACCCTGTCCACACATTCTTCTGGAAATCCAATCTCCCTTCCAAAGTTGACAAAATACGGTGTCATTCTAGTGCTTTCATGGACGGACGTTCGTATCGCACAAGATACCTTCTGCAGGTTATCTTCCCACTTCCGCTGGTCTTGGTCGAGGTAGGATCGTATTCCTTGCTTCAACGTCGAGTGTACTCGTTCGACCACATTCGCTTGCGCATGATAGTTAGCGTTGTATCGGAGGCGCACGTTATACGTCGCAGCCAAACGACGGAACTCCTTACTTCGGAATTGCGTTCCGTTGTCCAATAATATTGACTCGGGGCTTCCAAACAGCAGAAACACTCCATTCTCTAGCAGTTTAACAATGCTGGGCGCGGTGGCCTTCCGCATAGGGAAAGTCAACACGAACTTACTAAACACATCTATCACTGTGAAGATATATTGATACCCAGAGGTTGATCTGGTCATCGGACCTACGATATCCACGCTTATCTGCTGCCATGGGCGCTCTACGACTCGCCGCGGCATCATCAATCCGACTGGCGGTTTTCTCTCTACTTTACTTTCCAAACAAGTGGTACAGCGATGTATATAGCGGACCACGTCCGCTCTCATGAACGGCCAATAATAATGTTGTATTAGTCGACAATACGTTTTATAAACGCCTAAGTGTCCTGAGGTCGGTGCGTCATGCATCCGTTGAAGTATCTCTTTACGCTCCGGACGAGGAATCACGCGTTTCCAATTCTCCGCTTCGGTTAACAGGCCGGGATTAGGATGCCGGTAGTAGTGGTACAATTTACCTTCTTCCAGGCGCCATGCCGGAAACTTGCGAGGGTTTTCTTCGACTTTCCGACACATCTTTGTGTACCACGCACAAGGGGGTTGTCCTTCGGTGTTGACGTCGGCAGTAACACTGTCGAGTACTGGTACTCCTCGGCTCAAGGCGTCGGGTACATGGTGATCTCTCCCCTTACGGTGGATAATTTTAAAGTCGAATTGTTGTAGTCTCAGAGCCCATCTCGCTAGTCGTCCACACGGATCCTTTAGGTTATGAAGCCAGCACAAGCTGTGATGATCCGTGATCACTGTAAAGTGCGATCCTTCGATGTACGGACGTAATTTCTCTACTGCCCATAACACAGCCAGACACTCCCTCTCCGTGGTGGTGTACGCCCGTTCTAATCGCGTAAGCGATTTGCTGAGGTAGCATACTACCCTCTCGCCTTCAGGGGTGTTTTGCGAGAGCACGGCACCAAGTCCGTATCCAGAGGCGTCGGTCTGTATTATGAATGGTAGTGAAAAGTCCGGACAGCATAGGATCGGAGCGGTGATCAGGTGTTGTTTGATGCGGTTCCACGATTGCTTACATGCGTCGTCCCATTGAAATCGGATGCCCTTTCGGGTTAGCCGATTGAGTGGCGCACAAATGTCTGAATATGTAGGTATGAAACGTTTGTACCAACCAGCAACGCCCAGCATTCTGCGTACTTCGACTGCGGTGGTGGGTTGTGGGATTTTCAGCATGGCCGAGACCTTATCCGGGTCGACGGCCAGTCCACCTTGGTTCACCACGTAGCCTAGGTACTTCAGTTCTGGTACTACAAACGCACATTTGTCTTTGTTCAGCGTGAAACCAGCGTCTAGCAATCTTTTCAATACTTCTCCTAAAATTTCCAGGTGTTTCTCAAAGTTATCCGCGATTATGATGATGTCGTCGAGATATTTGAACACGTGCGGTTCTAACTCGGGTCCTAATACGGTATCTATTAATTTCTGAAACGTGGCGGGAGCACTGTGTAGTCCGAACGCTAACCTCTTAAACTGCCATAAACCCCTTCCGGGCACTGTGAATGCGGTATACTTCTTTGAACTCTCAGTTAACGGGATGTTCCAATACGCTGACTTTATGTCCAGGCTGGAGATGTACCTCGCGTTCTTCAATCTGTCTAAGATGCTCGTGATGTAAGGTAGTGGATAGGCGTCGCGCCTAGTGACAGCGTTTACCTTGCGGAAGTCGACGCAGAAGCGCCAAGATTGATCCTTTTTCTTCACCATCAGCACCGGCGACGACCAATCCGAATTCGATCGTTCGATAACACCTTCTTCTGCCATCTCGGTGACTTGCCTGTCAATTTCTCGCTGTATCGCCGGAGAGACCGGATAGTAGCGTTGTTTAATCGGCGGTTGGTGCGGATCCAGCAAGCTGATCTGATGTTCAATTTGGTCCGTACAGCCTATACCTTTCTTCATACTATTGAAGTGTTTAGAAACCAGTTCATCAATTCTTCCACGTTGATCCTCGTTCATCCTCATTTCGGGCATTTCCAGGGCGCTCAGGTCTATCCTGGCCGTATCTTCTAATCGGCTAAAATGCCATCTGCCGCTGCGCAGGTCTGGCACAATTCCAAACTGCCGGAAGAAATCAACCCCCAATATTAAGGTGTGTGCCATCTCAGGCACCACTATGGCTTCTATCCATGCGGTGTGTCCTTCTATCGTACATGGTAACTGGACAACACCAGCTATTTCCAGACGGTGCCCACTGGCGACCGTACATGAGGAAATATGTTTCGTTTTATCTAAATGGAAACCAGCATTCTGCAATAAAGCCCAACCGCGTTTCCCAAGAACGGTTCGGGTTGCTCCGCTGTCTAACAATCCTAAAATTCTGTAACCTAAGATCTCAATTTCTAGATAAGGTCGCTCGTCGCTCCGGGCGTTAGCTATTATGTAATCCAAAATCGGGTTTATAGAGGTTGCGTCGGACGGAGACCGATCGTTTATCCGCCACGCTGTTCTTTTCCCGGATTCTGCTTCGGGCCACTGGACCCTCTTGGATTGCATCTAGGACATGTGTACTTCGTTACGCCTGGAGTATGGCACGTATAGCACTTCCTGATTGGGCGTTGTGGGCACGCTGCCGCTCGATGTCCCGGTTCTTGGCAGTTAAAACACGTGAGAATCCGGCCTTGTGGTCGTATTTCTTGTAACTCCGCTGATTGCGGGTGTTGTGTTCCTCGGGAACTCCCGGCCACATAGGCCAAATCCGGTTCTAACGGCGTCCGATTCCTCGGGGTCGTGATGCTAGCTGGCTGCCAGCTGGTGTGTGCTCGTTCTATACGGCGGCATACTTCCAGGAGGCGACGTACAGATTCCACTTCGTCCAACAGAAACATCCCATCTTTGTATCGGGCGTGAAGGTTGCGGACAACGATCTTCAACTTACTTATCTCAGGCAAAGGTGTGCTCAATCTTTTGAACAACGACTCCATGATCGCTAAATAGATGTCAATTGACTCGTCGACTCCTTGCCGGCGGGCGCGGATCTCATCGTACAGCTGGTCGTCGTAATCGATTGGTACGAAGACGGTACGTAATTGATGTACGAGGTCGTGCCAATCTAAGAAGTTCTGGCGTTGTGCTCGGTACCATATCAATGCCTTGCCAGTGAACAGATCCAATGCTGAGGCGAATAGTTGTTGTCTCGATACGTTCCGTGCGCTGCGCAATTCTTCCACGCGCTCTAGGAATGCACTCAACGACATCTCCTTTTGATCTCCGCTGAACTTTAAGTTCCATTGAGCTGGCGGGATACTCTTGGTTCGCCACGGCTTAACTGGTGGGGTTTCTTCCTCTTCGGTCTCGAGCGAGCTCTCCTCTGATGGACTGAGGTCGGCCCTAGAGGCATCGAGGTCCCCGATAATCGTTCTCTTAGGAGTTGAGGTAATTCTTCGCGCGCGCGTCTTGCGATTTATCGTCGTCCAGATGGTTACGAGGCGTACTAATAACCGCGACTGTATCGACTTGTTTTCCGCTGATAATGCGGCCATACGGCCGATTCGCGTACCACAATGTGCAACGCGACTCGAGATCCTTTGGAAATCACGAGTCCTCCGGTCTCCTGAGAATGCTTCAATTACCGCTGTAAGTTCCCGAAGGGTATTTTCCACGCCAGTTTGATCCGTTTCGAAGGTGAAAGGGTACTTAGGAAGTCGAAAAGACGTTCCTGATTTCACGAGCGACATCATGTTTTGCAGCAATTCCCGTCGTAAATGAGCGTCCTCGCCGTCGCTGTCCTGTAGTCCGTAGACCGCGGTTTCATATTCTAATTCCGCTGGTGCTAGGTGTTCAACCCGAAATTTAGTAGGCAACGACATGATGCAAATACAGCGTCCAACACAAACACGATCCTTGGTTACGTTCTACTACTTCCCTATACTGGGACTTACTATTGCACAACTCCAAGTCTACTGTCTTTCTTCAATACTCTAACCGTCGAGTGATATCCTGGCTTAACCAGCTCGGTATAAACGTAATACCGTAAATATGAGGAAACTAAATTTCCGCTAAGCGAATCCCGTGTGAATTTTTTCAATGGCTTGCCCTAAACCGGCTTACCAACACTAACGTCTCTACAGACGTAAAACCAATGGACGGCCGAACCAACGCCGGTCCGTCTCCAAATATAATTCAACAAACAATTGTTGCAATTACAATTTCAATACAACTGTTGCCAACAATGCAACACCAATTTTCACCGGGAGGTACCTTAGAGTCCTCTACTCAACGTTATAAACAACTCAAAAACAGTAGCTTGTTTGCTCTTTAATCCGTTAGAGACTAAATCGCCAAAATGCGACCAATACGTACAATAGGTCATCCAATATCGAGTATGTGTTAAAACACAACAATACAACACAGTATAGCAAAAGTAATCCAACACAATATCACAAAAAAAAATAATCTAACTAAATTTCTTATTATGAGAACTCTTAAGGAATGGGTCTAGGGGCACAGGGATTAAGTTTGAAATAAGTATAACACAATTTTATTAACCCAATCGTAGTGTAAAATTCTTTTTAGCAAGCAACGGTCTTCTTTTCCGTCGAGCCCCACGTTGGTTTGGCCCCACGTTGGGCGCCAGAAATATATAACGTATATTACGGCCAGACTCCAGCGTTATATAGTTGGCATACGCCAGCGTCCGCTCAGCTCTCTGATCGGTCGCTAAAAACCTAAATGGGGAAAAATATGAAGTCCGTAACCACTGTGAAGTGACTCCAGTGGCTATCAGCTGTCCAGGGCAAGGTAGAAGGCCGCCAGCCCAGTCTAGAGGTAGATTTGACTATGCAGGGTGGTCCTGTAATTATCAATGTCGATGTGCGGCCTAAAATTTATACGGCGCCAGTCACTTCGCTTCTATTGCCCTAAATTCTGGAAGAAAAATAAAACCCCAGGGGAAGGAATAGAGTTCTCGTAATAGAAACACCAAAATTCTCAATAACTAAATTTATTAACAAAAAAATCAGTAACTAACAAATGGTAATAACAGAATAACTAATATTCGTTAAACGAATATTCAATACGCAAAATCTATAAACAAAGTAAATTATTCACTAAATGAATACTCAATACGCAAAATCTATAAACAAAATAAATTATTCACTAAATGAATACTCAATACGCAAAATCTATAAACAAAATAAATATTATTATTCGCACAGCGAATACTCAATAAGCAAAATTTTATAACCAAAATATTAATAATTACAAGATCAATGACTAGTTAAATATTCCCTTTTTAGCTCGGAGTACGACAAAGTTAATACAAAAAAAAAATTATTTAATCTACGAGCAAAATATCTAAGTTAAATCCAAAATTTTAGAAACTAAGTACTCACGAGTGGCCAAAGGAAATTAAACAACTGAATCTTTAACCGGTAATTAATTACAATTTAAACTAACAACTGAATTACTTGTGATGCGGTATAAATACCCAGTAACATGTGATTGGATTACTTATGCTACAACTGCCCTAGGGCTGCGTGAAGTTTTGCACAGGAATATTATACCACAGTGATTAATTACGTTGAAAAATGGTAACGGTATTCCGGTTGGCAATACCGTTAGGAAAAATCCGGAAGAATTTTAGAATCGGAAAGCCAGCGCTTGTTCAAAACCCGATTTAAATTTTTACTATACTTCTAGCTCGCCTTAACTTTAATGAAAACCCAGCCAGTCTAGTGGCCTCGAAGTCGCGGTGATAAAATATCCAAGGAGGCCAAGAGACTGACTCTCAAAATCCTCTCAAATCCCTTGAAAACCCGTAGTACGTTAACACAAAAAAATCTCTAACGAGATGAAAAAAAAAGTTAACGTACCACCCAACCCCACACGGCTCTACGGAAATATAACTTTAAACAAACACTAAATTACAGAAAAATTAGGTGAGGCCTGGCCGATGATGATAATAAAAAAAAAGAAATGCTTGTGGCTGAGGTTCTGCCCGACTGAAGCTAACGTTAATCCACCCAAATCAAATACAAAGACCGACCCTTGATAACGTGAAAAAGCAGTTAACACGAATACCCGGCCAGGGAATATTCACAGAGAGGGGTTAAACCCATGTGTTTGAGAACTAATTCACAACCTCGAGTTATCAAGGGGATAAAAAAAAATGTTGACTTACGGACAGACTGAATCTACAATTAAATAAACTAATTCACCCCGAGCGAGACTGCTCTGACTAACTACGCGCCCCAACACGATTCAGCGCGTCCAACTTATTGTAGCTTAGGGCCTTAGGACGTAGAAAATATATGCTTCACAATAGGGGTGGCACTATGTGCTCACTCAACTCAAAATACAAGTACAATACATACACATTCATAAAAATGGCCAAAATTATCAGTGTGTATCCAAAAACATCTATACGGGGACGTATTACGCCTCAACACAACCTGGAGGTCCGATACGCCACACTCATAAAGATATTTTTGTTACAAAACATCAAACAAATATCATAAATTAGTACTCATCTGAGTTGCAGACAAAAACAATCTCCCTGTTTCCACGGCTAGATACAATAAGTAGGTTATGTACTCTCTGGACGGTGATGTAGTTTTAAGGTTCCGCTACAAGGTGCTTATTCCTTTGCGACCGGTTGAATACTCGGATAACTTCAGAAATTATTCCTCCAGCCGATATATACTCTCAAATAGGCACAACTGTGCAAATTTTTTGCCTCTATCGTACCGCCACTCGTGGTCGGTGGCTTAAATGGTTTTCTTAAACTCCGAACTTTTGATCAGAAAAGAAAATTCTCATCCGGATATCTCCGTGTCTTCCCTACGAAGACAGTATAACGCCAAGCAGTCTCCGCAAAAACGAATTCCGTGTTGCCTTCAATTTCCTCTAGGCTTATACATGGAAGTTTCACTGCACGTGCCGTTAGTTTTTCTTTCTGGTCAAATTTTTCTGATAACACCACTGTTCGTAAGTTTAAGAGAGAGCCAAAACGCGGCTTCCCATCTGTTTTATAACCTTTTTTTCCTCACCCCTCTACCGGGTTTACCACTCGCGCATGTCAGTGCAGAAATACGTCTAGTTACGTTATTACGACCAAATATTCCCAGAAATTTATTTACTATTGAGGATTATAATTTCTTGTTCTTTTTTTTTTTTTTTTATATAAGGTAGGTGTATCATTCAAACATATTCCGCACGCTAACTGTTGTACTTTCCAGGTTTCCACGACGTATATATCCCAAAACAGGTTAAATAGAAATGTCAAAAACAATTAACCTCAAATTAAGTGACATCTCTAGTATGTTTTTGCATTCGGAAGCAGATGCGGTGCTTGTTGTCATAAATGCTGTCCTCTAAGTGGGTTGACAGGACCTATTCAGTTGGTTTTGCACAAAATTACCCCATACTGTATCCTTTTATAAGCTTAGAATAAGTTTTCCGTACGAAGGTAGGTTATCGTTTAACTAGATTTTAAAGCGCTGTGTTTCGGCTAGGATAGCCCGTAACAATCTTCCACTTATTTCTAAAACACCAATTAAAATAAACTGCATATCTTCTTTTCAGACTGCAATATGAACTGTATCGTCCGCATATCTTAGCCAATATCTGCCAAACTTTTAATTCAATCCAACTTATTCTTACTCTAGAAGTCGGAGATGTGAAGATATTCGATCGTTGTGGTGAAATCTGAATGCTCTACGAAATCCCACTCGTACATCCAAAGTAATTTCCTTACTTAATTAAAACAAAATAAGATAAAATAAAAGATCTTTAAAGGCAGAAAGTAATTACTCGTTGGTTGTTTTAAGTAATACTTATCCCATTATTATCGGGTAGGTAACGCACGGTCGTAACGCATTTCTAACGGTAGCGGCAATGATAGAACGTGAGCATTAGGCAGACTTAATCTCCGTTGATGGATTTCCTCGATGCAAGAGCAGTACATGCTCCTCCACTGCTGGAGCTATAATGGAAAATAGGTGTATCTGATAGCAGTAGGCGCAATGGACGTATGCCCAGACAAATTTACAGCTATTAATTTAGAATTTTTATATTCAAGAGTAATCAGTGGCGTAGATAAAATGGAATATGTTTACTTTCCAATTACAAAGAATTAGTTGTTATGGAGCAGTTGAAATCAACTATTCCATAACTGTATAACTAATCTCTTGCATATTTAGTACAATTTTTTCAGAATAAAAAATTTGATGGTATAAGTTTGATGTATATTAAAACTACATTTCACATATTGAATAATCAATTAATAATCGCAGCAAAGCTGTCTTAAGGGCTCAAATGAGACCACATTATGTACTGAAATTTACAATTCTGTTTAAATTTGACTTTATTAGTATTATTATTTTTTTCTCCAGCAATTCAAAATTTCCCTATATCTTTATCTCATCTTTATTATGTAGTAATGTATAGAACACAATTTCTTGGAAAAAATGCTCAAATTAAAAAAATAAAAAACCGTTATAAATTACCGTTTAAAATTTAAGAGACTTTAAAATGATACATAACTTGATTTATCTTACAATTTGAAATTCTTGGAGTGAATGTCACCCCCGTTTAGGAGTTGAAGTATCGCGATTTAAATTTGTGAATTTAATTGTTTCCTTCGACAAATCTTGTGGCACACTTTTATGCCGCAGCACAACGTTTGAAAACTACTGTTATAGACGATGCCAAGTGTTTGACAGGCCTGAAATCTCTTTCCCTTATCAAAGCAAGTCAAGTAAAAAAAGGGCAGCTTTTTTGACCCAATATAATACCGGTTAATCGGTAGTCCGTGGCGACTGAAGTTTTAAATTGGCGACTGACCAATTTAGGATAGTAATATAATGCACTAGGATGAGTAGAATCTAGAACGAAGTGCTCAAAATGCATTAGATATAAAACTCTTTTGTTTCAATTTTCTAAGAAGGGGTATGGTAACACTGTGATTAGACACCTTTTTAGTCTTCCCCACGTGTCTTGTCATATGTGTTGTTTCATTGAATGCGTGGTTTACTAGCTATTTCATCTGGCCAGCCCATTTTTTAGAGGATCTTCCTTTTAACCGCCTATCATTCGCCTTCTACTATCATCTTTTCCTTGGCAATCGTTCGCTTAGTTATTGTATTTTCTCGTGGACACTATATTATGAATGTTCAAGTGTATTAAAATAGAAGTATTTGTAAATTGTTCTGTCCATTATATGCTTAGCATACGTCTATATGTCTATATTTTGAAGGCATCAACCCCTCCCACCCTGTATTCATACTCCATATGACTATAGCATACATTGCGATGGGAAAATTAAATTTAACAAATTTTAATTTAGTATTCGGAAATATCGCGGAGTTTATTCAATATCTTCAACAGTTACGTATAAAACATATACTCGTATTACAGATATTAAAAAACACAATTTTAAGATTGCCTTTAAACTAGGGTGACCATTCGTCCCGCATTTTGATTTGGTGTCCTCAGGGCCGAATTTTGCTCTTATATTTGGGAGGTGAAGACCTTTTTTTTACTCTTTACTTATATTTGGGAGGTAAGGACCTTTTTTTTGTTTGCTCTTCACTTTCGACCTTTTTTTTGCTCCGTCCCGCATTGCTTTTTCCAAGAAAATGGTCACCCTACTTTAAACCCGTGTCAAAAATATCAAATTGTCTTTTTAACGCTAAAGCTAGGAATTTATTTAGTATTACATTAAAAGAATATACTAGAGCCCTTAATTCAAATTTAAATATATACCAATCTATCTTTAGCCACCATCTGTAACTATATTTCGAATGATCACTTTGTCGCATTAATTGTTTAAAACCATTCCCATTATAAACAAGGTCTTTAAACTAAATCTTCTTGAATCGTTAAAAACATCTCAAAGGGTATTCGCCCTTTTTTGAAGTAACTGTTAATTAGGCTTTTTTGGACTGTAAGTATATATTCGTTGTTTATTCTTTCGCATATTTTAATCCCCTGATAAAGCCATTGTATGGCGAAACTATAGTTGTGCGTTTTTTGACAATAAAGTGATATTTTGCAAATCAATTTAGTATTTTTATTTACGTTTAAAGATATATTATCTTTTTAATGCTGATGTCCTTTAGAACTGATGTCTTTACCGATGTTTACTTGAGAGCAGAGATATATTAATACATTTAGGCCCGGTCTTTCCACCTTCAGATAAAGTTCCAGGTAACTATCTGACAGATAAGGTTATTTGTAACTTCATCTGCTGAATAAATGTCAATACCAGTGAATCCAATACGTCAGTCTCATTATCCGTTAGATAACTATCCGATAGATAACTATCCGATAGATACATTTGTATAGAAAGAAGGGATGACATTTATTCAGCAGATGAAGTTAAAAATAACCTTATCTGTCAGATAGTTACCTGGAACTTTATCTGAAGGCGGAAAGACCGGGCCTTACAATTTCAATTTTATAATTTTCGAAAATTAAATATGGATTTGTTTTTGATGATCGGCCATTATCGGTGGTAAATGTATATATTTTGTTTTCTGTGCATTAATTTCCAATATATACATTGCTGATAGGCCAACTGGAAGGTATCTTGAAAGAGGACTCGAGAATTTCGATGCAAGGTCTACTCATAAGATGATTCATGATGATATGAAGAATAAAATTAATTAAAAAACATTTTTATAAAGCAGAAGTAAATTTTAAGTTACGAAGTGATCAATATAATTTTTAGAATTAAATATTACTATGAATTTCACTTTTGGTCAAGCGCATTGGATTATGACCCTGGTAATTATTTTTCAAGGAGTTCATTTGAAGCCACATTTTTATATTTCTTTCTCTAGTTTATTATATTTTAATTAAAAAGTCGTATGCGGAAATGTGACAGTTAATTAATTTTGGTTTATTGTTGCAAAAAAAGTATTTGTTATCCTAAATCAAATTATTTTCGAGGTCGGAATTTTCACGATTAATAATTTTGTTTGTGCTTTTGTTTATATAAATATCAACCTTGGAGATTGACAAATATAAATTTTAAATATCAAAAGAAGTGAAATTTAACCATATTAGTCAAATAATAACTAATTTAGAATGACAAAATTGGACAAACTAAATTTAATTCCGGTTGCTAAAACATATGTAATTAAAATTAAAAAGAACTGTAAACGGTCACAATTGTCTCACAATATTGTTTTTTTTCAGATAGAGGCCTTCGTCAATATAAGGCAATATATAATAATAATAATATATTCCTTATTAAAGTATACATACATGCTAAACAATAATTTTAACATTTTTACGTCATTTTCGTCAGATTCTTTTCTAAATAACCAAGTGGATTTCGGTCATCCTTTATTAGGGTCTACGTTTAAGGATCATGTATCAATATCGGTCTTATACGCACCTTATAAATTAGGTCTTGAAATTATGTACCTTTTTGGCTAGGTACATAACGAGCCACAAGTGATCGAAACGACTGATTCCTCTAATTCGCTGATGGGCGTGAAAAAAGTGTTAAGTTTCATCTTCTTACGTATGACTTATCTCCGTTTTTGCTCCCATCAACAAATTTTTCTGCGCGATCGTAACTGGCCCTTAACTTTTCTCGCACCTCATTTCGAAGTAGATCTAAATTTGGCAATTTCATCACGAACTGTCCAAAGACTATTGAGGAAACAAGGTCTTGTGTCCAAAAGACCTGTAACTTGCTAAGTTTTTCTCGCAAATTATCGAGCGGAAAATTGTGTTTCGCTCGTGAGAATTTGAACTGATTGGACACAAACTATAGCAGTCTATTGTGCAGAAATGAGTAGCGGTTGAGTTTATTTCTCCAGCTGGGCGAGGACAAGTGTTCTGAATGCCTAGTAATCTAGGGACTTTATTGAAAAGAAGAGAACAAAGTTATCTACCGACCAGTGCTTCAACAATACAAGTAGGTAATATCTTGAAAATAAAATAAATGTATCGATTAATAATAAATTAATCGATTAATTATCAATTAATCGAAACCAAAAATAGCATATGATTAATTGATTAACTGAAACATTTTAATCGATCATTTTAATCATCTTATTAATCCCTGCCATCTCTAGTGCTGCCCCAAAAAAATATAAATTTGTCGTTTATACCCTGCTTTGTGTTGCATCTGAAGGCACGCAAAGTCGCCGGTCTCGGCCACCGTAAACATTAGTCGTCAGAGCATGTCTTAAAGTGCTGGTTGCGGCTCGAAAATCTCTAATACCTAAGCATCATCATCATCATTAATCAGTCCACTGCTGAACGTAGGCCTCCCCAAGCTTTTTCCATTCGGAACGATCTTGTGCTACTGATTTCCAGTTCTTCGCAATTCTCTTTACGTCATCCGTCCACCTAGTTGGGGGGTTTACTCTGCTTCTGTTGGTATCTCTGGGTCTCCAATCTAGGATCTTCTTTGTCCATCTGTCATCTTGAAGTCTAGCCACATGTCCAGCCCAGTTCCATTTAAGACGAGCAATTTTTCGATTACGTCACATACTTTTGTTTGTTCTCGAATCCACTGTATGTTTTTCGATCAACTATACTAATTCCTAGTATTGATCTCTCCATCGATCTTTGAGCAACTCTTAATTTTTCAGCTGACTTAGCTGTTAATGTCACAGTTTCCGATCCGTTTGTTAGAACAGGTAGTACGCATTGGTTGAAAACTTTTTTCTTCAAGCAATTTGGTAAGTTGCTAGTGAAAACATCTCTCAACTTGCCAAACGCCGTCCACCCTACACCGATTTGGCGTGTCATTTCACGTGTTTGATTGTCTCGGCCAAAGCTAATGCCATGCCCTAGATATTTGTAGCTGACTACTTGTTCTATCTGTTTGCCACCGAGGTATAGATGATTACTCAATACTAGGTTCGTCATCAATTGCATCTTAGAGATATTTACCTTCAAACCAATTTTTTTAGTTTCCCTTTTTAGTTCTTCCAGCATGTACGCCATATCTGCTACATTATCTGATAGTAGAATAATATCGTCTAATCTAAGATGGTTAAGTCTCACTCTGTCTATATCTAGACCACGATTCGCTCAGTCACAGTTTTTAAGCCCCAACTCCAGAGCTGCGTTGAATAATTTGGGAGAAATCGGATCGCCTTGTCGAACACCGCGTTCTATCTCTAATTTCTCAGTTTTCGTATCGAGTTTTACGTAAGCTGTAGTAATGCTATAGCTTACCTAAGCATTATACTCTACGAAATAATAAAAAATGGTATGGTGTCAAATATAGCACGCGACGACAATTTCCTTGCAAGAGCCAGATATCTGCTCATGTTTGTTCATTAGGTGTGTTGGAAGCTTAACAGTAGTCGGGTGACTTGTGCGCCACTGCACTGAATTATGATAGTTGTTACTTTTAAGGAAACAACTCAGTAAACTAAATTCAGCATTGTGCAATCAATTGTATATATTTGCAAGCATTAGCGGTAGAGAGTGATTGTCTCGTAGGTTGATATGATGGGAAACGTGGATTCTCTTAGATAACTTGTAATTATATTCAACTATTGGATTTCTGTTTGTGAATGAAATATGTGTGAGCGAACATTACCTGATGAGTTAATAGAATGTTGCAGCGGTGTTGTGGGTGATTTGTATTATTATGGCTATTGTTAATAATTTTTTATTTGGTTTCTGTTTGTGTTGTAAGTAAGAGGTTTAGCATAATGTTATTATAATGCTTATATGACTGTCTGTTATTATAGGTATTTTATAAGAATGCAACATTGAGATAACAGTTTGAAGGAAGTTTATTACCATAGTATATTGTTGTGTTTTCTTCAGTAACAGTGATTTTTACAAAAAGTACAATGTTCTATTATATCCTTTTCTTCTTTATCTATTCTTGGGCACTGGGTACTTTTAGTTTGGTTGACTTTTAAGCACACACGTATCCACCATCCTGTTCTGTTAAGCGCCAATATTTATTTCTAGGATTTCGTAAGCATATCAAGAAACACTTACAGTGCCACTAATTTGTCTGTCTGCCGTTCTGTATGTTTGTTTGTTTTAACGGTCGAACTCGTAGATAAACGGATTTACCAAGAGAGTTTATATCTGGCCGGCATATATGGTCCGAAAAGACTAGTGCCAAACTAATATATATATAAATAAAATTGTAGGATGTGAGTATATCTGATTTTTGCGTCTTCCTCTTTCGTTTCTAAACTTTTCCACTCATTGTAAAACGATATTTACAAAAATATAATTTCTGTTTGTTTTAGTGAGACTCATGCAAAAATTGAGATTCGAATAAAGACTGTATAACCAGTCAAAATGTTTGTTCTATATATAAGCCAACGGACTGGCCGAGCGCACTAAGTCGTGCGGTTTGTACTGGCGGAAACCCAGTACTACTGTCCGGTCGATGGTTCGAGCCTCGTTCGTTGGTGATATTATTCGGGCGAGAATAATATGTTTACATTACTCCCATTTTCACAATCATTCACCTCTCATCCAGGTGTAGGAGCTCGCCCCCTGGCATCGGCGATTAGCTTCGTTGCAGAAATAAAGGCCGATGTAAAATAAATAAATAATATAATAATAATAATAATGTTCTATATATAATGTATAACAAAATTTGTTTAGCTAAATGAGTAACACTGTCTGTTTTATACATTTTTTAGTATGATCTATAATAGATTTCCCCAAACAAAATCCCGAAACCTTAGCTAGCATATACATAATTCAAAGAATAAGTTATGATGGTTATGATATAGAAATAAGTACTTCGAACGACAAAGTTGCAAAACAAAATATGTACTTAGCGTAACAAATTTCGTCATTATAACTACAAATAAGTTCAGGACTAATTAGATTCTTTGCACGACAAAAGATGACATTTGAACAAGGCAAGTTGCAGTTGCTTTAATTTAAATCTGAACAAAGGGATAGGTAAATACATAAAAAAAAAGAAAAAATATTCCCTTGCAGAAAACATGTACATTATAACAAAACTCTTCTTTTAAAATCTGGACAAATAAAGCTTTCTTTGCCTCTTAAATGTTGGATAGGAGTAAACAAAGTCATCATTTTGTTTTTCAATCATTCAAAACCTAAAATATATTTCTTTGAATTCTTTAAATGATAACCAACATAACCTTACTTTCTATATGGTGTTGATCACGCGGATTCACAGATGACGCCAGCTTTTGTCATTCATCTGCATATTCTGTCGTTCAACTACATACTTTGTCCTTTACATTTTTTGTCGTTACTGGAATAATCTATCGTATATTTCTTTTTCTGTCGTTCTTAAAATCTAATCTGTCGTTATTAAGCCTTATTTTGTCGGGTCGAAAAATGGATCTCATAAGTTATATAGCCAAGTCGCCTTATCAGGACAGTTTGTTATAATTTCAGGGATGAAAATAGCTAAATCTATAAATAAAATTAAAATACAAATTTTAATTATAGACTATTATTGATCTTCACTCTTTTATTTTAGTGAAACATATCTACTGAAGTCATAATAAGTATGGGTACGATTAAAAAAATAATAATTTTACAATTTTTAGATTAAGAGTTATGACGTAGTTCGGAGGTTTGATATGACGTAACAGGGTCAGAGACTTGACTATATATCTGCACCTCAGAGGTAAATTGTATTAAGTCACAAATAATAAACAGCTCAGAAAAGACGATTTAAGATTGTTTACCTGCTTGCGTTGATCAACTTGATACAGTTTTAAAGCAATGAATATCGAAACTGGCAAGAGATTCAGCTCCAAATTATATTACACTTGACAGACCATAAAGTATTAAATCACTTGGCACTAAAATGTCTTTTTTGATAAAAATGTGACTTGATACAGTTTACCTTTAAGGTGCTGATATGTATTACCTTTTGACGATCATGGGTGAATTCAAAATTCTTCATAGTTTTGCCATATTACCTGGAAATAATAAAAAAAAACATTAGAAATTAACATTATAGTATAATTCATTTCTTAACTTGCCGCGGAACTCTATTTTGAAACCTACTGACTTTCAATGATTGAATGGGACCTACGTCACAATTAAACGAACAGTTACAACAATGTATTAGTTCAATGTGTACCTCGTCTGTTAAAAAGAAGTGACTAATATTACCTTGGCAACTCTATAACATAACTGTATGACATATGTAATTCAAATTTGACATTTGAAACATGAAACATTTGAAACTGTCATATTTTAAGCAGATTGGCCAACATTAAAAATATCACTTAATATTTGAGGTTCAGTCAGGTAACATTAAAAAAAGGAATTACTATCTAGTTCCGCCGAAGTTAAGAAATGAACTGCAAGAGAATAGTAAGCTAGTGCAAAATCGACAGTACATCAAAACTATTATCGAAAGATTTCGTTGGGTTCCATACTTAGACAAATAATAATTGTCCCAATACGAGGGCAACCTTTTAAGTTTTTATAAAAATTAAGAAAGAAACTTTTTTTGGAACCAATTTATTTATTGCTTTTCAAAATATTCCTTTAAGATTTATACACTTTTGCATGCGTTCAAACCAATTCTCGAAACATTTTGTCCACTCTGAAGTTGGTATCTCATAAACTTGGTTTCGAAGTCTTCAACAGCTTCTTGAGGTGATGAAAATTGATGTCCATGCATTTAAAAAAAAAAGTCGTTAGGGAATAAATCCCCTAACATATGAATAAATCCAAGTTTCGTCACCTGTAACGATGTTGTATACGGATTTTGCACCAATTGCCCTTACACCAATCAATATGAGCCTTTTTTTGAGCTTCGCTCAAATTATTAGAAATCCATCGGGAACAGATATTTTTTACAGCTAAATATTCATGCAAACTCGAATGTATTGCAGTCTGCGATATGCTAAAGGATGCCTTTATCTCCCGATAGGTCACATGCCGATCTTCTTCAATCGTTTTGCGCACAGCATCGATGTTTTTTTCAATCACAACCGACTTTGTTCGACCTTCACGAGATTCATCACTGACGGACGAACGACCACGACGAAATTCTGCAAACCAATTGTAAACAGTCTTTTCTGATGGTGCTTCATTACCAAAAGATCAACGAGCGAATCTATGCATTTTAGTTGAGTTAGGCCTTTACTAAAATCGTAAAAAATCATCCATTGAAAACCTTCACGAGTCATATCATTTTTTCAAAAACTTTTAAAACGCTCGCTGTCAATAAACTACTCGGCCAATTTATTAGCTACCACTGATTTCACAATAACAAATTTCAAATTTTGCGAATATTGTAATGACACATTTCAATATTGCCATGTAGGGGTCGTTTGTAAAAACATAAAAGGTAACCCTCGTACAATAAGCATTATGCTTCTGGTTGTTAAATGCGTTAAATAAAGTTAATGCATTTAAATCATTAAAATTTCGAGACACTATCAGATCAATTCTGTAAAAAGTTACTGTGTAGTAACGTTACTACAAGATAAAATAATCAGATCAATTCTGTAAAAAGTTACTGTGTAGTAACGTTACTACAAGATAAAATATTATAAAATTATAATGACTTTCATTCATGATAGTAACTGACCTTGCTCATAATGACAAATTTAGTTACTATGATCATAGTAACTGAGTTACAGAATTGGTCTGATTATAAAAAGTATAATGACTTTCATTCATGATTAGGGATGGGAACGATATATCGATATTTCGAAAATATCGATACTTTAGAAAAATATATCGATATTTTTATATCGATATTTGAAATGCGATATATCGCGCAAAATATCGATATTCGCACAAAATATCGGTATTCTTGTGTATATTAATATCTATATGCTGTTCACTTTTGTAAAAACAAACTGTAGGCTATTCCAAACGTTTAGGCGGCACTAGATTTTGAAATCTAGTAATTTTTATCTATTAATTCGGACTTTTGGTCATTTTGTTTAAGCTTTGTAAATTTTACTCACATTTAAATTCTAGATTAAATTGATTGTCATTATAAAATGTCCTTTTCATTGCATTTTAATTTTTTGTCATTCTTAATAAAAATTTCCCATTTATTTATGTTTTTGTCAAAATGTGGAAAAATGTATTAAAATATTTGACATATGTCAATCTTTTCCGTGATTTCACTGTTGGAATCATAAATTTTCACATACCAAAACTGAAACATGAAATAACCCAAGCAAGGTCCGTTTTCGTGAAAACCTAAAATAACGAAATTTCCATTTACTTCCGCCTAATCGCTTGGAATAGCCTGTAAGACGAAATTTTGATTTTATAATTTGCACGTTTAAAATTATATGTCATGTTGGTATTAAAAAATTATAAAAAATGTCACTTTCTTAATGATCATAACCAATAAATCTAAAGTCGGTTTTACTGCGTAAGGAATATTTTTGATTGACATTTAACGTCCATTGTACACTATAAAAGTAACCAAAAAGATCTGGTTTGTCCTTACAAAAGTGGACAGCACATATATATTTAATTAATAAGGATTAAGAGCAGTTGACTAGGAAAATATTAGTAAGTTGGTTGGTAGCTGGGTGAGTACCAACTGTAAAGTGATTGTCTGTCAAGTAACGACGTCTTTTCCCGCCAAGCCAACAAAAAAAAAAACTGTAATTTATATATCTTACATGTTACGTGTTAATTATTTCGATATATCGAAAATATCGATATTTTTACTTCGATATATATCGAATATCGATATCACACTTACGATATATCGAATCGCGCATATATCGATATTCAAAAATAAATTCCCATCCTTATTCATGATAGTAACTGACCTTGCTCAGTGACAAATTTAGTTACTATGATCATAGTAAATGAGTTACAGAATTGGTCTGATTATGTTGCCGCGACACAACGAAAGCATTGATCTAACCTAATGTGCCCCTTGGCAATAAAGTTCTTTTTTTATCAGATATTATTTGCCGAGACGATAGCTTTGGTACACAAATAACTATTGTGGCTTATTTTTTGTTAAATTCGATGGCTGCATTTTGGCAAGGTACTATTGTGAACTAAAATGCGTTTCGTCATCCACATGATGAGAATGTACATGACTGGTTGAATGTAGGTTCACTTTTTACTTGGAAAAGTACATTTTACCGCAGGAAATAACTGTTTATTTATGGTACTTATGGGAATTTACCGAATGACCTTATAAGGAGATGTAGCCTTGCTTTTTTATCTGCAATATTTCATAACGAACATGTAATGTACGGAAATATTGTTACAATTGTATAAGTGCGTAAAAAAACCAAAAATCATTTACAGTATGATGTTTATTTGCTTGTTTATTTATATTTATTGTATTATTTCTTTAAACTTATGGTTTATTTCCGTAATTCTATGGGAAAATAAAATTTTAATGTTGACTTATATTAATATAAATATTATATATGTCGTAAATGTCATTCCTATTGATAATAATTGGCAATAACATGTTATTATTTTCTTAATATTAATGATATGTGCGTTATATAACTGTACTTTTATTTATTGACCCAAACAAATCATAATTAAATACAACAAAATGTGGGTATTGGTTAATGATCATTTTTATTACCTGTGTTGCTATCCGACTCAACAACAGTAATTAAAAAACTAGATCTATTCAAGGCATTCTTGATGTTAGGAACATCGCGTCTTCTTCAAAATCGTTGTCTTGATATGTTAGCTAACACTTTTTGCGGATGACCAGGCGCGCACCTAAGTCTCCTCTTAAGTGCGCGCTTGAACCCTTACCCAACACTAAAAAAAACGCTGCAAAGAACACAAGAATTGAACACTTCTAAAAATTGAAAGTTAGCCACCGCAAGAAAAATAATTTACTTCTGAGCCCCTCTAAGGAAAAAAAACATTGCTTCTGACCCCCCCAATTCTGGGTTTTCTTAGGATCCAGGCGAAGTCATAATTTTGCATATTTTTTTTTTTTTTATCTTGGCTGTTTGGAAATAAGGGTTCTAACACGTAGAAAGATTGTTTTCGGAGCTTATAGGCGCTGATTAACCGGTGTCGACCCGTGAAAATAAATATCCTTTTATTTTCAAATGTACCCGAACACGTAGAAAGATTGTCGGTACTTGTAGGCAAATGCAACATGCGCCTATATGTAAACAGAATTCTTTGAAACATTGTTTACCATAAGATGTCAGTCACTTTTTTCTAAGTTAGTTTTTTTTTTATTTCAACTGTACGAACCACTTTATACCATAACCATCAGTGGCGCACCCAGGAATTTTTTAAGGGAGACCGGAAGGCAGAAAAAAAGTGATGACAAAAAAAAGGTCCTCACTCGTAAAATACAAGTGATTGATGACAAAAAAAAAAGGTCCTCACTTGTAAAATACAAGTGATTTACCTAAGACCATACTGATAAAAAATTTGGTATTTTCTGTCTGTCCGTCTGTCTGTCCGTCTGTCTGTGTACACGTGCAGAGCAAATTCGGCTGAAAGGATTTTTATGAAACTTCATATTTACACTTCTACCATCAATGGCACGAGTTGATCAACTTTTGGTAAAAATCGGTTGACTAAAAATGGGAGTTTGCTCGTGTCGAATTTTTGCGAATATTTCACAACAGAAAAATATCTCGAAAAAAAAAACAAAAGTTGCTATAAAAGTAATAATTAATAACTTTTATTTGTTTCGTTTTTTGATAAAACGAAAAATTTCGAATAATTTCTGTAAAATGTTTCGAAATTTTTTCAGTCTCAATTTTTCCATATTTATATGTAACGTTTCCATGGTCATGATAAATAATATCTCTGTTAGAAAATATTAGGTCAAGTTATTTCTACTCTGCTGCTAGAATGTAATTTATATAAGTACTTTATGATGGCGGTCGGTCCTGTGGTGGCCACAGCTGATTTTTTATTTTTGTAGCGAACCATTTCATATCATAATCATTTCATAGATAGTAATAAAAAAAATGGATGTAGCGAATTATCGACTTACGAAACATATCTCTGAAACATATGAAAAGTTTTCTATTTTTTGTGCGATGAATTTTTCTATTATTTGCTGTTTTGCCGTATGTTGAACACGTGGTACTGTGTACTATGGTCTTTTCTGAATAGGATCTATGATTTTTCTAGCTGACTTTCAATAACGAGTCTTAGTTGGGTCTCTAGGAGATACTTTCATATAGTTTTTCAGTGGCGCAAAGCAATGAGATTGCTCGGTAGTTATTACAAACTCTACAAACCCTTTTTTTAATATCTGGAGGATTATTGTTACTCCCTAGTCTTTTGGCATAGTCCCGCTGTTCTATATTTTATTCATTAAGCAGTGTAGCATATCCAGTCATTCTTATTCAAGATACTTTAAATGCTCTAGGTCAGAGTATCCCAAACTGTGCTCCGCGAGCGTCTACTAGTGCTCCTATAGTATAGTATAGTAATGATAGTGCTCCGCGACGAATTCTTCTCGCGAAAAGTACTCCGCGGTTCAAAAAGTTTGGTAAACTCTGCTTTAGGTGAATAATATTATAGCAGATACCTTCCCAGTTTTTATTTTTCTTAAAAACTCGGTTATTTCTTACGCTGTGATTTAATTTTTTCCTATTCTGTTTACTACTTCAGAATTATCTGTCTGGCTGTCTATTGCAGCTTCTAATAAATTTTCAAAATATTTTTCCATCTGTTCATTATCTTATCCTCGATTATTAGCAGATTACTTCGGTTGTCTTTTATTTGTTAGAGTGCTGGTAACTTTTGTTTCCTTTGGTTTTTTATAATTCTGTTAAATAGTTTCTTGTCTTCTTTGTAGTTCTTTTTCAGTTGTTCGCCAAATTCCAACCAATCTTTCTTTTTGGCATTTAAAATTAATTCTTTAACTTTATTCCCTTGTTGTTTGAATTTTTCATAGTTTTCTTTGTTGCTTCTAAATAGATGCATGTCCAAGTTCTGTTTCTTGTTGTAGATTTCTTTCGCTATTTCTTCATCATAAAATCATATAATCATAAAAATTAAATAAAATCATAATTATATAATTTATGATTGCAAAAACGTATATAGACCAGGAGCTCATGACATTTTTGGTCTCCGATTTCATACAGCATGCCTTTTGGAGGAGAGAATATTTACCCTGTGACAACAAAAAAAGGGATGGTACTAAACCCCTGCACGCTTTCCGGTCATAGGGAAAATTGCATTTCCACTTGCACAAAATTTCTGTGTTTTTCTCTGATTTAATATTGCATGCCCTTTTATCAAAAGAAAGTTATAACAAATTTAAAGTCTTTTAATTATAGGCATGCTGTATGAAAACGCGGAAAATCATATTTTTTTATTACAAGATCACATGACCGTTTGAGGCCTTTGGGACCCTCCGAATCGCATGCTTATATTTAAAAGACTTTAAATTTGTTATAACTTTCTTTTGACAAAAGGTCAAGCAATATTAAATCAGAGAAAAGCACAAAAATTTTGTGTTTAAGTGGAAATGCAATTTTCCCTATAACCGGAAAGCGTGCAGGGGTTTAGTGCCATCCCTTTTTTGTTGTCACAGGGTAAATATTCTCTCCTCCAAAAGGCATGCTGTATGAAATCGGAGACCAAAAACTGTCATGAGCTCCCGGTCTAATAGTGCGCCTTGATTATTATTGCACCCAGTTCGTTGTTCAATAAATTGAATAAGGTTTCTGTACACAAATTCCATCAGTTTCTTCACGCCTGCACATTTTAAAAGGTAATTATAATAAGGAGCTTCTTATTATAATTACCTTTTAAAACTTTATATCGCTTTCTTACGATTTCTTTATATTTTGCTTTGGAGGGATCATGAAAGGCATTATATATGATTATCATATCCCATTAAACAGTTATGCACTTTTAAAGTAATAACACCAACAAAAATAAAATATCTGACGTTTGAGTTTTACTTGCGAAACTAGCAAGAATTCCAAAGAGCGAATACGTGACTGCGAGAAGCTAGTTGTGGCTAGTGTTGGTGAGTTTTAATATCGTAACGCGTAGATAATGTTGAAAATGTCGATCGATTGCGAAGATGTGGGTCGCGGGTCGCATGGACGAGGCTCTGCGTGACGAACTACACGCCGAACACGACTCTCTGGGTTACCGAGTCCACGGAACACGGTATACAATGCGGGATACTTTTGCTTTCTCGCGGGAGGACCACTTTCATGCAATGCAGGCTGCTGGTAATTAACTTCTAAATAATACAGAAAAACTGTTTTGTTAAATTTAAAACCATGAGAGTATTGAATATTTATATAGTACATGAAATAAAAAGTTACCAAAAAGTGTAATGATAAATATATGATAATAAAACAGTCCTTGCTATTAGCAGATACAAAAAAGACTGGTAGTAGCAATTACAAACTTACGAGTTAAATAAATTGAATGCACATTGAAACCTAATTGCCTCCTCTTAAAGAAGAGAATCATTAAAAACTCATAATTTAAGCAAAATCACATTAGTCCTATAGCCCAGAGTGCCTTTCTTTAGGATACGTCGTCTTTCTGTTGTTCTCTACAACCATCCACCAGTTCTTTATTCCGTGAATTTGGATGTATTATATTTGCTCTACTCCGCTTTCCCAGTGTAACGTCAGTCTTCCTTGTATCTTATAATTGTGTTCAAACCATCTGAGATGATTAGTCCTTATATTATTTATTTATTTTATGTTCTTATGTGCTTTAAGATGTTAAGAGCAATATTTATGTAAAGGAAACATTGCATAAATAAATAATTCAGAAGAGACATGAATAAGAAATATTAATAATACACCAAATTATTTATCGTATGGCTACAATTCACATTGCATGCCAATATTCTATAATCAGTGCATAAACTGTTAAATAATTATAACTGTACATCAAAATTACTAGTGTAATCAATTGATTTTTGTGTTGGTACCCCAAAATCCACTGTGTCGCTATATTTTCTGTTGGTGTATTCGCTCGTAAAACAAGGTGGTTTTACTGTGAAGCACAGTATCCCATTAAGGCTGTGTGTAACCCCCGGAGGTTACTAGTTTCTTATACAAAACTAATAATCTGAAATAAAATTAGTATCAACCTATACATCAAATTTTGCACCGAATTTGTATCTATCTAATATGAGAGTTTTAATTGTAAAAATATTATCGCTCAATAACTTAAAAATAGACATCAGCGATATTGTTCTGTATTTTTTTAAATCTATTTGTGGGTTTTGAATAACTTTTATATTTATATAGTTTTGTGTGGAAATGTTCAAATAATACGTCATTTTTTTTTCGACTTGATTACCTATAGTTTAGAGCCTTCGTCGAAAAATATTATACTTAAAGATAATAGAATGCCACTTCGTACACGTACTCTTCACGAAAAATAAATCATTTTTACCCGGAACACCAATTTTGAAAACCGCGGCAGGTTCAAGAGGGCAGCAAAAATAAATTACCAAGTACAATAACTATAAGTAATTTTCACAACACAACAAAATAGCTACAATCATATTTGTAGAATGAAGCTTTAGGTACAATTTGCCGCATCGTACGCAAATATGCGTCGATTGGTTTATAACTACTAACAGTTTTTTCTACAATTAAAAATATCCTATTAGATAGATAAAAATTCGCTGTAAATTTTGATATATAGATTGTTATTAATTTTATTTCCGATTATTAGTTTTGTATAAGAAACTATTAAGGACTATAGGGTTGTGCGCCACCTTAAGCACACCAGATGAAAAGTTGCTCCACTCACTGTGCCATTCAGCTTTTATATTGAAGTTTGCTTCACATAAGCTCTCTGATGTTTTCACTGGTTGGTGTTTGGAACGAAGCCAAATAATCCTCGAGGCTACGAAGTCTTTGTGGATGGGTAGCTGAGTGTTACTGAGGATGTTGTACACTGTGAGGTGTGCATGTATCTTTCGGAGATTTGGTGGGATATGTGGTTTAGAATGGGAAATCACTGGGTCGGAGTAGACCTAATTGTGCCTGAAATTAGGCACATCGTGGTGTTGACATCCACACGTTTGCATGTGTGAAATTTAACCAAACAGTTGCACAGTATTCTGCTGCAGAATAAACAAGGCTAAAGGTCGAGTACCGAAGAGTTTCTGATGAAGAACCCCAAGACGTGCTACATAATTTTTGAAGAATATTGTTCTTTGTTTTTAATTTCTCGGAAGTGTCTGATAGGTGTTCTGTCCAGAGTGACTCCGAGATATTTACGAAAAAAATATTATGGAGGGAAAAGCCACTAAGGTAAATCACTAATTTCCTGCCAGCTAGTTTGTTGTTCAATGGAAGGAGCAAACTTCTGTTTTGGTACTGCAGGGTTTTAGTCACCAGTGAGTGAAGTATGTAGCGAGAGAAGACAGATCGTTGGTGAGAACTTCTTATGTGAGTCCAGTTGAAATAACCGAATTTTCTGGAGACGGTTCCAGGCAAGTCCGTTATATAAATATTGAAAAGCAGTGGCGCTAGGGCTGAGACCTGTGTTAATCCATTATTAAGCTTCCGTTGAGTAACGAATAATATATGGCCTTTACATAAATATTGTTTGGTGTTGATCAAATATTTTTAGGACGGTACCATTCAAGATTAATATCGCTATGTTAGTGGCAAATCTTCGAAGCGGAGCTGGTACTTGAAAAAGAAACGAGACTCTTTTTATGATGATTTGGCTTTGGATTTTATGCATTTAGCCAGCTTCTAAACAATTATTCTTTTAATTTTACTGAGGATGAGGTGATATGGACAAGGATAAATGTCCATACCCTGACCGGATCCTACCGAGGCCGGCAAAGTAGCTTAGAAAGACGGAAATCTGTAACAGGAAGGATAAGGTAAAAGACGGCGTGCTTTAGTCAAATTGGTTGGCGGTTTTCAGGACTAACTAAAAGCTAAAGTACCACAGATAATGATCCGCGTTAAATGGCCTTTATCTACAAGTTTTATTTTGTTTAGTTTGTTTGTCAGTAAAACTAAATCTTATTCAATGACGTATGTATTTATTCCAGGCGCCACCTTTAAGTAACATGATTAAGTAATATGTCACTGATGCTACTTAATATTAATTGGTAATTACAGGATCACATATATAATATCCGTGCACTGTCAACCAAACCTTTATGATAATCTAATCATAACTCAAAGAAATGTTTTTAACAGTACCACTTAACATACGAGAAAAGTAACAATTTTAATTGTAAATGATATTTATATTTTAATAGATTTCTTGTTCAACTGAAGAAAAAGGACATCACTTTAAATAAATCGTGGTTGACTTTAAACTTTCTGGAAAATGCCTACATGCAATGACTAACTATTATAGGTGATTAAAATTATATTTATGTTTTATGGAAAATGTGAAATAAAATATTAATTATGAAAACCTACTCAGAGTTGTAAAAGATTAAACACCTCCAGTACTACTGCTCTAATGCAACGAGTGCAAGTTGTACAAAATGTTTTGCAATTTTACTGCAACAGCCAAAGTTATCATACTCGTCAAGGCATTATGTGTCTCAAAGGAAATGGTGACTATAGAAAAAGAAGTTATGATATTAAAAATAAACACATTTTTCATTTAAATGTATTGGCTTTCTTACACAATTTTCCGGAGTTCGCTAGATGAGCCGGCGATTGTTTTCGTTCGCCGATCTTTAACATATTATGACATACACTTTTTCGGCCCGTTCCGCCGGAAAATGAAGATGTCATTAGCCTAGCAACCAACGTTGTTGTGGTGATAGTATTTTTGTTTTCTGGTGTTAAAATTGTATATACTGTGTCAAAATTATTATTTCTTTTGTAACTATTTACTGCTGGGTTTAATTTTTTTTTTCATGTATTTAGAGCCCAATAAATGAATTTAACATTATGTTTTGTTATAATATTCTTATCTTCAATTATCATTACGAGTTCTAGGTTGGTAGCTAGATCGTGGGCTTTTTTAAATGTTTCACATCTAAAGTGAGGCACTTGCCTCACCTTTTCTAACAAGAACGGCGTCAGAACTGGCAAAAGGGGGCACCAGAACTAGCAGTAAGGGGCACCAGAACTGGCAATAAGAGGCACCAGAATTGGCAAAAAGGGGCACCAAAACTGACAAAAAGGCACGCCAGAATTGGTAAAAGGAAGGCCAGAAGCCTGTCATGATATATTATTTTTCAAATAAGTAATATATTTTCCTTTATGAAATTTTGATACATAGCTTCTATAAATGCTGCATTATTATGGAATTTGTCAGATCTTGAAAAGCGTCCACTAATCGCAAACTTTAGTAACCATTTGAGCCACGTCATACTAGAGACTAGTAGAGCTAAATACACACAGCATCCCAAACTCTGGCGATATGCACACGCAGAAATTACGCCAGATCCAGTGCCCGCACAATGCGGAGTGACCCGAGCAACACTGCTTTCTGCATCCTGTAGATCAAAGAGGTGATAGAAAATTTGCAGGCGGAAATGGACTCGATTTCCCTTCGGTAGGTTTTCATACCACCCAAAACACCAATTATCAGGACTACAATCTTAACTTTATACAATGGATACAGCTTTCTAAGCTCGGACCATATACCATATAGAGATCCATATACTTAGACCTTTTTTCCTCCTCCTTGAGAGATATTCTTCTCAGCTGGACTTGAGAATTCGATCACAAACATCTGTTTGGTCTCGATATCCAGGAGGATTATGTCCGGCTTATAGACAGCTAGTCTGTAACCTCGAGGTGGGGAAGGAGTAATTCCAATAAATGCGGCATTTGGAATTTTCTACCACCGATTCTGTGTCAAAAGGGACGTACGGAATAACCGGTATTTGGTCAATGTCATAGGCATGTTTAAGATGGTAGTAGGTATATCACGCGGAGAGCAGCATTATATCGACAAACTTATTTCAAACAAATATAACATATTTGTTAACAAATATGTATTATTACTATAAAAATTATTACTATATAAGACCATCCTTTTATCGCCTGGAGATGCTTTACTCTCTGCCTACCAACTACCAGCTAAGTGGTCAATGTGATTTCTATCATGGAAAATTAAACAGAAAAAAAAATAAATTTTATCAAATACTCCACAATACATATAAATAAATCACAAATTTGTGATTTATTTATATGTATTGTATTTATTATATAAATTGGATTTGTCTATGTACATTCTGTGTAAAGTTCAAGAGACTTTATATACCGACTGATTGTTAGAGAAGCGATAATCAAATATATATCTATTTCACACAGTTCTATGTAAAATTCAGTGAAGTATTTGAACTTCTTATACCCAAAGTTTCGTAGTTTTTATCTTTGTTTGTTATATTTGAATATATTCAGAAAAACGTGTGTGTGTTTTTGTATATGGAGCACTATTATTGCAGATGTGAGTAGAGCAAGTGAAACAAACCAATAGTTGTTGTACGGGTTTTTCTTGGATTTCCACCGAAATAAATATAATAGAATTATGTAAATTCTTTATTAAAGCGACTAGTTTCGCTCATTCGAGCATTATCAAGCTATAAAAAAAATTTTAAAATAGATAAATATAATTTCGAAAATATAAATAGATCAAATGATGATAAAAATAAAAATAAAAATATAAAAATTATAAAAAACATAAAAACGTACCTGATTGTTGAAAATGATAAATACAAATAAATAATAAATAAATAAAAGTTAACATAATGGTCAAAATACGCGGTAAAACCTTGTCAGAAAATAAAATGGAGTATGTTAACGGTTGCTTAGGCAAGTCATAACTTTTGAATACGTCCGATGTGTATTGTTAAAATTAGTCTGAACGTTTAGATTCTGGTCGGTAATGAAGATAAAACAATTTTCAATAAATTTACGTTTGTAAGTGTTGCATTCTTCCGCTAGAATGCGTGCGGTTGTATGCGTTCTAGCGGAAGAATGCAACACTTACAAACGTAAATTTATTGAAAATTGTTTTATCTTCATTACCGACCAGAATCTAAACGTTCAGACTAATTTTAACAATACACATCGGACGTATTCAAAAGTTATGACTTGCCTAAGCAACCGTTAACATACTCCATTTTATTTTCTGACAAGGTTTTACCGCGTATTTTGACCATTATGTTAACTTTTATTTATTTATTATTTATTTGTATTTATCATTTTCAACAATCAGGTACGTTTTTATGTTTTTTATAATTTTTATATTTTTATTTTTATTTTTATCATCATTTGATCTATTTATATTTTCGAAATTATATTTATCTATTTTAAATTTTTTTTTATAGCTTGATAATGCTCGAATGAGCGAAACTAGTCGCTTTAATAAAGAATTTACATAATTCTATTATATTTATTTCGGTGGAAATCCAAGAAAAACCCGTACAACTCCTATTACATAACCACCAATAATCTTATACATTCAAACCAATAGTTCTTTTTCACTATTCAAACCACCAGCATCACTTAATTTTTCTAACCTTCTAAATTGAATTATACTATTTTTCTGGCGGATATCAGTCAATTAATTCCTCCTTAAGTATATAACCTATTTATATACATTGAAAATAAAGTTTAATTTGTTACATATTTATATATTTATATGTATTGTATACGTACATAAAATAAATTACATCATTACATGGTGTTTTAATAAACTGAAATCTAAACTATTTACCAAGAGGTGTAAAATTTCTTTTTGCTTCTAACGCATAAACATGCGCCTAGTTAGATAAACACCTACGCAGGCACGACATGAGATTTTTCGGGCCAAAACAGCCCCTTAGAATGAAAATTTTTAGATGCCTTAGAATTAGAGTTACTATACGACTCGGTTTTACCGGAACAGTCCCGGCTTTGAGTCCTTGTCCCGGTGTTTTACAATTTTGTCCCGATTTTCTAAAAATACTGTAAATAAAACTAAAAATCGAAAAATAGTTTGATAGAAAGCAATGTGATCGCATATTTATTATTATTATTATTATTTTTTAATAAAATTGCATTAATATGTACTTACTGCACTTACAAGAAAACAGAAACCAATAAAACATTTTTATAAAAAATAGAAGTCGAATCGAAATGATTATAAAATTTAGTTTATTTGATATAATACTAGATGAGACGTAATATTTATAAACCAATATCAAGCATAGTAATTTTTGAAATATAACAAATTTTTTCACAATAAATGACCGTGTAAAATGTATAATGCGTACTTCCGTCTCGACATTTTTTATAATTTTTTTTATCAATAGTTATCTACATTTTTATGTTATGCCTTTATTATTAATAACACTTTGTTGAAAGTTCAATGTCGCATGTTCAACTATAAGTTTGTCGTTTTATAAATAATATTTATATCATACGTTAGTTAATAATAATGCTTATGTTTTTTGCAGCTACTGCAAATAGTTCCGTAATGTATGCACATATTCTATTGTTATTCTAATTAGAAGTATTAAATTAAAAGTATTGTCAGAGTTAAGCTAACATTATTTTCTTGTACAGATATTAAATTCTTACTTTTATGGTAGTAGTAGTTATGGTAATATAATAAATTATTGAGGTATTTTGTACAATCTCTTACAATATAAATCTATCAAATGATTAATAAAAATAATAGATTACCAACGTCTAAAGCCTCGCTTATAGTTCCATAACTTAATGCATATCATATGCAAAAGATGTAATATAGGGGTGTTATTGTTCTGAATATTTGTTTCTAATAAACACAACAAAGAGCGTCCTGTGATTATCATGCTAGGTAAAAAATTTAGGGTAAATTTAGGTTAATTTAATAGGGGTTGTTGGGCAGTCATCTCCCACAGCCTTGAATTACTCATGATGTTTCAGAATTCCGCAAATTTTCCTCAGACACTTAATTATATATATATTCTTTATTCCCTAGGCCATGCGGCGTTCAGGGTATTAACCATTACAAAAATAGAAAAAACAATCCAAAAATAAATAACGTACAATACAATACAATACAAATTACAATTTACAATATTTTCTCATTTTTTTCTTCTTGCTTCAATGTCCCTCTCCTTCTTCCTATTCTCATTATGGTTTCCCTCTCCGATCTCCTTCCTTCTTGCTTCCAGTTATCTCACCCATCTTTATTTTATTTTATTCCATTCTCTCGACGACGCGAAAAAAGTTGGTAATGAAGGTTGAGTGACAATACAGCTGTGAAGAAAACGTTTATTTTGAAGATTAGAGAAACGAAAAAAAAAGAGGAGGCGATAGGAGGAAGCGAATGGCAGTGGAGAAAGTGGAGAATTGTTATCCAGGAGGAAAGCCGAATGTATCCTTAAACAGTTAATTAATACTTATAGTGTCTTGTTTAACTTTCTATACATTTTTCAAGTTTCGCATTCGTACAGACGTACGGACTTCATGTTCTTATTAAAAATTCGGAGTTTTATTTTCCTACTTAAATGATTAGAAGCTCAGATGCTCCGTAAGAAGGAAAAGGCTAGACAGTCTCTGCCTATTTTGTGGGCGATATTTAGTTCAGTACCGCCATTGGTCGACATCTTGCAGCCAAAAGAGCAAAACTCTTGAACTTGTTCAATTTTTGTTCCCTGGATAGTAAGTTTGTTGAGGTTATTGGTGCCAATACGCATCTCTTTGGTCTTCTTGACGTTAACTGAGAGGCGTACATCAGAGAATTTTTCCTAGACTCGTTGTAAAGTATTCTTTATATTAATGTATGTGTGCGAAAGTGAACAAATATAGTCCGTATGGTCCAGGTTGCCTAAACGCGGTCTATTAGTGAAGTCCAACACTATACCATTGGCGGAAGTATTAGCTGATGTCAGAAAGTAATCTAGTACTGCGTTAAATAGTAGAGGGGATTATACTCAGCCTTGTTTGACCCCTGAAAGTAACTGGATGATTTCGCGCACGTGTGCTCTGTATAGTATCTTGCAAGTAGCGTTATTATAGAGTAATTTAATTAGGTTAATTATTTTGTCAGGGATCGAAACCTTTTCTGATAGTGGGCACTTATTTAATTCAATATATGTTACTGGTATTTAAAAATCGTTTGAGGATGGAAGGTAAAATTTCCAAAAAACAACCTGAAAACGGCAGGACAAAGAATTAAGAAGCAACTGAGAACGGAGATAAAGAAACAACTTCAAAAATCATTTGGAGCTGAAATTTTGTGCGGGCCGTTTGAAACTTATTGTTGGCTCGTGAGCCCTAACTTGGACACCACTGGCTTAGTGGATAGCTAAAAGCAGCCGACGTTTTCAATTTTATGTTTACATTATTTCAATCTGTTTATCCAGCAACGTGTCAATAGGTTATAATAAGAGATATCTGCTTAACGTGTGAGATTAAAAATGATCTCTAAATGCACCTTATAAAAGCTCCTAAGGCCTTACGGAGGAGAAGTGCAGGATGAAACACGCGCGTACTTTATTTTATACGGGCACGATTTTTGTATAGTTCTTGTATATTATTGAGGATCAGTCTAATACTAATTCTTAGATTGAAATCATTATGAAGTATACCGCTGGAAGAAGGAAGATACGGGAGTAATTTTTTTGAATTATACGATTTAAAATTTAGGTTGCCAAATTTGATAGAGCCGATTTAATTTTCCTCGTGCTGGAGATGGTGTTTCGAAAAGCCCAAGATCTACAGCTCAATGGGTACCACAAGATTTTAGGGTATATACAAATGACCTGATGAGAAAGAAGATTGAATACCCGTCAACCAGTGGGAAGACCTCGAAAGATCTGCTAACTGAAGATCTAACAAGTATTATTATACACATGGCAAGACCTGACAATGAACATATCAGGAACAGATCACTTTTGGCCATAAGTCCTCCGACTAATGTGAGTGAGGCCAAAAACCAACTTGACTGATAGTGCCCAATGAAGAAGAAGAAATTTAATAGAAGTTGTCAGTAAGAATAGTAAAATCTTCGATTAACTTTATTCTGAACTTTCCATGTAGTAAAAAATCCAATCATTTGTTACATTTTTTTTGCAATTAACAATCTAAAAATTTCTCTTCAACAAAAACAGTAAAAAATTCTATTTGCCAATTATTGCAAGCCATTATTATAGTAACGAAATCTTGCACAACATAACCCAATATATCATCTATCGATTTCCGCTGTAGAGAGATAAAAAGTACGTAATGTAGAGGCATGTCGCGTGCTGTCATTACTTTTATTAGTGTCCGCTATGTCTCGCGAGTGTTCTAATTGATAGCGATAATTTGTAAATGTTGGAGCATTGCTCTGCAACCAACGTACACATACAGTGTTTTTAAACTTTTTGTTACGTGGACTGTCAGTTAGTTAGTGACTTTATGACAGGAAAACTATAGATACATTTTTAAGAATTTACAACATGAATGACAAGAGAGGAATTAAGTAGAGATAAGCTATTTATTAGAGCTTAATCTACAGTTAAGATTTTCTGCCACAAGCAATCTTAACATGTTTTGAGGAAATATGAAGAAATTAACGATCAGCAGCAATAAGCATACATAGTTGTTTTCGAGGATAAAATACTATAAGGAAGACATTCCCAAAAAGAAACAAACCGACAAATACAGTGAAAGGCCGATAGAAATTTCAACAAAATGACAAGCCAGTAAATCAACTAACTAAAGTTGATTCATCGATATGCATCAAATGTGCGCAACAACTTTGGTTCTTTAAAATTTGCTACAAATGTATTACGTTTACCAATTGTTTCTTCTAGAAATGCATCCAAGAATAACCTTCCCGTTCAGGCATGGAATTTTTCAAAAATAAGAATTGTCCTGGCTAATTGCCGAAGCAGCAAAGGCAATAAAAATTAAAATAAAAAAAACTGCATTTGTTTTAATTTCGTCAATGCATTCCCGATAATCGTTTAGATTTCCATAAAGACAATATTGTTGGTAGTGCAACAGCCACCAATGTGCTATGTTGTGCGTATTTACTGGAAAACTAACACGGGAGAATTACATATGGTAAGAAAATATGAAAGAGCATAGGAATGGTTAAAAGATCTAGTACGAAATATTATAAGAAAATAACATACATCCAGAAATGAAACAGGATTCGAACTCGGTACTTTTGCAAACTATTACTATCTATAATGCTATAGTCAATTATATATATATATATATATATATATATATATATATATATATATATATATATATATATATATATATATATATCATTCAAAACAATAAAACTACCATATAGGTATCCGCAATTTACTTATTTGCCGTTTTCAATAAGATTTTAAAACAAATTCTCTCTATACCCGTATGAATTTAAAATTGTTTGAAACTGAAAACTGGAGCAGGTATTTTGGCATAGTTTAAAGGAAGTCGGTAGGCGTTGGAGCCACATTTTAACTTTAAAAGTTCCCTTTGCTGCGATAGTTCGCGCCTTCCAACGTAAGTGGCTCGGCACTCGATGCAGGATATTCGTTTGTACTTCACCTTATGCGTTCAACGTTGAGAGTATTTGTCGCAAACTGCCGGCTTAACAGATAG
The DNA here is from genome assembly GCA_963971575.1 of Liopterus haemorrhoidalis. NCBI lineage: Eukaryota > Metazoa > Arthropoda > Insecta > Coleoptera > Dytiscidae > Liopterus > Liopterus haemorrhoidalis. The sequence continues at coordinate 16,804,997 of OZ020620.1, forward strand.
TCCAAAAGGTCGACAGGCTAAAAGTCCAATATACCAACAAACTAACATACTAACAGAAGAACAAATGAACAGTCTAAGAGATTTAACTATCCAAATTAAAAAATTATATTAAACGTAGTTGCGTTTATTTGCAAACTGTGAATCTGTAAACATATGGACAAATCATGTATAAAAACTGTTCATAGATATTCTTTCTACTAAACCACTGATAAATAATACTGTTAGTGGACCATAATTAAGAATAGACGAAGTGAGAAATGCTGTGACTAAAGCCAAAAATGGTTAAGCAGTTGGACTCTGCAAAATCTACAGGATGTTAAAACTTTTAAATTATGACAGTATCAAAACAATAATCGACTTTTTAATAAAATATATGATACCGGAGAAACATCATTTAACTGGTTTCAATCTACATTCGTTATACCATGAGTTCAAAAAGAAATTACATAAGGGTTGGAAAAATAAAATAATGTCTACTCCAAGCTTTAGAACTAATTAACTGTCATCACTGTTGTCGTTGTCATAAGTTATTTATTGTTATATAAAGCTTACAGTAGACATTATTTTATTTTGCCATATCCAACCCTTATGCAATTACTTTTTGAACTCATGGTACTTCCAAAGCACACATCAGCTAAATCTTGTAAAGATTATAGAACAATAAGCCCATCAGGCTTTTTGCCATTGCATAAAAATTCTTATGAAAGTAATTCGTAATAGGATCTATAAAAGGTGCAAAGAAGGAATTAGCAGGACACAATTTGGTTTTCGCAACACGAATCAGCGAAGTTATCTTCTCCATTCAAGTACTGTTCCAATGTTGAAGAGATATGAACTGCGATATGTACGCCTGCTTTTTAGATTATCAAAAAGCATTTAGCAGTGTAAAACATAACTGGTAGATACTGTCATGTAGACTATATAGATGATAACGACATACACCTAAGCACGAATCTCTACTGGAACCAAAAGTCAACAGTACAAGTTTAAGACCAGAATAAGGATGCCATTGAGATCCGAGGCGTGGTGTACAATAAAGATGCATTCTTTCTTCTTTACTCTTCAACTTACACTTAGAAGAAATACTCAGAATTTAAACAGCCAGAGCAGCGTTCATCAAGGTGAAAGAAAAGAAAATAAAGAAAGAAAGATAAGAAAATATTCTGCTCTCATGATTTAAATTCAAACTACCACCTTCGGCTTTTAAGATGCCATGTCTTTTCATGTATTTTCTACGGTGTAGAAACATAGAAGCTGCCCAATGCTGATTCTAGCAAATTAGAGAATTTCTAGTTTTGGACTTATCGCCGTATTTCATATCTAACAAGAAGTTCCTGGGAAAAATAGGAAAAGAGCCAGAAATACTGTTTACAGTGAAGAGAATACTAGAATACCCCGAATATATAATGAGAAACAGGGACAGGTATGGCTTACTGCAAATAATATAGCAAGGCCAGACACATGGTTGAAAAGGACCAAGTCGACCTCGTATATCCTGGTTACAGAATTTGCGTCTGTTGTTTACAGATACCTCAGTAGATCTTTTCTGGGCAACGGATAAAGTGAAAAATGCCGGAATGATATCAAATTTCCGAACAGGATTACTACAAGAAGAAGGATCCGTGATCTTCTAGGGAATCAACAGATTTTTTTCAGTGGAACATGAAACTGTGTGGAATTCTTTAGCTATGCACTGCAACGTCTATAAGCTCTACACACTCCTTAAGACAAAAATTTATATTTAACACTTAATGCTATTAGCGTTTTTTAGCGCTTAGGGTAAGAAAGTAAAAAGACGTAAGATTTAACCTAACAAAATGTCAAAATGTGACAGTAAAAAGAAAAGGTCTATTAATATTGTTGGCCAATTATTTTACCGCACAAATAAGAATTTAAACAGTAAATTAAACCTCAGAGCTCATGGAAAACATTTTCAGTATCACTGTTCTGGTTGCAGTATGTTTGTCGGTCGGTGTGAAATAATGAAAACGGACAATTATGAACGTAATAAGGTGATTATGAAATAGTTCGATCGATTAAGATAAATATCAGTAGCACGGAGTTAGATGGTAAAGAAACACATGTAAGAAGCTGACTTCCGGGTCTCATGTTTGATCGAATTTATTGATTAGACATTGATTGTGTACGGATTTAATTTTGTTTTAGGACATGAAAAGATTTCATTGTTCTGAGATGATAGATTTTGATTAGTTATGATTGATTTCAATAATAATTATAGTGCATACCAAGACTAGATTATAAAAAAAAGTTTCTAAATTTTTCTTTCTAATTTTGGGCACTATCAGTTGTCTTTGCTTTTGGCATTACTCGTACATAATCTTGCTCTGTTAAAGACTACCTAGATCAACGATGACGAACATTTCCTCGTAAGTAGAAAACTTTAATTTGAAAATTGAATCTTCAAATCGTGAATCAAATACTTAAGGGTACGTATAATCCCCCAATTTTTTAAACAAAACTAACAAATATTTTAATTGTAGAAAATTTTTTTGTATAAAGATCTCAATAACATAACAATAGATGCCAAACAACACAAATTTCTGTAATTTTTTAATATATTTGTGAATTTTAAATATATATGTGTATTTCAATTAATTTTTATATTTACATAGTTTTGAATTGTAAGGTTCAACAAAACGATCAGGTTTGCGAAAATTAAATCATTTTTATCCTTTTATACTCTCTAGTGGGTTCTTGCAAAAACGCTTTCCTTTCCTTTCTTGGAGACATTGTAGGCTGTAAAATGCGCTGGCCTGTAAAGGTGTGATATTCTACAAATGAATATTCATTTTTGTTCTGTGTTACCTGACTTTTCTATAGAGATGATTTTTGAAAATCATACAAGTCTTCAATAATTTTTCCATTTAATTTAAATGAATTAACAACAAAATACCGTAAAAATCCGCATAGTATTTTGGGTTCATTAGCATATTTGACACTTTTATAACATTTGGCAATATCGCACCCATTTCTCATAAGAGCAATTCTGTATTTTAACGTTTGAACGGGCTTTTAGTATTGTGTTCTCCAAAAATCACACACATTTAGATTGTGCTGCCATCTATTATAAAAACTTCCACGATCGGTCAATCGACTTGTTGACCATGCCTGAAATAGAAAAAATATTTACGGGAAAAAAAGGTCGGCATTAAAAAACAATCAATATTTAATATATACATCCCGTAATAAAGAAGGCCGGCATACGTGTGGCGTTAGGCCGGAGTGCTCTGATTTATATGAGGCGAGTTGATATTCGTTTTGGTTTAACTCTGCGGTTCAATTAGCTACTTGTTTAACATCATTAATATTAATTTACGGGCGACTTCAATAACATTGCGGTGTTAAATATCTTTGACGCATTTCCCCTACTTATAATGTTACTCAATGATTTTCACACGAGCGCCGACATGTTATTTTAGTGATGAGTTGAGGAAAATTTATTCCAGGAAAACAACATTTCTTTCAGTTCGATAGTTAAAATATTAAAACAGTGGGTGCTTTGAAGAATACGATTGATAATGTGGCCTGAAAACAAATGTCAAAAAGGCGAAATATGTACATATAACACTACAACCTGAGAAGCCTGAATTTTCAATCTATATCAGACAATGTAGTGTAAGTCCGGGTTAATCCGGAAGGCCAGGCGTTAGATGGAACATTGCTTTTATTTTGTAATATTAAGGGTTAATCACTTCGTAGTAGTACAGTTGTGTAGCGTATTTAGAATGTTTAGCCCCCCTATGTTTTGAATGACAAGATTTTAAAAACAAGTAAGGGTAAGAACAAGTAGAAAGATTGTTTGAAAAAAGAATATTTGAAACATTATTTACCAATATAAAAGAAACTGACAGCCGCCTTTTTTGATATTTTGTTGATTATCTTGATATAATTTGTAGCGGACTTATATTTCATAGATATTTATAAAATATCTTTAATGTACCAAATAGGGGATAGGCATGATTTTTTTTAAATTTTTTATTTTATTCCTCTTGTTAAATATAAACATAAAAAACAGGTTTTTTTTTTTTTTGTAATTTGAAGACTTAAAAAAATCATAAATGTATGTAGCGCGCGAAAACGACGTGTGACGTCATACCCCTTCTAACTGACGTATGACACTACTAGCTTACCGGCGTACATAGTCTGTTCTGAACTTATTTGTTTATATAACTTTCATAGGTTATGTAAAGTTAGAGTGATTTTAGTTAAAATAAAGTTTAATTCTATAAAAACAATTTATACATGTTTACCGAATTAAATTTTATATTAAAATAGATAACTTATATTGCAGTATTTCAATTATGCCTCTAACGTTTTGTAACTTCATGTAAACAATGTAGTAAAATTCTGACATCTAAATTACATAAATATTTACATTTTACAGAGTTGCAGCGTTTGTTTACATAAATTTATAGAATATAAAATAAAAATTACTTTGACACCACGTATTTCCTCAGCACTGTAGCATTCATTATTTTTCATATATTCCATGAGCATAAATGCATCATTGTTGGGTAAATTATCACTCTGAGCCCTAACAAAATCTTTATCTGCCATTTTAATAATAAATGCGTGAAAAATTGCTTAAAAACAAATATAAACCTCTCGAACAATACAATACACACACGTGTAAAGATTATGTTGTAGCTGTATCTGTGATGTGAAACCCCTATCGTTTGACGTCATACTCAGTCGTTTTACTCGGCAACCTTCGCTCCGTGGTCGGCTTCTTTCAAATTTACAATATTTTAATTCAAAAATTTGGCTATAATATTAATTAAAATGTAATTTTTGTTTTGTTAGGTGACATAACTAACATTAACATATCAAAATAATGTAGTTTTAAGGAAATACAAATTTTATGCGTATCCCCTATTACCAACGTTTACAATTACTCATCGGCAGAAAAAAAAAATATCATTTTGCTATGGATATGTTGTACAACATTTAGTGTGTACAAGTGACAAGTTTTAATGGGTATATAACACCTTCAAGCAGGTACAGGAACATTAATTCTAAACCACATAATTTATTCTGAAAAAAATTCAGCAAATCGGTGTCGGTACCAATTTTTCTACGTGTGTGCTAACCGGCATCAAGATATTTCGACAACATGCGCTTATAGAAAGTATTATAAACTTAATAAAATACTGAAAGGGAGAAGAAGACTAAGGAGAACTTAACAAAGACCATAAATATAACTGAGCAAGATAATATTTCCTACTTGCAGGTTTTAAAAAATATGAAAAATAATTCCTTTGACATCTGTTTAATAAATCGGTAACTGAAGAGTAAGGATACTATCAAACGACAAATGAAAAAATGATAATTATTTTCCAATAATTCTGCATGCGTATCTATCCTCATATACTATATGAGCCATGTCATCCAGGCATTATGAGTTAAATGGTTTTTTGTAATATTTTTCTTACTCCCATTCTACTTACTATTTTTTTTTTAAGGATTTACTTTACTTTTTGTTATATTAAGGGGGGGGGGATTCTGATCACCACATTTGAAGCATATTTTTGTGAATTTTTTTCAAATCTATGGTTAAATTTATTCATTTTCAAACTAAGTACATATATAAAGTATGTTTTGAAGAAAATACAAAAAAATTTTGAAGGCAAAATATGGCGAAATGAGCCAGCTGTGGCAAATCTTCTCAGACTCCAGGAAAAAAATTGGATTTTGCGGTGACCAGCATAACTCGTCACTGGATCATCTGAAATCAAAAATCTAAAAAGATTTTGTTAGTTTATGAGTTTGCCGAGGTAACGACGTTGAGATATTTTTTTTTCATGTTTTTTTTTATTTAACAATCACAAATATACTCATTTTTAGGTTTTTTTTTTAGGGGGAATTAATTTTTTTTGTCTTCTAAGTAACGCTAAAAACTGAAAAATCATTTTAAAAATAAAAACTCAACGTCATTACATCGGCAAACTCATAAACTAACAAAATCTTTTTGGATTTTTGATTTCAGATGATCCAGTGACGAGTTATGCTGGTCACCGCAAAATCTAATTATTTTTTTCCGGAGTCTGAGAAGATTTGCCACAGCTGGCTCATTTCGCCATATTTTGCCTTCAAAATTTTTTTGTATCTTCTTCAAAACATACTTTATATATGTATTTAGTTTGAAAATGAATAAATTTAACCATAGATTTGAAAAAAAAATCACTAAAATATACTTAAAATGTTGTTATCAGATCCCCCCCCCCTTAAACCAAAGATTTTGCACTGTTTTATGACATAAAAAATGTAACTAATTATTAAAAATTAAAGAAATTATTGCAATCTAAAATTTTTTGAAGAGAAAAGTATACAGACCCAGAGAGATATGGGATGACGAAATTGCAGACATTTTAAGAAGAAAACCTTTAATTTATCGCTGTGTCTTCTTCGGGAAAGCATGATTCTGCGACAGTTTAACACTTTAGTAGTGCCAATACGTCTAATGGAACATAAGTTTGTTGTTTTTTGGCGTTTCGTTTCTAGTGACTGCCGGTAATGCTCAAAGGTTGGATTTAAGTCTAGCGACAAGTTTTTTTTTTTTTTTTTATCGAATATTATTTTATTTGCAATTAACCTTTTATAAGGCTAACCATCAAATTTGATGTACATATTATTTGTCAAGTATGAAGTACTCACCCATTAGTGAGTCTTTTTACAATATATATAAAATATATTATTATATTATAATGTTGCATACATATAACTATTTACAATTATTTACAATTAATTTAGATTTTAATCAAAAATTAGATCTAAAGGTTTTCTTCTTTGAAGTCTTCTTGTTTCATCCTCGTTACTCAGGAGATTTAATGCTAGATCATTGGGATGGTAATTTAATCGATTGGCATGCCTAGTTGCAAATTTCCTTACTTCATCTTTAATTGTGGTGATTTTTAAATCTCTGTGTAGAATTTCATTGATAACATACCAAGGGGCATTAACTATTAAACGTAGTGCTTTATTTTGAAATCTTTGGATTATGTTAATATTCGAATTTTTTGCACAGCCCCAAAGCTATATACCATATGTCCATACAGGCTTTAAAACTATTTAATAAACTAATAATTTGTTATATAGACATATAGACTTAATTTAGATTTATATCAGTGTTGCCAGATGGTGAAAAAGAAAAAATCGTACCAACACTTCAAAATGATCGTATTTTCAAGAAAAAAATAGTACAAACAATCGTATTTTTTAAAAAATAATCGTACAAATAATTTGCGGTGTAATTAATTTAAAAATTATTAGGTATATATTTTTCTATTGCACAATCATAGTAGCAGAAAAGGATAAAAAATTTATAATACAGCAAAGTCCTTTTTATAAATTTTTATTGTTACAATAATTGAGATAAAATGTATCGACTTACATGCAGTAATGGGCGCGTAAGTTACATGATGTAACTTACCTCATTGTTGACGCGTAAACAATTGATGTAAAGTAAACACAAAAACTCTTGTAAACAATGTAAACAATGTAAACAACGTAAACAATGTAAACAATGATTTAGACATGCGCACTTGTTTTGAATTACAGAACCTCATTTTCAATACATTTTTATAAATAATAAAATTTGAATGAAACAATTTTAAATGAAAAAGTAAGTATATAAAATTAGGACAAGCCAATAGACATATTAATAAAAATCGAATTTGCATCATTATACAGGCGTTACATACAAATTAGTAAATATAAATATGAAAAATAAAAAACTTTTTTCTTTAAAAAATTCAGTCTAATTTTTTAAGTAATAAAATAGGTACATTAAATTTCACCTTCAAGAAAATTAGCCTATATTTTTTAATAACGAAAAGATGCATTGCAAATTTTGCATAACGCCCTATATTTTCTTTCATTTTCTTTAATTAAAATCAAACCTAGTTCTTCAGAACTATTCCGTAAACGTAAACAATTAAAGTTTACGTGTAAACGCCCATCACTGCTTACATGTTAATACAGGTGTAATATATTCTTTATTGTAGTGTCTTTATTGTAGAATGAAATGAAATATCCATATTTGTTTATAATAATTCAAAATGTGCGTCTGCGCAGATAGTTCAAAACTGGTAATTTCCTGACGGTAACTTAAGGACAAAATTACTGTAGCTGATGACAGCACCAGAGATTTAAACATCAAGTGTGAAAGCAAACCGAAGTTAAACATCGGTGAACTTTAAGTTCACTCGTCTTAAAGTTCTAGTGTGAAAAGGATATAACTAATGAGGAGTGAGCTTTTTATTTTTGAATATTCGAATATGCCCGAGCATACCCGATCTTAGCGAGATAAACCATTCTATTTAAGAGCGCGTCGATTTGAAATCCGAGGGCTAAAATATTCAATATATCGCATTATATAATATTAATATTTAACTTACTAAAAATGTATATAAATAAATATGTTTCATCAATAATAACATCAAAAAAATCGTACATCTGATACCAAGAAGTCGTACATCGTACACATGCAAAAATAATCGTACAAATACGATTTAAATCGTACATCTGGCAACACTGATTTATATCCCAGTAACCAGTACTTGCTTTTAATTTTAATATTTAGCTGTTTTCTTTTCATTGTTAAATGCTTCTTCCATGTTAACCTCTTGTCCAAATGGATACCTAGGTATTTAGCCTCGTCCTCTAGCGACAAGTGTAGACAAACTACTTTCAATTGTAGACAATCAACACCATTTCGTCCGATATCATTATTCTAAATGATAGATATTTCGACTGAAAAATCTTGCAACCTTAACCACGTTGTAGAAACATGCTTGTCTAACACTGCATAGATGTTGGTACCTTCGATGTAAAAACCTCGACACCTAACAAGGTGAATTAAATAAAATAAGTCCAAGAGAAGGATTAAGTAAAATTAAATAAATTGACGAAGATGTGGAAAGATGTTGTTGGACACTTCTGCCCCAAATTATAAATTTCAAAATATATAATCACACATATAATATATACACTTATATAAACAAACATTTTGAAATTCAATATTATTATAATTATAATAAATTATATACTTTTAAATCATTATATATAATCTTGCCTTAAAACTACATAGCTAGTAATAAATTTGATATTTTTCACGGTGAGCAGAAAATAATTTGTAAATCAATGACATAATTCTTGAATCCCCGCGAGCAACTTCGTAAAGAATCATTACTCAAATTAACAAAGTTAAATACATTCCTTACACACGTAGTCGGTAGCTCGGCTCTTCCTTATTACATTTAAACATACAGATTTCTAAATTAATTAAACAACACAAATTTATCAATTAATTGGCGGATCGTAGCGACATCTATGATTTGAAATTAATAGGTGGGAAAGGATGTCAAAAATAAGATACTTTATGTGAACGCAATGCAGTTATATCCTTAACATAATGAAGTTAATGAAATCGCCGGTAGTCATTTTATAAATAAATGTTACCTTTTAACTAGTTCTAGGTTGTAAAATATTATTTTGACTTGCAACACACTCATAGCAGTGGCGTAACGTAAATTATTTAACAATTAATTATATAACAAATAATTATTAACGTAAAGTATAAATTTTTACATAATTCAGGATTTTGTAGATATTTGGTGAAAAGGGTCAATGATAAATCCTATATTTTTCAGAAACATAATCTCAATCAAACATTCCGAGACCAATTTTCAGTTCACCATCTTCTTCTTAGTGTTTTATCGTTGATCCGGTGTCCGCTTTTTGAATTTTTAACGCCAATTTTGCCGATCAAACGCTTCTTTCGGTCTTCATATCAATGTTAAATTGTTTGTACTTGCTGTTTGACCGCTAGGGTATTGACATGAGTTCAACTCCTATGTCGAATAATTTGTGTAAAAAATATGCATATAAATTACAGGTTCTCCTTAACCGTCCGTAACCGCTATAAACTGTTGTGCCTTTCTGTTTACGCTAAAAATAGGATGTAATACGAGGGTTGCCTCTTATATTTCGGGATTGTGCTAAACTAGTGCAGACATCTGGCAACTGACGCTTCTATCGTAAAGTTTGATATTTTTGACGGTATACGTACTCAGAACATATTGACGTACGAGCGCTATTTGTGTTGTTTACAGTAACTTGAAAAAAATCTCGGCTAAATTTTTTTTATAACTTTCGGCGTCGATTAACCCAACAACAGTGCATCAATGAACTTAATTCGACTTTTGGCGATGAAGCACCATCAAGGACTACTGTTTATCGATGTTATGCCGACTTCAATTGTGGCCGTAGTTCACTTAAGAACGGATTTCGTGAAAGTCGTCCAAAATCGGTTGTTGTTCCAGAAAACATTGATGCTGTGCGTGAACTGATACTGCAAGATCGTCGTGTGGCTTATCATGAGATTGAGGTATCCTTGAGCATTGGTGGGACCAGCATACTTTCATTATTGCATAAACATTTGGCCGTCAAAAAGATTTGTTCGCGTTGGATCCCACATAAGTTGACAATCGCAGTGAAAAAAGCGTCAATCGGAGTGGAAAAAGTGCTTCGAAAAAGGGTTCAAAAGCATTTAAAAGTGTATTGATAAATAATTGTTTTTAATTTCAAATCCCGAAATATAAAAGGCAACCCTCGTACTGACCGCCTAGGGCTGTAGCGCCAATGATGATGATCAATGTGCATGACAAAATTTCAGATTTTTTCCAGATTTTTAAACCAGCCCTTCTAAGTCAGAAGGTGGTGGAAAAATTGTTTCTGACACATTTTTAACAAAAATTGCGTCAAAATAAAAATAGTTTTTTAAACTGATTTTTAATCTAGTACAAGTAAAGTAGTATTTTATAAACAATTCACAAAATTAAATATCTAGAAAAAATTATGTGATCTAAAATTTTGAGCGTACTATTCCGATACAGATGTGCTTTATCCGTATTTTTTGAAATTTTGAAACAGATCCTCCAGTAAACTGAATGGAGGACAAAAGTTTGTATTACATATTTTGCCAACAAATATGAAAAAAAAAGTTTTATTTTGATTAATACATATTAATATACATTATATGTTTGTGAAAATTCAACCTGTACTACTGCTGTACAGACAGACATGCACTAATGTGTCACTAATGTCACTTAATGTGACGGTCGGGTTTTTACTTACTTAAAGAAAAAATATTTTGACGCCATTTTTTCCGGAAACGTGCCAACAATATTGTATCGCCACCCTATTTCCCAGACGGGTACTAATATCAGAAAAAAAAACATGCTCAAAATTTGCTATAAGTTACCGAATTGCTATAAGTTATTTTTAATAACATGTGAAGAGTCTACTGAAACGTTTTATGGGGTTTAAAAACAAAAACTGTTTTAAAAAGTCTTTTTATTTTCGACTATTTTTATCAAAAAAGTGCAAAGAATATTTTGTGTTCCCTCAAAAATTCGATATTTTTCGAAAAACTTATCTGATCAGAATTTCTTAGTGAATTACTTCATTTATTATTTACATTTTTAGTGAAAATTTCCTAAAAATATTTAATAATTTTGCTCGTTTATCTAGGATTTAAGAGGTTTTATTTGATATACTACCCAAAATTTTAAAAAAGTTTTCGTTAAATACAAATTTGATGATATTTTCCGAGCGATGTATGTATACAAGAGACTATATTTGAAGCCTCAATATGTTATCTGTATGTGGGTCAAAGAACTGTACATGTATTTCAAATTTTAACTATCTAGGTCTGGCCGGTTTGTTGCAGTTTCTAGCGTACAGACAGACAGACATCGAAAAATACACTTGAGTGACGGTATAAGGGTATTTTTATCATACCTACAAAACCCTAAATAGCTGCGGACGTTTTAGAAACCATCAGCAAATCTGTTCCCATCATCAGCGATCAACAAGGCGATGATAGGCACAGGGAAAGATTTTTAGAGGAACGAATATTTGGATCTTATGGGTGTGAATAACTATAGTAAATTCCATTTAATTCCGTTTTTCATACTTACCCCACTTAGTTGGTAAAATAGACGATCAAAAGTGAAGAGTTGTCTTTCTGATGTCTGACACAAATACAAAAATACTGAGAAATAATTTCCAGAAACATAAGTAGGTGCATATTTCGTTTAAACTCGACTGTGACTTTAATTGCATATACAGTACATAAGATTTGTGTGTATGTTGACAGTTATCGCTTACCCGGTTTGTGACTGTCTAATGATCATAAGAAATAATAGAGAATATTACCTCCAGTTAACACCTTGAGTCCAGCACAAAGCTTAACTAATGGACAGCTGTTTAAAAGAAAACTGAATACTATTTATGCTTTAGTATATAATTATGGGTGACATAAATATTCTTCATTATACCCAATAGAATTTTCTAATACCTGAAATTCCTATTACCTATAGTTGTAAATCATGCCATGACAATTGGTTGACGGCAAACAAATGACTAATCAATAGTAATGTATCTACGGTAAAACAACTTAAGCTATCTAAAGAAATTTGAATAAACGATCTATCTCCGAATATCTGGTTAAACCAATAAAAATTTACTAACCATAACAAGATTTTGAGTCGAAAATGAAGAGAAAAGCAATAAATATTGGCGAAAAGATGAAAAAAAAAACGAAATCTAAACATGTTTTCGTTTCGATGAAGCACTGGAAACATCTAACAAGAGACTATGGTATAGTCTATTTCACGATAAGTTGAAGTGACTATCTACTTATGGTCCTAAACACAGTGGGTGGTAATTACAAATAACTCTAATTCCTTGTTTGTACCCATAAACTAGCCAGAGATGTATCAGTTATAAATTACATTACACCATGTAATGACACAATTGTAACAAGAAATAAACATAAGATATCATCAAAATAAACTTTATTTTTATTATAAATACAATTAATTTATAGAACTTATAATTAAATTTAAAACATTACAATAAAATAAATTTAAAATTAAATAACGTTTAAGATAAAAAAAAATCTTACAAGTCCAAATGATTCTCTGAATCAGTCTCTAAATTAATGATTATAGTACGTTCTATTTGAATATAACTGCCCTCAGTTTTAATAACATGATTTACACAATTTTTCCAACTATCTACAGGGATATTTTCCACTTCTTTTTTTATAAGTTCTACCACAGTGCCGTTTAAAGTGGGAGAAACATTATTCCGTTTTATTCTCGCCTTTAACTGACTCCACATTTGTTCAATAGGATTGAAAGACTTTAAATTTGTTATAACTTTCTTTTGACAAAAGGGCAAGCAATATTAAGTCACAGAAAAACACAAAAATTTTGTGCAAGTGGAAATGCAATTTTCCCTATGACCGGAAAGCGTGCAGGGGTTTAGTACCATCCCTTTTTTGTTGTCACAGGGTAAATATTTTCTCCTCCAAAAGGCATGCTGTATGAAATCGGAGACCAAAAATGTCATGAGCTCCCGGTCTAAGATGAGCTCTGTGAGATAGACGGGAATTTCAATCGAAGCGCAAATGTTAAAAGAAGCGTTACAGCTGCCGTTCGACTTCATGAAATCAAAGCAAATGAAATTGTATGTATTTTTCAAGAAAGTGTGAGAATTTAATTTCGTACCGACGAACTGATGAATTAGTATTTATTTTAAAAAATTCATTAATTATATTCAGAGATTATTATTTATTTTGTAAAAGAATTTAAACTTTATTTATTAAATACATTTATAATTTATTTTAAATATATATAGGCTATGTATTAAATAAACATGTTAGATTGTTCTTAAAATTTTGACATGGAACCTAACCTTATTTATACCTATCGTCCATTATATTTGTGTTCATTTTACGCCGATTTTTTTTTACGCAGGAGTCTGTTGGAACGGAACCCCGGCGTAAAACGAGGTTTACGTGTACTTTATTTTTAGGGGTCCGCGATAGAAAATTAATAATTTTACTGGTCCGCAGTACGTTTTCAGTTGAGAAACACTGGTCTAAATTGCTGTAACCAGCGAAATAAAGATAACTAAACATATTTTTTTACTATTGCTCTCAAAAATTGCATGACCACGTTAATGATTAGCAGTGTACATATTTTAAACATAGTGGGCATAATAGCAATTCGGTAATACCTTTTCTGCAGTATGTGCACCCGTTTGTCCATTCGCCAAGTACCATACTGTGCACTCTGTGCATACACACCTGCTTCGTCTCTGATGGTTGAGCACGACGGTTACACTAGTTGTTTTGGTGCGTAGTTTAAAACTTGTCCGTAAAGCAAAAACTTGTATTTGACGTATGACGTATGTTAATTTATAATTTAAAATGGATATTGGGTATAAAATTTAATCAGAGAAACGAAAATATACTCCTGCAGTGGTAAATGATGTATGGTTACGATGCCAGCAGCCACTGGGCAGAACATATTACTGGGAATCAAATATACAAAATATGTATCAAATCTTATTTTAGAAATTTTAGAACTTTATGTCTAAAATGTAACTTGCATTTCTATGTAGCAGCGTAAAGATTAAAGACCTAGGCCGAAAAAGATTTACTTTCGCCCAAAAAATAACTTATGACAACAACAACAGTGATGAGAGTTAATTAATTCTAAAGCTTGCTGTTGACATTACTTTTATTTTTCGTAACCAACCCTATGTAATTTCTTAACTCATGGTGTTCAATTTTTTTATTTTTCTTTTGTTAATTTTAAATTGTTATTTGTTTCAATAAAATATAAAAACGTTTATTTTCTTAACGATTGCTACTATAAATTTAGTTGGTGACAGCATGAAGAGTTATAGAACATACCATAATATTTTTGAAGATCGACATAAATCAATTATCACGTATAACAATAATCACATTGTTAAACTACAAAAGAACGTGGGTTCATGTTTACAACCACGTTATAAACAATCAACGGTTAGTGGCGCATACAAATATTAGTACGTTTAAGTACTTACTATAAATAAGTATACGTTTTTCTTAATCCTTTAAGTAAGATGCGTTATGTGGAAAACTAATCCCTACGGCTATGGGTTGACACGCCTAGTTATATCACTTCTATTGTAATTTTATGAGTTCCCTAACTTTTATTATTTTATTGCGATCCCCAAAACTAATTTGGTACGGACTATAAGTAGGGTGACCAGATTTCAGTGAAGGAAAACCGGGACACAGGAAAAAATAAAGAAGGTCCTCACCTCCCAAATCCAAAGTGAAGAACAAAAAAAAGGTCCTCATCTCTCAGATTCAAAGTGAAAAGCAAAAAGATTCAAAAACCGGGACAATCCGGCGTCCCGAGAACAGTTTTCGGGACACCAGGACAATTGACCGAAAACCGGGACGAATGGTCACCCTAACTATAAGTAAAGATTTTAATAGTGTTGATGGAGTAGAATAAAATCAGATAAATAAACCACTGCTTATTTTTTCTTATGTTACATCTATTTAAATCAATTTTTATACTTGTTGATAATTTTTTGGTTGTGTATGCAATTGACAGATCGTGATCTGTAACTTACCGGCACTATGCATAACGCGTTCTATTTTCCTACTTGCACAATTGACACATATATCACGTGGCACCTTACATGCACAGTACAGATTGTGCGCAAGTGTGAATTACAAACCCATCTACTGTATAGATGGGAATAGATCATATTTTGAATAAAGTGCATATTTTGATTTTCTACCTCGTGTTCTTAATTTTTTATAATTTTTGACCTAAAACTTATGGATTGCTTGATTTTTATTCAAGTTTCCGATATATGATTACAGCTATTTTTCCAGGTATCAATTAATCTAACCATATTATCTGGTCCAGAGTACATGCAAAACAAGTCCAATATTTCGGTTGATCATGTTCACTTGTAAAATCCATCGATCTGAACGTTATAACTTGTTTTGACAATTGATTTTCCTTTTAAGGAAAGTGAAAACAAGTAACCTAAATAAAATTCGTTACACTTGCGAACTTCCTCGTATCTTTTAGTTTTATTATTTTTATTTGTTTTTAATTTGAAAGGGAATTCGTGTCTTGCTGTTATTAATTTCATTCATTTGATTCTAATGGCCTGGAGCTGATCCACAAAAGATATTTTAATTAATATCTTAGATGAACTGTGGATGTCCGTTAGATGCCACTTCTCAGTTTCTTTTTGATCAAGATAATACAGGACCGAATTAGGTTTTAATTTATTTTATTATAATGAAGAGAAGCTTGCAAAATGGTACTAGGTATACTTTTGAGAGAAACTGTAGCGAAATAGTCGGGCAAAATGATAAAATTTGTCAATTTGTTTTGATGACTAGAAATCAAAAACAGTATTCTAGCTGTTAGTTCATTTTACTTTGCACTTAGGCTTATCTTTGAAACAAAACTCCTCTATAGAAACACTAAAGTCATACTGTACCAAAAGATAGTACACCCCGCACTTATATAAGGCTTCAAAACCTGGACTTACAAAACGAGAATGTCTTTTGAAAACAAAGTACTACACTGTGAATTGATATACATAGCATCTAACAGAAGACATCTGAAGTTTCAACATTCAGAATCAAGTATCACACAGGAAATTAGAGACACGCGAATAAACAAATAAATGAAGAAGATCCGAAATGGAAGATTTCATATCTTCAACGAGGAGAATATAGATCTCATATACCTAGCAAATTATGGAGTAATCAACTGACGGAAAATTTAGTAACTATTAGTTCCAAGATAGCTAAAAACACAAAACACAAAATGCAAGCCTTACGTACTCAAGAGCAATAATAAAATTGACTAATAGCGCAGGAGAAAAAGAGGGAAGGGAGGAGAGAGAGAGAGAGAGAGAGAGAGAGAGAGAGAGAGAGAGAGAGAGAGAGAGAGAGAGAGAGAGAGAATAATAAACAAAAACTTAACCTGTACTTTAAGTATTTAGTTAAGTATAACTGTGCGAGTAAAATCTAATAAATATTGTCCCTACAAAATTATCAATCGGTCAGATTGTGGGATATTTTTAGTTTTAGTTTTCTCCCTAACCAAAAATTTACGTAGACAGGAAAAATATTTACTTTTTGCACAGACCGGTGAAAATATTGTATATTCTTTGTTTTTACATATTTTTTACAAGCGCTTTAACAAATAAGAAACAACTAGAATTTTAAATAAACTTTTTTATTGCAGTATTTTCAATGAAATATGTATAAGAAAGTAATTATTGTAAATAGTATTTATAGTATTAGTTGAGGTTATGTCATACATACTTGTACACAACGGACATACTTTAATTTTCCATAGCCTGCTGGGTGCGGACCGGCGAAACATTGCTTTAAATTAGTGCTGGGAACAAAAGCTAGTTTTTCGGGTACCTACGTATCTACGATTAACCTGGTTCCAAAATCTCAGTTCTGGATTTAGACCCGTTTGTGGGTATCGTGTTTTTTTTTGTCATCACTTTGATTTAGACCTTTTTTTTATAGATACCCGGACGTTTCTGTATACCCGGGCCCAGTTACCCAGTTCCGGTTTTAAGGTCAGGTATTCGAAACCGGGTAAACCCAGAACTGACATTTTTTATTCTAGAAGATCGATTTATACAACTCTATTTTAAATGATTCTAGATCTGCCTTTACACACCTACTCGCTCTAAGCGACCACAAGGTTTTCGTGGACAGGTTGCTTTTTTTCTGAAAGAATTGAACATTTAGTTTTATATTTTAATATTTTTATTTTAACGTGTTTATAATATATCTGTGATATTACATGGCAGTCAGCTCTTTTACAGCTTTCTATCCTCGCTCACATGGGACAGTTCTTTTATGGGACAGTTAAAAATTTTGACGCACAGCAACATTGGCAGTTTACGCCTCGTTTATGGGTTAGATTTTATCTAATTAATTTTTGTTCGTCATAGCAAGTGTTTTTTTATTTTGTCTTTCATTTTAGCCTAGGTAAGTAATATGCTATACAAGTAAAAATCACTAACTTACTACAGCTATCTTTTGAGTTCCATTGTAAAGCCTTCCTGATTGTTCTCTGATGTCCAGAATAGAACAGATTATATGCATATTCTGTATCAGTACTTTTTTGTAAAGACTTGAAGTTATATAGTTATATATATTCCGAGTTTTACATGTTATTGCTGTCTCTTGTTTCCAATTCTTCATTGGGACCGGTCCAGATAGTCGTCTGGCTTCAAATTTTTGCCTCTGAAGGCGATTTCTATTTAAGTCTTCCAGGATTTTCGTGGTCTTTCTCTTTTTTTCTTTCAGCTAGAAAGTATTCTTTGGCTAGCGCTCTTCTCCCAGTCTTCTCATTTGACCATGCTAGTAATTTGACTATGCTAGTTACCATGCTAGGTTTTTTTTTTTTTTTTTGTCAATATTAAGTCCACAGCTAACTTGAATTTGAAGTTGATTAGGCAAATTAAACAAGAGAAACATTATTATTTCCAAAAGTATGCACGTTTATCGTTTATTTCTTTTGTCTTGCATTATATTTTGACATAGTAAAACCATATGTAATTTCCACCAGTAGTTGAGTGTAAAACCGGCCCTGTAACTATATCTTCAGGGTGTTCATCTGCGTAACTCAGCGCTGCAGTCGGCGTTGATTCCGACCATTAAATCACAATTACCTGAAGGCAGCTCTCGGACATCTTCAGTCCAATGTTGTACCAATGCTCGCACAATAACGGAACATCCAGGAACATATGCACCATTATTTGCTAAATTATAGTCGTATCGAAACTTCTGATAAAGACTGTATGATAATTATGAAGGGATTTATCGAAAATATTGATGCGGCAGTTTAATATTATTGAAAAATTACACAAATTGGTGCTTGTTTCTCAACAGGTGGTCTTACAAAACATTTTATTAATGTTACTTCAGAACAGTTTTGTCAAATTGTACCCGGATGTTATTAAAATATTTATTTTACATTGCGATTAGTCAGTATGTAGATATACTAATCAAAAAGATAGTCGCCAATTTTAAAATTTTGTTCTTTAATGTCAAATATTTTAACTAAATAAATAACCATTTTTAGGGTTTTGTAGGTATGACCAAAAAACCTTTATACCGTTATTTTTTCGTCTGTTCGGTAAACCGCTAAACCTAAAAGTTGAAATTTGGCATGCTTATACAACTCTTTAAGCCGCACATAGGAACAATACTAAAACATCTATAAAACATAACCCCCTAAAAATATAAACAAATATGTGCTCATCTAAAAAAAAATATATATATATTTTTTAAAAATTCTAAGTAGGGTATCAAATGAAAGCCCTTAGTACGTGGATTAACGATCAAAATGTTTATTTTTGCGAAATAAATTATCTTGCTGCGATTTTTGCCAAAATTGTGCAAACATTTTTTTGTCCCACACCCTGTAGCTCAGATGGTTTAAACTAAAAATCTGAAAAAATTCTAAGTAATGTATATTGGTGTGAACCGGAATAGAACAACAGGAATTTTTTATCAAATTATGTTTTCGAAAAATAACGCTTTTTTGTGTTTTTTTGTTAACGATGCACAAAAGTTATAGTTATTTAAAACACTATATTAGAAGGCGTATCCTGGTCTAATGGTTAGCTTGCTCGCTTGCTACCCAACATACTAGGGTCCGCTCCCGGGCAGAGAAGACAATTTTATTTTTGTTTTTATTTTATTTTAATTTTGTTTTTGTCAAAATTTTGTCCAAATTCTAGTTATATTTTGGCAAATGCTGCATTTAATTTTTAAGAGCGTAAATTTAGCCGTTAAAATTACCAGTTGGAATTGTTGGAATTATATTTTCATTCTTTGTGTCATGTATACGAAACCAAAGGGGCGGAGCATATGACTTAAAACAACCAATGGAAGCCATAGGCGCCATTTTCAAAATCTTAATGAACCTTGCTTTATATATATATAAAAAAAAAAATATTGCACATATTTAGAAACCTAAATAATGGTATTAGGTATTCGAATTAAAATTTAAAAAAATATATATTTTCACATTAAATTTGTTTTTAAAGCTCTTAGATTAATAGACGATAAATTATTTTAAAAATATCGTTCATTTTGCCGTGATTACTACAAAGCAAAATTTATCCTACACACTCAGCATGCCGCATTCACTTATTATATACCTGCGAAACCCTGCAATGTGTGAAAATTATCACTTCACATCAATTTTTTATCTATTGATAAGTGGTGGACAAGCAAAACAAACAAGCATGGAAACATTGGTAGGCGGACCTCAATAAAATATACACACAATAAATAAAAAAATATTTTCAATTTACTAAACAACAACACAAAGTCAATCAATACAACTCAATTTAAATAATAGGAATTATATAAAAAGAAATAATGAAAAAAACTTTGAAACGGTGAAGTTGTCAAATTTTAAAGTAATATCGAAAATAGTAAAAACTTAACAAATAGAGACCTGTGAACGATGAAATTACTGATGAAATACTGATTTAAAATACCGAAAAAACGGAAGGCCAAAAAACCTTTTTACCAAAGAGTTGGGTACTCAACCACAGAAGTAGAAAGGATGAGAATACAGAATATAATAATTGATAAAACTAGAGAAGTGTTAGGACACGAGCAGCAAAACAGAATAAGCGAATCAAGATACAATTCTAAATTTGGGATAATAAATACGCCGTGGGTACCAAAATATTTAAGGAAGAGATTGAGGTAGAAAAAAGATATGAATATAACTGCAAGGTTTAAATGTGGAAATGAAAAGCGAGCAAATAAGTTTTGGTTAAAAAAGGAAGAGCAGATGTACCTAAGATACGACTTTTGCTCGACTAACAAATAATAAATATAAATTATTACATAAATTAATTAATAAATTATACTTTAAAAAAGACACACTGGTCGGTCAAGTAAATCTCCCAAAGTATGCTACAGAGTTGGGCAAATTGCAATCAAACTAATCATTAAGGATTGAGAAAGGTACATCACTCTTAATGGAGTTATTTACATTGGTAACTAAATGAATTATCTACTCACTGTCTTGATTAAATTTTTAGTTATGATTGAAACTAAAATCAGGATTGAAATTTGATTTTTTCACTCTCACTGTTCATTGGCATTTAGTGTTTATACGTTGTACAGTTACAATTACAATTATATATTTGTATTTTTTCGCTAACATGAGTAACAAAGATACTCGTGAAAGTTTTGGTGCATTTACTCAGTCAGCCAATGATGGTAAAAGAAGAAATGTTTTATTTAAATCGAAAATGGTAGATGGTATGTTTTTTTTTCTTTCAATATTTAGCAGAAAAAAGCTATGTAGATCAAAATAAGGTCATTGCTCAATGCGATCAATGCCAATCTAAAGTTGAAATTAAAGGATATAAAAATAGTTCATTGAATTTTATATCTCATCTTAAAAGACGACACTGAAACAATGCATTTCTTGCATTCAAAAAAACAAATTGATTCGAAAGGTAGGCAAACAGTTGTTTCTATATATTATATAAATATATATACAGTTACTCACAAAATTGAGCATGATTACTTATTTGGCAAAGATACTTTTTAATAAAACGTGACTAAAACAGATTTTTTTTAAACTATTTATTTTTTATTTGTAAAATACACCTTGCAGATCCAAAATTATTACAAATACTATAAAGTATAGTAATATTTGTTAAAACATTTTAAGGAAAACTAAAAAATTTAATTTTTTAGAGACACAAAATTGAGCGTACTAGTTAATTTTGTTTGATTTAAGACCTGTCTTTTCCTAAAATTATATTGCATAGGTTTTATCTTGCAACAGATGTTTTTTTCATTAGTTTAGTTTGCATTAGGTCACATCCAAGTACAGTGATTTTGTTTCTATTATAATGGAAAATAAACGTAAACAGACTGACGAATCTACACGAAAACTAATAGTTAAATTATACGCCCGGGGTCATACAAGCCGATGTAAGCCGAAGACATTCCACAATTTAAAAAATAATAAATAAATTTAAATATGAAGGTACTGTCAAAAACAAAACGGACAGAGGCAGAAAAAATTGTTATAAACTGTGGATGAAAGATTTATTTTGCGAAAAATCAAGCAAGATCTTAAAATTAGTGTACCCCAGTTAACGTCAGAATTGTCACAAAGATTAAATAAACAAATTTCAATAGAAACAGTCCGCCGAGTACTCCGGAAAAATAACTACAATGGTCGAATTGCACGCAAGAAACCATTGATTTCAAAAACGAATAAAAAGAAACGCTTAGAATTTGCAAAAATGTATGTAAACAAACCAATTAGCTTCTGGAATAAAGTTATTTTTTCTGACGAGACGAAAATTAATTTTTTTGGGTCGGACGGCAGACAAATTGTTTGGCGGAAGCCCAATACAGAATTTTAAAAAATTAATACCGTTCCGACAGTAAAACACGGAGGCGGATCAGTTATGTTGTGGGGTGCTATGGGCTCAAACGGCCCAGGTAATTTAGAATTTATAGAAGGGATCATGGATAAATGGAAATATCTAAACATCTTGAAAAATAATCTTACGGCTACTGCAGAAAAATTAGATATGCCACAAGTTTATTATATTCAACGATTCAAGATAACGATCCCAAACATACTGCGCTTATTGTAAAGAAATGGCTGTTATACAATGCACCAAATTACTCAAAACACCGCCACAATCGCCTGATCTCAATCCAATTGAAAATTTATGGAGAGAATTAAAAGTTCGGATAAAAACAAATTCATTTTCTAATAAAAATGATTTTAAAACGAAACTTCAAGAAGAATGGAATAACATACCAGCAGAAGTTTGTTGAAAATTACTGCAGTCTATGCCAAATCGCCTTCAAGCAGTAATAGAAGCAAAAGGTGACGCGACATAATACTAATTTAAATGAACTGATTGTTTTCTAATTATTTTATTAGTATTACTACTTTTTGTACGGTCAATTTTGTGTCTCTGATAATGTATATATTTTTTATTTTCTTTAACAAATGTTTATTAAATATTATTTAATTTTATACCATTTATGATAGTTTTGTATCTCTAAAATGTATTTTAGAAATAAAAAATAATTGATTTAAATAATTTGTTTTATAGGCATCTTTACCTAAGAGGTATATTTCTAAACCTTTTGTACGCTCCATTTTGTGAGTAACTGTAAATAGATCCAAGTGATTCAAAATTTTCTGACAAAATATCACCATATGATTAAAAACTAATGATCGCAACTAATGATTACCATTTAGTTAAGGATTTTTGATTACATCCATTATTGATTGAATAAATAGTGATTAGTTTACTATGACTACATTTTCATTCAAATTTTTAGTTGATTGAAAATTTAGTTAAATAATGCCCAACTCTGGTATACTAGATGTTGAAAAATCGGTGCACTATTTAATTGTTTTATATATTTATTTATTATTTTTATAAGATTTTTGTCAGCCTCGTGGTCTAAATCAGCGTTTCTCAAACGGGGGGCCGTGAAGACTTCGACGGGGGGCCGCGAAGTCAGACAAGATCCAAACATGAAAATATAATAGAAATGCGCTCAGTCTTGCAAGATATAAATTTTATTCATATTTATAAATACGAGTAGGTATCTTATATTTATATTCATAAAAATATACCTTTCATGATATGAATAAAATAATTCTTATTTATTATTATATCTAATATACTTATTTTGACAACAAATTTAAACT
This sequence comes from Liopterus haemorrhoidalis, assembly GCA_963971575.1. Taxonomy (NCBI): domain Eukaryota; kingdom Metazoa; phylum Arthropoda; class Insecta; order Coleoptera; family Dytiscidae; genus Liopterus; species Liopterus haemorrhoidalis. The sequence continues at coordinate 16,828,663 of OZ020620.1, forward strand.
GCAGGCTATTTCAAACGTTTAAGCGGAACTGAATAGAATTTAAATTGTCACTAGCTAACGTTAAAATGAGTAATGTGGGCTTTTGCTAAGCAAAATGAAATAGAAAAGATAAAAATTACTAAATTTGAAAATCTAGTTCCGCTTAAACCAAAGAAACAGACTATAAGTAAACAATATCAAAATAAATTGTATGTGTCGGTTGATGTGTTTCTATGACAATGGTTCGCGTTGGAGGTACTTCAAGTACTTTCAAGTTGTACTTTGAAGTAGGTACGACTTGAAAGTGCAATATTTGTTATTACATTTTTTTATTACTCTCCGAGCTACAGATAACACAAAAGTAAAGATGTGAATGTGTTTAAATCAAAATGGGAAGCACTTTAAATACTTGCAAATAAAAATACTTCTTTCAAATCGTTAAAGGGAATATAATCATCATATAAAATTAAGTTTTTTGTCAACCGTAAAAGAGGTTAAAAAATGTTTAAGGAAAAGTTGTTTCTTTTGAAAAACTTCCATTTAAAAATTCCAAATTGTCCTTGATATCCTGTACTTCTGGTTTATTCCGAAAACTTTCCATACTGCCATTAAATTTTTTAGATAAATTTTAGTTCAAAATTTTTCCCAACTTGCTTACACGTCGTCTTTTCGATAAAAATCGTGTTCCCTTTATCTTGATATAGGGGTGGGGGGTGATATAGGGGGGCCGCAGACATTATTTACATAATTTCGGGGGGGTCCCATACCAGACATCCCACCCAAAATAACTTAAATATTGTCTACGGCCCTCCTATATATATATAGGCTTACCATAATTATGAAACTCTAAACCGGGACAAGAACGGGAGCTAGGGCAAAGGAAAAAATTTAACCACAAAATATTGTTTTATTATTAAATCTTACAAAAGAAATATGCAGATAGTCTGCTGCAGCAGAAAGTTAATTGTTTTATTTCTTGTACCAGTACAACAAATATTTTTAAGAGCAGGTTCTAACTTATAAATTGTTGTTGCCATATACCAATATAATTCAATATTCATTTAGTCAATAATCGGGATTTATGAAAATGATTTAAAAAATAGTTTTGTTTCTCTAGTTATAGCCGATAGTGTATGCATGTATGTGTTTCTATATTGTCCACAGAAGCACATTCTACATAACAATGACTTACATTAAAAAATTAACAAAAATTTCTACAAATACCTTTCCAGGCGCTCCAATTTTGGTCTGCATGGAGTCCAAACATTAAAGTCCACAATATAACACACTATTTCAAGTATTTTATGCACTTTTATCACTTAAAAATAACTAAAAACGTCACTTGCAAAAATGAAGACGCCACTTGCAAAAATCACGTATCACTACATATCAAGATGGTTAATCTTGATAAAGCTCATTAAGGAATATAGTCATTAACAATTAATAAATAAGGAACAGAATTGCTTAAAATAATTCTTTATGAGAATAAACACATATATTAATATTTTATCAATAGTATACAGGTTGTTGAAATTGAACTACCGGGCCTAATACACTGTTTTTATTTATTTTTTATTGAAGATGAGGTACAACGTTAAATTTGAAAGTCACTTAGTACTACATGATCTAAAATAGTTTATATTTTGTTACTTTGTATCTTAGTTATATACATATCATATATCATACATATCGTATATTATATAAATAGTTACACATTTTGATTGAGGATTTGTTAAAATTTCAGAGCTATAGCGTTGGAGACACGGCCTATATGGTAAAATGGGAGGACAGAGGTGATAATAGGATGACTTTTGAGCTATCAATGATAATTCTGAGATTAGAAATTACTATTGGAAGTATAATGGAGTTATCTCTCGAGAATTTTATACAGGTTATTTTTTTTATTTACGGGTTCATTTGGAGGGCTAAGGTCCCCTCCCCCGGGCATTATGATCTTAAGGCCCGGTCTTTCCACCTTCATTTAAACCACTAGGTAACTATCCGACAGATAATGTTATCTGGAACTTTATCTTCTCAATAAATGTCATTACCAAGCAGTGAATTCAATACATCAGTCCCATTATCTGTTAGATAACTATCCGATAGATACATTTGTATTGAAAGACGGGATGACCTTTATTCAGCACAGAAAGTATCATATAACCTTATCTGTCAGACAGTTACCTGCAGCAGTGTTTCCCAACCGCCGGTCCTGTGGATATATATATATATATATATAGAGGGGGAGCGAGGGAGGGATCTCAAGGTGTAGCAAGATAGAGGAAACACGATTTTTCTCGAAAAGACGATGTGTGAGCAAGTTGGGAAAAAAATTTGGTGACCAGAGTTTACCCAAATAATTGGATGGTAGTATTTAAAGTTTCGGAATAAGCCGGAAGTACAGGATATCAAGGACAACTTCGATTTTTTATATAGGAACGTATGTCGTGTTAATTGGCGGTATAATTGGATAAAACTTTTGAAAAAAAAACAACTTTTACATAAACATGTTTTTAATATCTGTTACGATTGCCTATAATGGCTTGCAAATATTTTTATTTACAAGTGTTCCATTGTTCCAAGTTGCTTTCCATTTTGAACACTTTCGCTTCCTTACTCTTTAGCTAACAGTAGCTTGGAGCATAACAAAAAATATTGCAAGTTCAAGTCGTACCTACTTGAAAGTACTTGAAGTACCTCCAAAGCGAACCGTTTTAATTAGTTTAAATTAGTTGTCAAAATAAGTATAATTTATTTTATTTAAGTTTAAAAGGTATATTTTAATGAATATAAATGTCATATATTTATGAATATATCTTGCAAAATTGAGCGTTTTTCTATTATAATTTCATGCTTCGATTTTATATGACTTCGCGGCCCCCCGACGAAGCTTTCACGGCCCCCCGGTTGAGAAACACTGTTCTACATAATTTTGTTGTTTACTCGAAGTTTTTAAAGAAATAAATAATCTGAAAACAGAGTACATTTGACAAGAAAATACACTAAATAATAGAAAGTAACATAAAATCTTAGCACATTGTTACGATCAATTATAAATTCAAATAGGAAGCATTTTTAAAATAATGTCGTATTTATGTTGTTTACAAGTTAACAACCAGATGTTCACAGATTATCATGTGTAGTTGTTTGCAGGCAAAGTAATAAATAATGTTTAATTTTAGTTTTTACTGATCACGCAATAACCAATACATGTACAATCAATCGATTCGATAGGCACATTACTATGTGAATTATGGTACATGTTTGAACACTGAATACGCCGTTACTTTTCAACTCATGTGTCAACAACTAATGGTAATAAGCTACAGAAAAAATAATGTGAAGTATGAATAGTCACACATTTTGAAATTCATAGGTATCAAATTGAAATATGTATATATATTTAAGAAGAGCCTATTACCTTGTTCCTGCTCTTCATGTATTTTAATGGTAGTTAACCAATTCATTTTTAATCAGTTTAATACGTATGCTGCGGAAACCTGAATACTATCAAACATACAAAAAATTAACTAAAGAGCCATAGAGCGATCTATTGTAAGTATAAAGCCTTGTTTATAATAGATGCATAGCACAAGTTTATTGCATGGCTCCAGAACATAATAAAAGAGTTTTGTTGTTCTTTTTACGAGGGATGTTTCCAAAGTTCTGGGAATTTAGCTATAATTTTTATTATTTTGTTAATTTTCGTTAATATTACATGTAGTTTTTCAACATAATCTCCATTTAACTGAATACATTTCTCCCAACGATAATTTTTTTTTTTTTAAGCCGTCCTATTAATTATCAGACCTATTGAGTTTCTGTTCTGGTTCCAACAGCCTTGGCACCCAGCGCAACGAAACCTTGCTAGCGCCCAAACAATCATGCAAGATGTCATGAACTTGTCGTGTACCTATCCCTAGGCGCACACTAATTTGACGAATAGTCATTCGCCTGTCCTCTTTCAGTAGGTCTTCGACGGCAGTAATGTTTCTTTAATTTACCGACGTGCTTGGGCGCCCACTGCGTGCATCGTCTTCTAGTGATGTTCTACCGGTTTTAAAACGATCGATCCACCGATAAACAGTACTTTTGGATTCTGCAGACTCACCAAATACTCCTTGCAGACGCTGAATAATTTCTGATGTTTTCACACCTTCTTTCCACAAAAAGAAAATTATTACTCTATGAGATTTTGCTGCGTCTTCCATGGTTACAAAAACAGTGCTATGAAAACGCGTCTATATCAGTCGAACACCTAAATCAGACTGAACAATATTGCACTAGATAGTTGCATAAACATGTCAAGACTTGTGTGGCACCAATAACATTGCCTATAAGTTCTGCGCAATTTAATTATAGCACAATTCCCAGAATTTAGGAAACATCCCTCGTATAATACGAACATATGTTTATAATAAACAGAACAATGAAAATGATTCATTGTGTTCTGGAGCGGTTATGTTATGGATCTATTCGAAATCAGGTTTTTTCCTTTTTCTTTAAGCCTGGTTTATATAAACAGTAGGTATTCAGAATCACAATTAACTATTTGGGTTTATAATTTACGGGTGGAACAACATGCGTTGAAGATAAGAGATAAAAGAATTCTGTTAACTCTGTAAGTGTTAATACATAACAACAAAAAATAACGTATTTTCATTTACTTTTATTAACATTAACCATTAATCAGAAAATAATTACAATATGGATTTTAGTTTAGAACATTTTCGGTATAATACATTTCGGTCTCACTACATTCATAAATTTTCAGTTTTTATTTTTTCTATAATAATTTAGGGAATATTATAATTATTACAACATTAAGCTCGACAAAGAATCCAGATTTAATCGATAAAATGATGTTTAGCATTAAAAGTATTTAATATTTTATGAAATTCATTTGACTAAAATTGTTGGTGTGGCCTTTTCCTCAAAGTAAATGAACTAAACTATTTTTTTACTGCTTATCTTACTATCCGGTACGGAAGTATTTGAATATTATAACAACCGGTACTCACGTACCGGTGTGTGCTTGGATTTCAGCTCTGAATACATCGGTATACGGCATACACAGATATATCGAAGTCGAACGACAATGTGGAACAGTATTGTGAGTTTCTAGCATGTTAAACGCTTTAAAAAAATGTAGGCTGGCTATCAGAAAATACATCTTTCCATGAATGAGAACAATTTTACATGTCTTTAGCAACGGGTACGGAAAACTTTGAAATATGTAACAACGGGTACGGCCGTACCTATGCGTACCCGCTGAATATCATCCCTGTGTATAACACTGTCCGAGGAAAAATAATAATTACGCTTGTTAACTACAGATAGGTTACTGGTAGATTCATAAAACCATTTTCCAGTTTCCATATCGAAGCTGTAGTTTACACACTTCTCACCTCCAAACCATACCTGAACCTGATCATCAATGCGGTATCAAATTTCTAAAACTACGCCGTAACAATCGATGCGTATATGATACCAATATAGACAAACAAATGAAAATGTATATGTAAATAAATAGTCATGATGGCGTCCGTGTAACATAAACCTAGAAACAACTGGACAAGTCGCGCTCGCGGTTTACCTACACTTCGTAAAGCATACAGAGCCAGAGCTTCAGGCACGGTGCACCGAGCACCGAGCTCACTACACGTGACTCCGCTAAGAGTTTTACATTAGGCTAATTGAACAAGGTGTTCAGTTACAAACGACGTGCAGGGACGGATTGATTTATGTCAAGACCACCACAGCACGCAGATTTTTAACATTTGCACGATATTATACAAATCTAGATCAGATATACCGAATTTCTATGTTTTGGAAAACAAACTTTATAGGGAAAAATTGCTAAGCGATATGACATCTGGTGGGATTTTAAGCAACTACAGAAATAGACATTCTATCGTGCTTTTTACATTGAGTTATATGGGATCAAAATATATTTTTGCATTTTACTATAGTTTAGTTGTTATTATATTGATATATTGTTACGTTTTGTTACGTTTTATGTTATTTTATATTATTTTAAAATCAGTTTTAAATTGTTTTTACTGGTATCGAGTGATAATAAGTGAAAATAACCTTAAACTAAAGTGAAAGACGACAAAAATCATGTTGATGTCGAACTATTATTGCTGTGTATCTGAGTGCAATTCGTGGATTAAAATAAATCCATTTCAACCTAAAAAGTAACCTAACCTAAATAACCTAAAAGGTCCATTTCAACCTAAAAAAATAATAAAAACATGCCTAAACTTATTCTTATTTATTAATATTTGATGTTATAATATTTCACTAATTAACTTGCATAAAAACACATATTAATATTGCAGCAAATTTTGTTGCAGAGCAAACGTTGTTGCCCATATGATTATATGTAATGAATGTCTATTTTGGAAGTTCCAAGTATGCCGCAACAGCGCTGCGATCTTAAAATATTTCCCCTATAAATAGATGCACAGTAAGAAAACCTAAAGTGGGAAACAGAATGCAACGAGTTTGACGGCGCGTTGACGCCGTTCGTACGGCGCTATCTGTCAGAAGAAAGTTAAAACCAAGCTGTCGTACGCAAGTGCACAGAATGGACAACGTCCTACAGCGTTCGAACGCCGTTGATAGTGAATGTTCGTCAACTTCCAACTTTTGACGCCGTTGAACGTTGACGCCGATCACCTAACCTCAGTTTTTACTGAATGGTAAAGTGTTTGTATGTATAAATAACTTGCATACAACATAAATAACATCACACACAAGTCTTCATCATCCATTATACTTTTAATAAAAGAAAGCGCATGTATAAACACAGATATAGGTTGTCAAGTGACACTTGACGGCGTTAAAAATTATTGCATTGTGTGCAGGCGAAAATTCTCAACGGCGCTAATGCAACGCTGTCGTAAATGACGGCGCGCTGACGGCGTAGCGCGCTGTGCATTCTGTTCCAGGCTTAAGAATGAAGATATGGGTACAATACACATTTACACATACTTATACACATTTCGTTTCCGGAACTTTACGATACATTTTGCCAATATGTTGCGGTTTTATGGGTACAATAAAGCAACGTTCACAGTTCTAAAATTAGTTGACTATACATTGTACGTTGTGGATAAATTTAATACAGTTTTAACGTTCAAGATAGTATTTACAGCTATGAAAATTAATGTAACGAATGTTGTGACATCTATGTTTTTTCAAACCAACTACGATGGAATAAAGCATTTATGTGACTTTTTATGAACTTGTCATCAGCGAGATCGCGATTTCTTTCTAAATTTTAATAACAAAATTATAACCGCAATTACAGCAATTCTTTTTCGTTTCATGAGTATTTTCTAGGTTATGTAAAGCTAATGTGTGTTTATGTCCGTCTCATTAAAAGTTTGGAAAACAGTCAACAGTCGATAACACATAATCTATTAAATTTAGAAATGTGGACGGTCACTTGCGTTACCATATGACAAACTTGTAGTGACAATCAACAGAGAACAACTCGTAGCGTATAGTCTATTAATTTTAGAGCTGTGAACGTAGCTTTAGTTGCTAGACGGTCAAAGCTTGCAAAGAAAATCAATAAAAATTAAAAAAAGAGGACAAAAAGAAAAATTTTAGAAAAAATTAAGAATTTGTTTTTTACAATACATTTAAGATATATACAAAAATAAATATAATTCAAAATTATATAAGGAGATATGTACAGAATAGCAGTGATGTATACAAGACAAGATATCAGGGGGGGGGCATTTATGACGATTCTCTGTAAGACAGGTGAAAATCAAACTGGCGGGCCACATACGAACATTTTTGTGGCTCGTCAAGTGTCAATGAAAAACAAAATTAGCTTTTTCATGATAAAAATATATTTAAAAAAGTAAAATATACTCCCTTCTTCCATTTCTGTTTTTCAACAAATTTCAAAGAGCCTTATTATTCTTTTTTATAGAATTTTTTCCACGAGGAGTGACCAGTGCCGTCACATGCGCAGAAACCAGAATTTATACAGTCACTTCGTTGCTAAATAACGGACGTATAACTGGCTGCAAGTTGTTTTTCTATTTGTTTGTCGTCATTATTTGGCGCATATACTATGACATCACTGGCCAGGTCTCCTAAGAAAAGTACTCTATGGCCGGCGACTGAAATGAATTGGAAAACTCTATCTAGAATTACGATTCCAGAATTCAAGCCTTGGAGAAACTTTCTTTGCGGGCCCCGAGGTTCTCACTTCCAAAACACAAGTGATAAGCAAAAAAAAGGTCCTCACTTCCTAGGACTCTGCTCAGGACCCCGGGCCCCAAAAAACCCGGGGGCCCGAGATTGTCCCTGACTTTTCCCCCCTCTTGTCGGGCCTGATTATACCCAATATATCTAGCTCTGACACATTATAGTGCGTGTTGCAGAGACATGAAAGAACACCACAGAAAGAAATCACGGGTCGAGAACGCAAAAAGAATCACTAGGAAGTTCAAGTGGTATTGGGCAGGGCATGCAGAACGATTTGCTGACAGCAGATAGACTGAACCACAATTCAACTTCATTTCATAGGGCAAGCAGAGATGAGAAGGAGAAATCAGAATCATAGTTGGTAATTCATTTTTCCATACAGCTATGGACAGGAGAAAATCGATGGATTTACAAGAGATCTTTATCCGAAAGTGTAGGACTTTAATTTTACCGGCAGTTTAATTAATATCATTCGCCCATCTAGTATGTGGTCTACCTATATTCTTAATGCAGTCTAGTGGTGTCCAGTCAAGAATTCCTTCTTTTCCTCCTTCAATCAGACGATTACGCAACATATCCACTCTTATCCACCTCTTATGACTTTGCTGTAATGCCTTAGAGTGTAATTCTTAAGAGTGCAGAGGTCAATGGGGGTATATTAAACAAAGACAGAATGCTTAAATTTTGTAGTGGGGGTACTGTGTAGGGGTACTCTCACTTTTGATTCAGTGTTGATTATATATGTAATATCTGACTATAAGTGTATTGGCGCTTTATTTAGTTTTGGCATCACATTAAATTCATACACCGTATTCAGTAATTATTTAGTGTTGAATGAATCCTCTGTATATTATGTACTCTTTTGGTATCACTGATGAGAACTGCTTGGCAGTCGAAAAGTATTAGTTTTTAATAAACATACGAGTATATTGAAGAAAAAAATCAGTATTTCAAGTAAGACTGTACTATCAAAAGCATGCCGAAACAATTGGTTAGTTAATTAACATGTTTACTGCAAGCAAATATGGGTATTTAGGCTCAAAATAATCTATTGCAGTGACTTATTTTTTCATATTTATCAATCATCATAGGCAACCTTCGAAAATTATAGGCATTAGTAAGTAGTAATTTGTCAAAAAAGGAAAACGGACCGAGGTGACGAGCAAAAAAAAAAAAAGAATAAGGATCAAAGTGATGACCAAAATTAAAAAGGAAGATGAATCGAAGTAATGACAAAAAAAAGTTAGACGGATCCAAGTGATGACCTAGAAAAGTAAGAGGGATTAAAAATTCTCTGATAGTTTACTGACAAATGCCATTTTTCCACTCGCAAAATACGAGCGTGCGAGTGGGTTTTTCGAGGGTTGGTAATATATAATCACTTTATATCTAAATGCTGTACATAGTCATATACGGTATAATTCTTATTCAATTGTTTTTGCGAATTATTTGAGTTTTCTAAAACAATCCGCCCCTGAAGAGAGTTCGAGGTGTCCCGTGTAAGACAGTGCTGCCACGCGGTCGACGACATGTTTGTTCACACTCGACCGCCGTTGATTCATTCAATGGCGGACTCGAGGCGCCACTCTTGAAATCCTATATGTTTGACTTAGTTTTTTACAACGTTGATGCTACGTTAATGTTACGAATTTGACCGTGACGAAGTTAAAGTTGTTGACATAACAGAATTGACAGCGATTATATTAAGATACAGTTTACCAAATTAGTATATTGATGGCATACTTTTAGTAAATCGATAAACATGAGAAGTCTGATCATATTATATTTTTATATACAAGGTGTCTCAAAAGAAATTTTATATTTATTTAGCTTACTGCGTGAACGCAACGTATCCGAGGGGCGCGGGGGTTATGTCAATCGGTAGCCTGGCTCTTGGGAATTTAGTCGCTATGGAGCGTTTCTCGGGAGCAGACCGCGCGTTATGCGTGCGAGAGTTTTACAAAAACGGTGATTCGGCGACTGTAGCGCGTAGAAAATTCTGCAGTATTCGAGGTTTTCGCCACTTAAATGATGCGCCAAGCATTCCTCTCATTCGACATTGGGTTAAAAAGTTTGAAGAGACTGGTACAACGCTGGATAAATCAAAATCCGGGCGACCTAGGTCATCAAGAACGGTAGAAAACGTGGAGAATGTTAATCAGTCTGTTCGTGACGACCCGAACCTTTCAATTCGGAAGCACGCAAGTGCTTTAAATGTGCATATATCATCATTACATCGCATTATGCACAAAGACCTAAAGCTGCACCCCTACAAAATTCAATTGGTGCAAGAATTAAAGCCCCAAAATGCGAGGAATTATCGGCCCTTACTTTTTTGAAGACGAAAGGGGGCGTGCAGTTACAGTGAATTCAGAGCGTTATGTGGAGATGTTAGACAACTTCTTGGTACCTGAACTGCAAAACTTTCCTGGCTATAACCAAAGAACATGGTTCCAACAGGACGGAGCAACTTCACACACGTCCAATATGTCTCTGCCACGTGTTCGTGAAATTTTCTCAGGCAAATTGATCTCCCGGAGAGGTGACATAAATTGACCTCCACGCAGTCCAGATTTAACCCCTATGGACTTTTTCCTATGGGGTTATCTTAAATCTAAAGTTTACGCCAATAAACCGACTTCACTGGCGCATTTGAAAGAAAATATCTGTCACGAAATGGCAGCCATCCCTGAGTCCACCTGCCGAGACGTCATAAGTAATTTTACTGTTCGATTAAATGAGTGCCGAGAACGCGAGGGTCTACATTTAGACGATATTATTTTTAAGAAATAAATCCCCAAAAAGTGTATTTTAATAATTAATAAACATTTTTTTTATATACGGCTTACTTTTTTTTTAATCGATCCACTAAATATAAAATTTCTTTTGAGACACCTTGTATAACAAGTTCAAACCAAATTTATACAAATAATGTGTCACCATTGTCCAACTGTTAAACTTTTTCTGCTATTATTATCAATTTAGACAATGTTCGTCACTGAGACATCTGTTTAGACACGTGCTTATTCCTTCTCTCCAGGATCTCTCTGTGGTTCCATCCTTGCGTAATATTGTTCCATGTTATATTTCTACAAACTGTGGCCATCCATCCCTAGATCCAATTCTAGTTATGTTTTGCAGAAATTTGTACAAAGTCGTGATCAAAGTCATCCTCATGTATAGACAAGCACCTCCCACAGAACTATGATTGATTCGACTTCCATATTTTCAGATGACGAAAAGTTATCTGAAACATCTGGTGTTCACAAAATGACAACATGATTGAAACAGCATACAAAATATGAAGTTGAAGCAGGTTAAGGTAGACGTTAAACCATAGGAGCCTTCCTGCACGATGAACCACAGGGAGCAAACCGCCATCACACGCCTCCGTGGACACCGTTGGTTGAATCATGGACACCTACTTCGAGGTGAATCCTTCAATTCAAAATACAAAGTATGCTGACATATGAAGCAGAAAACTCAATTATTTAAAAACTGGTTCATATAAAAATGAAACATAAAATAAAAAAATTGATTATTGTAGAAAATGCCATAAAGTTAAGAAAAGATTAACAACGAAGATATAAGAAGAACTGATACGAGTAAATGGATTAATCTCAACATGAGATGAAGTATCATAGAAAGAAGGGAACGGTGAAAGCTTGATAGTAAGTTAGTTAAAATTTGTGGTGCACAGCAACGATGTCTATTTGCGCCTAACGAAGGCCATCTGAGTTACAGTCTATTCCAAACGATTAGGCGGAACTAACGAATTTAAATTTTTGTATGTTGTCATTAGCTATTTTTTTATATACTGAAGTAGGCTTTTCCTGAACAAAATGATCAAAAGCTTCAATCAATCGGTAAAAGTAACTAGAATTGAAAATCTAGTTCCGCCTAAACCAAAGGAACAGATTTTACTAGAGTATATAAAGATAATAAATAAAACAATAAATAGCTAATTAAAATCGTATACATATACTCAATAAAAGAAACCTTGGACAGACACACACAAATAAATAGAATAAAAGTCTATTTTTTTCTAAAATTTAACAGATACAGGGTGATGGCAAAGGCTGTAAAGGAGCCAATTACTATCGAATATAACAAAAAGATAAAACACATTACAATAAGATGAAAGACTTCACACATAAAACAGTACGTTCGATTCCCCCAGGAAGGGTATCAGCCTGTCCATGAGTACCCTGTCGTCACCTGAAGCAACTGACAGATTTAAGCATAGGCCTAACCTCTTCCTGATATTCTCGAACAGTACACACTGAGTTGTGTAACACGGAAAGATTTGTGTTACACATCTCACAAATAGGAGGCTATTCACCTCGAAGGAGATGTCCATGGATCCAGCAACAGTGAAATATACGGAAGCGTACGATGGCGCTGTCTTCCCTGTAGTTAATCTTGCAGAAAGAACCCCATAGTTAACGTCTCACTCAATCTGCCTCAACTTCACATTTTGTAGACTGTTCCATTCATGTTGCGATGAAAGCTAAGAAGACAGGAACGAGATAAATGGAAAGAGGAAGGCTGAGATGGTTACAGATCAAATTGAAAGTATACAAAGAGTATATTCCGTGTTTAGTTTTTTAAGTTTCATTTTTTCCAAAGGCAAAATTTGCTCACTTATGTGTGGTCACCATAGTCATAAGTTTCACTACACATATCCTGACTGCTTGAGGCATTTTAACTCACAGACATCTGTAAATTCGTGTTCATTAATATTTTGTTTTTATTTTAGTTGTTCAGTAGTTGCTTAATTTCATTTGTAATTATTAAAATTAGGTTTTTTACTTAACGATTTCCCTAAGGCACACTTTCGAACTGTGAATACCTACATCAATGTTTTAAATAATCTGCAAATTTATTAACATTTGCATCCTTCTTAAGATACACAAAAAAGGTACTGTGGATTATTAAAAATAGATTTTCTATATTGGTGTGAAAAGATTATAATAAGTTAATTTATAAAATTACAAAATGGTGATGAAAAAGAAAGCTTTGTGTTGAAATTTGACGTGCTGTAATGATTATGACATTAAAAAGCTATTTTCGTGGATGTGAGAAATAATATTAAATATAGTTTATTGAAATTTAATGAATGGTTCTCTTATTATAAAAAGTAAATAATGGAATCACGAATATCATGGCGATGAAATCAAAAGGAACAAATTTTAAAAAAATTAAGGAAATTGTGAAAATATGTTCAGATAATTTTTATATTTATGGCATAACAGTAAAAAAGAAATCTTATAAGGAAATATCACTAAAAGTATATTGCACATTGTTGCGCAATATGTGACACTATATATATTACTGCACAATTTGTGATGTATTTTTAAGTGTCTGTTAATGTAGAGAACAATACAGATGCGTCAGCAAGTATGTGCATAATTTATATATTTTATGATTGTTACTTCTTAAAAATGCCATAGTTCCGTGGCAAAACGATATGATATCAACTTCAAATATAGGAGTCAAATCCTGATTTTGACCGTAATTTTCTTTTTCCAGTACTGTAAATCTCAGACTCAACCAGTGAACTCGCTTTTTGGCGCTTATTAGCCTTTGTATATCAATTAAAACACACAAATTGGAGCACAATCTTTATTAGTTTTACAAGCAATGACAGTCTGTCATTGCTATATTGTCATTCATATATCGTTGCTATAATTAAACATATTTCATGTGACTGCTACTTCTACCTCTTCCATCTGCTACGCACTAATCTTGCCACGTCCTCGCAGCTTCCTCAAAATTTAACTGCAAGATATATCAGAAGAAATGAAAACATAATATTAGTTTCGCTCGACTCCTTAAGGTCTCTGACTATCCACAGTTCCACCAGACTTCTTATGGTCCCTGACCATCCAGAGTCAAACAAAACAAACACAGCTTCTTTAGATCCCTGACTATCCAGAGTCAAATAAAATAAACAGCTTCTTGAGGTCCCTGACCATCTAGAGTCAAACAAAACAAACACAGCCCCTTGAGGTACCTGACCATCCAGAGTTTCACAGAACTCCTTAAAGCCTCGGACCATCCTGAGTCAAACAAAACAAACACAGCCCTATGAGATCCCTGACCAGCCAGTGTTTCACAGAATTCCTTGAAGTCCCGGACCATCCCGAGTAAAACAAAACAAACACAGTTTCTTGTGGTCCCTGACCATACAGAGTTCCACCAACCTCCGTGAGGTCCCTGACCATCCAGAGTCAATAAAACAAACATGACCATTTTAGATCCAACAGCTCCTTGATGTCCCTGATCATCCAGAGTTCCCCTGAATTCCTTAAGATCCCTAACCATCCAGAGCCAAACAACTCATTATTACTAACATGTGCCATATCATCATCATTGTGCAGTGTGTCTTGCGGTTGTCAAAAAGTTATCAATTCTCTACTCAACTATCTATCAGTTTATTTCATCACATGCTGTGTACGGTATCTAGCAAGCTCAGTGACTATCGCCGCTGCACACATATCGCCTTATCATTTAGCCAAAGCAATAAAATGTCTCTCATTTTAGTCATCCTCAATCCTCAGTCTAAATCAGTAACCTTCGTAGGTACTATCTGTCTGTCAATAAACAAACGCTCGTCCATTCTGACATATTTTTTTTATTTCTCTTCATATCATTACAGTTACCATTTCAAGTAAACTGTACCTTGGTCTGTTATCAATCTCTTTGGCAAAACAAGTAAAATTAAGCAGAACCCCACGGTTGTCACTATTTTAAGTTCTTGTAAGAGTTCTCCAAGAAACAAAGAACACATTAAATGAATTCATCTCCTGCCACTAAAATGTGTTTTAAATCTGCAAAAGCTGTAACAAGGGATCTGCACAGTATTACACACCATATGGATCAGTCTTAAAATATGTCATTTATATTGGTATTTTGGGTCAAACATGTACCATTAGTACAGACCTAACGGCAAAACCTCTTTGACATTTAGATAATAAACTGTGCCTAGTTTTGATAATTGTTGGAGAATGTATTTGTTTCTCCAAATTATGTTCCTGCTGGTCACCATGGTGTAATGGTTAATATACTGGTGTTTTGACTGTTAGACCAAGGTGGCTCGAGTTCGAACCCCAGTGATAGCATGGATGCTTGTATTTGTATTTGTAGTATTACGGTTTAAAAATGTATAGTTAAAAATTTAAAAAAATGTATCCTGGTTAATGGCCATAGTTGTTAAAATCAAATAAATAAAATTTAAAAAAGAATATGTTCCCGATATACTTTTTCGCATATTGTAAGTATTGGCTGCTTATTCCTAAAATCGCAAAAATGCCTAGCAACGCAATGTGTTCCTACGCATTTAACTAGAAGGAATGTTAGTGCAACTGGGCATTGATATACTATATGGCAACGTAATAAGAAGAAGAATTAAGTGGCCAAAAAATCTTCGAAAATAATTAAAATAAAAAACTTTTTTCGCGCTTCCATATCAAAAGAACAATTTGCCGTGATGATCGCTAACCTTCCATAGAAATCGACACAAGGAAAATGAAAAGATATGTTTACAACTAGCTAATTAAATCCTTGCTTCTTTTACATGATTTTAATTGAAAATATATGGTAATATTCTATTGTTGTGAATAGCTTGTGCGGTGTTGTGTTCTAGTGATGATATTTAAACGGTTTAGCAATAACTCCATAAAGTCAACAATCCTGAAGTCTTGCAAGGATCTGTAATGGAAGTATCTTATGTTTACCATACACGGTTGACAACAGTTCTTTTACAACTTGTCACGATACAGTTCAACATCGGTTTAACATGCAGAAAAAGGTTCATTTGAATTTATAAGCAATAACGATAATTCTCGTATGCTTTTTATGGGAAAATAGGAAATGATTATTTGTCTACTTTTATTGATTGATTTGACGAATCAAATGTCAAAGATATTTTTGTTAATAGTTTTTATACGCATTCTTATTTCATCATTATTTATAATTCTTACCATAAACATCAATTATTTGACATTAGCTTATGATCTCACCGCAATGATAGATTGATACTTGCCATATTTGTTCAGCTATTTTGCAGTGGCATGTATTTTTTATAATTATTTTGAGAAAAATATAATTAATTATTGTAACTAATTAAATACGATTGTTTTAAACAATAGTTCTCTGACTCATAGCCAGAGTTAGGGTAGGCCACGTGCACACCTAACGAACGAGCATAATTAACAAAAATTCCTAATTTGTGAGAACTTGTCAAAGAATGTAAACGTATAAAAACGCGCAATGTGTAACATAAATGAACACTATCTATCATTTCTCGGTATGGTCACCAAGTGGTTTCAACAAGACGACAGTATCTTTTATACAGCCCGTGTTACAAAGGATTTTTTGCGTGAAATGTTTCCTGAGCAAACCATATCGAAGTCACTAAAAATTATCAGATTTAATTGCACCAGATTTATTTTTATTGGGTCTCATAAAAAGCAAGGTCTACGCCAGTGGCGCACGAAGGAGGGGCAAGAAAGAGGGAAATAAATATATTTTTTATCACCAAGTTCTTAGGTAAATATATGTATTAAAAAATAGAGACGAGGACCTTTTTTTTGTCATTCACTTGTATTTCATAAGTGAGGACCTATTTTTAGGTCTAACTTCTATTTTAGAAGTGAGGACCTCTTTTTAGGGTTTTGTAGGTATGACCAAAAAACCCTTATACCATCATTTTGCCGTCTGTCTGTCTATCTGTCTGTAGCCAAACGGCTAAACCTAGAGAGTTGAAATTTGGCATGCTTATACAACTCTTTGACCCGCACATAGGAAAAATACTAAAACATCTAAAAAACATATCCCCTTAAAAATATAAACAAATATATGCTCATCGAAAAAAAAAAATTTTTTTTTACAATTCTGTGTAGGGTATCAAATGAAAGCCCTTGGTACGTGGATTAACGATCAAAATTTTATTTTTGCAAAATAAATTATTTTGACGCAATTTTTGCCAAAATTGTGCAAAATTTTTTGTCCCACACCCTGTAGCCCAGATGGTTTAAACGAAGGTTCTTACGAAGCGATAACGTTCGAACTACTGTTCGAATCCCATCAATGTTTTTTTTTTTTGCATTTTTATTTTGTTTAAATTATTTTGTCAAAATTCTAGTTATATTTTAGCAAATGTTGCATTTAATTTTTAAAAGCGTAAATTTAATAACCAGTGGGAAGTGTTGAAATTATAATTTAATTCTATGTTTCAATGTATACGAAATCAGAGGGCCGGAGTTTATGACTTAAACAACCAATGGAAGCCGTAGGCGCAATTTTCAAAATATTAATGAACCTTGCTATATAAAAAAAAATACTGCAATATTTAGAAACCCAAATAATGGTATTAGGCATTCGAATTAAAATTAATAAAAAAATATTTTAACATAAAATTTGTTTTGGCATCCCAAATAATCATCATTCACTTACTAAATACCTGTAAACCCTGAAATGTGTGAAAATTCGCACTTCACATACATTTTTTCACTAGGTTATCACTTGTATTTCAGAAGTAAAGACTTTATTTTTTAAATCGTCACTTAAAATTGAGAACATTATTCATAATTTGAATAATATTATGCTTCGACCCCCCCCATACTGGGTGCGACACTGGTCTACGCCAACACACCCGCATACAATTCAGCAGCTAGAGGAAATATTGGTGAGATCGTCGCAGAAATGCGTGTTGAAATATACGAAATAGTTTTGCGAAACATGATTGAATAAAGGAGATCATTTGACGACATTATTTATTTATACCATATATTGGTCGTAAATTAATTCTGTTTTTCTACATTAATTTTATTTTTCAAAAAAAAAATGACATACCGTATTCTATTCTACACACTATTGTGATGGCCTGTTGATGGAGTTGATTTTCGAGCTAACTTTGAAAATATTTTGGCGAGCATTGCATTAAATTAAAGATTTTAAAGCACCAAGATGATCACCCTGAGTTCATCTTTCAATAACGTATCTCCAGAACAAAATTTAACCAATTTGGAGATGATCAGTCAGTTGTGGTGTCCTGATCAAACTATAGTTTCTTCAGCAATATCCGTAGAATTTTTCCCTGCTTGACCTTCCTTTCAGTCCCTCCATTTCAGTAACAACAAATTTATTATTTCAATGCGATGTGTAAGTTGTCAGAATTGTGACGAAAAAATCGAGGGAAACTCGCTTACTGAAATTAGATTGAAGCTGGTCAGGTATGATTCGCTATTTGAGTCATTAATGAGGTATTATAATTTATTTGGAGAGCGGAATTAATTTATGACAATCTAATTTAATTGCCAATTCTCAATAAACGATATATAATGCCGAGGTTCACACCTTCACTCGCTTCTTCCGTACATCCCAGTTTAACCCTGGTTTCATAACCTTCCCATTGACAAGAAAACCATCTCTACCGTCACCCGTCTTAGACTTAATCACTGTCACTCTTATAGCCACCTACATAAAGTTAATATACTTTATGTTCGTGTGGTGGATATGGTGATGTGACACATATATTTCTCTCATGCCCCGACCACATTGCACATCCTGTAACTCACTGTATCGAAACCTGCTGCTCCACTACCCATCGCCTATTTTACTACAAGAGGTACTACAACATCCGACTCCGGCAGCATGTGCCCTTCTAATGGAACACCTCAGTAAAATCCAGATGAATATATAAAACAGGACCCCCTGAAGAATGCTATGCGCTGGCGGACTGGCGTACAGCCGAAGCCAACAAATTGTAGAATAGAATAGAATAGAATAGATATATAATGCCAAGACTTCAGATGCCAACCGATTGACTACGAGCCGATAAACAAATATATATCAATTTCACACAATTTTATATGAACTAACTATAACGTATTTGAACTACTCGTAACAACGTACGTTCGTTGTTTTATATTTGTCTGTTATATTTGAATATATTCAGATAAACGCATGTGTGTTTTTGTATAAATACTACTCCCACCAGTAAACAAGAAAAAAAGACTAAGACAGAAAGATATTTCTTTCTCATTTTCCGCACGAATGAAAATGTTTGATTTTAATAATCTTTTCGGTTCAATCATATATATATAAACCTTCTATCATAGTATGGTGTAGGCTGTATTTCTTTCTTTTCTATATTATGGCAGTACGGGTTCATGTACGAATTTTGCCCAGTCTTTTTTGTTTCTTGTCATTCTTTTAGCTTCTATAATCGTTTTTCCTCTTCTCTCTAGTATCCCTTTTACTGTTCTGTCCCATGTATGTCTTGGTCTTCCTATTCTTTGCTTTCTGTACGTTCTGGTCTCCCAGATCTGCTTTACTTGTCTTGTGTCTTGAAGTCTTTGCATGTGTTGTCTGTTTCCCCACCAGGCCAGTTGTCTGTTTTCTATAAATTGTTCTATTGGTTCTATATTGAGTTCTTTTCTTATATCTGTATTTTCGTTTCAAACATACGCTTATTTTAATCGCCATCAGCAAGTAAAAATAAGGGGACCACCTTATTTTATTTACAAAGATTCTGTGACTTTTGCGCACCATGTACAACCACGTATATATATATATATATATATATATATATATTCAAAGAACCGACCCGCCACAATGCAGTACAAGCAACACTCGCCTAACCGTGGAACACATCCTTCTAGACTGCCAAGAGTACCAAACACAAAGAGCAAACAACTCCCAGGAACCCACAAGGACCAGCGAACAATACCAACAAAGAAGCCAGAGTCATCCAATACCTTAAGGATATCAGCATCGCATCAGAAATATAATTTGAAATAACACATTTAACAAATTTATATATATACCCATGTAAACTATAATGTAACGATGTAGCCTGGTGGTATAGCCCTAGTAGCTGAGACAACCAATAATTAACCCAAATCAAAAAAATATATTCTGTAAAGAAAAAACACCGTTTACTTTTGTTTCGCCCAAATTTTTGCTACAATAAAAGAACAAAAATTGGGCTAACGTTGAGCTAGAAAAATAAAAGAACAAAATATTAAGGTAGTTAACACAGATCAATTTAATTTATATCCTAGTGACCAAGCAAAAGTCTTAATAAGCATGTAAAAACTTTTGCTCGGTATAAACTTTAGTAAACAGAACTGCCTACCAAAAAGAAAAAGTTTCATCTTTACTCGGCTGCGACTAATTGGGCACGCTGTGCCCTTTTAGGTAGTTGTCTTAAGTACACAATTAATTTAAACCTTTTAAGATTAAAATGTGCATAAATAGTCCATAAATACACATTTCACTATCCACTAATAAAAATTAATTTACGTTAAATACATATCTCATTTTTGTAACGATCCATAAAGTATATGCCAAGAATTCTCTTCTTCATGTACTTATGATTTTATTAATCTTAATTAAAACCCTTATAAGGCTGAGATTACCATTAACTTCACCTTTCATCAGATACAAAATATCAAGGAATTCATAATTTGACATTTTCATGTAACACTGTATCTTCCCAAAGAAGCCGACACTATAAAATAATTATTGAAAAGCTATTTGAATTAAACTTCATTAGAGAAAATTCAATGTTGCTTATAGAGTCACCGCATGTCTGTGACTACAGCATGGTACCTATATTACTGGCTAATGAGTTTCTGCCATAAATCAGACGCCATTTCATAACCCCGAGTGGTTCATATTAATTGTTGGACGTTGGGTTATCCACTGCGCACTGTGCGCGGCCAGCGATAGCACCGCCGATAATGTCAGCTCACCTCCATTAGTTATATAAGAAACGTAAGCAAAACGCATATTACACGAGCGAATATAATGCTTACTTACATTGATTGGACAGTGGCTATACAGCTTGGGGTGATAACATCGAAAATACACAAAGAAAGCTTGTTTTAATAACTCACGCTAAAAATATTCATAACATTTTTTGATTGTAGGATCTATAGAAAAGGAAATTATATTTCCCTTAATTTAAAAACATTATCATAAGAACGAAGAGAAAAATTACTGCAGAAATTAAAAGATGAGGTCACGCTAGAATTATCCAGAACAAGAAAATCAGGTAAGCCGTGGAATACAAAAGTAGCACTATCATTTTTTTTATGTAGTTATTTACTTGCCACTTGAAGTTAAGTTGTAGAAGGTAAAAGGTTTGTTGTTAGTTTGGTTAGAACTTGGTTAGTTAAATTTTATTAATTGAATATTAAGTATGGTTGTGCGTTAAAATGTGGAATTAGTCAGAGAGCATTTACGAATCGTGATTTATTATGATTTTAGAAAAGCAAGGTTTATTATCATTTTTGCATTTATGGGTGCAAAGAAAGTTTAGTTATTAGTGAACAATCGGATTCTTTGGTTACAGTTTACCGCTGGTATAAAGAATTTGAACGAGGCAGGAAATCTGTTTAACACCAAAAAAGAGCAGGGTATCAAAAAGCATTTCTACTGTTAAGAAGATAATCAAAGAAGACAATGAAACCACGTTTGGGATAACAGAGTTTGAAACTCCAACAATATCTAAGAAGTAGGATGCCATGAAAAAAGTAATGTATGAAGTATTCTTTAGAAATACGGGCCAGAAAAAGTCAATTAAGCTGGATAGATAGATGACAGTTACAGCTAAATGGTACACTAAAAATGCCTAAAGTAATCAGTAGAGTTCCAGAGAAAAGGATTATGTTACATCATGATAATGCGTCTTCCAATGGCAATGTGCAACTTTTTACTATTGTTTGGCCTTGGTTGAAGAATAAACTTGGATAAAGGTTTTCGTCTAAAGAAATGACCAAGTATATTATTGTTGAAGGGAACCAATTTGAATATATTTAAAATAAAATCCTAAAAAATTTGAACAACTTGTCTTATGTTCAATAATTCTAGCATGGTCCTCGTATTAAGAATCATATTGAGGGCAAAGAGGTAAAGCCTGATTAAAAATAGCTACATAGCATAAGAGCACGTGCGGTTATGGTATTGAATGGCATGCCAGAATTTTTGAGTTTTTGGTCCAGTCACACGAGGTTAAAATTGAAGAAGATAGTATTATTGGATCCGCCCTTAATAATACTGCCCCCCCTCAGTTCTTATAGATAAGTTTCGTAAGTGCTGCTCGAACCATGAGTCCTGGATACGCAACTGCATTGTCCTGCCTAGTTATGCATAAATTACCTTTATATTTTCCTCCATCTTGTTACGCCACTGATGTAAGTATGCTCGATTAGCTACTGAGAAAAATGCAGTTCGATGGCGTGAATTATAGTATAAATATAAGTGCTAGCTCGGTGTTATAAGGTGCATGAGATCGGGTATAATTCTTCGTTAACATTTAACCTCTCGCGTCTCTAACTGCAGTAGGTGTTGAACATTTTATTTTAATGTTATTCTCTTATTTTGTAAAGATCCTTGTACTGATAATTTATTCATAGAAATAATTAGTTTTTAGGCATAAACTTCGTGCAAGGCGAACGTATATAATTTATATGCACGTATCGATTTTAAAATTTTTGTGCTCAGCAGCAATCGTTAATCTAGACATTACAATATAATTTGCAAAGGTTTTCCCCTGTATGAATGCTACTTTCTGCAGTTTGTTAAACATTTTAGTAACAATTTTGGATTGATGATAGATCTAGATATTTAGAAGAGATAATCCAAAAGATTTCCAAGGAAGTCGACGGAGGGATTTTTTTATATTTTGTCAAATCGTCTTATTTTTATTACACATCTCTCACTACAATACAATAAAAATATCGTAAATAGTAATAATTTGCATTGCTACTCTACTTGTCATAATTACTACATGAAAAACGAATGAAATCTAAATTTATTGTGTACCTGCTCTGGGTAATATAAAAAATTATTTTGGATTATTTTTATTAGGAAATAAATGTTATTAACATTAAAATCGCGGACGTTTCCGGGGATAATTTTTTATCGAAGACACGGCTTCTGATTCGGGAATTTCTGGTCATCCTGATTTAGAGTAAATAAGTATCGTTTAGATTTATCACAAGAATTGGAAATCGCACAAAAATAATAATTTTGTTGTTAGTGAAATGATGTTTCGCTTTTCTGTCATCGGGCCCGAAATTATTGTGTGCTCGGGGCTCGGGGGCGCAGTTATTGTTTACCCGCTATTCGGCCCCCCTTTTCGGATGCCCTAATTATAGAATGCACGAATCGACTTGTTGGTTTTTCTGTCTTCCAGGCTATCTCAATCAATTGTTCGTAAAACACACCTTTCGGTGATTCTCATTAGTTGCTTAGTTCTCTTCGCCACCGCTCTAGTTTCTTTACAAATTTTCATTTTACTTAGCCTTTTCTCATGTACAAGGTGTCTCAAAAGAAATTTTATATTTATTTAGCTCACTGCGTGAACGCAACGTATCCGAGGGGCGCGGGAGTTATGTTAATCGGTAGCCTGGCTCTTGGGAATTTAGTCGCTATGGAGCGTTTCTCGGGAGCAGACCGCGCGTTATTCGTGCGAGAGTTTTACAAAAACGGTGATTCGGCGACTGTAGCGCGTAGAAAATGCTGTAGTATTCAAGGTTTTCGCCACTTAAATGATGCGCCAAGCATTCCTCTCATTCGACATTGGGTTAAGAAGTTTGAAGAGACTGGCACAACGCTGGATAAATCAAAATCCGGGCGACCTAGGTCATCAAGAACGGTAGAAAACGTGGAGAATGTTAATCAGTCTGTTCGTGACGACCCGAACCTTTCAATTCGGAAGCGCGCAAGTGCTTTAAATGTGCATAGATCATCATTACATCGCATTATGCACCAAGACCTAAAGCTGCACCCCTACAAAATTCAATTGGTGCAAGAATTAAAGCCCCAAGATGCCAGTCAGAGGCTTAATTTCGTAAATCAGGTGATTGAGCGATTTTCAACGTTTACCAACATTTTGTTTTCGGGTGAAGCTCATTTTCATCTTAATGGCCACGTAAATAAGCAGAACTGCCGCTACTGGAGTGCAACGAATCCGAAACGCAAACATCAGAAACCCCTACATTCGCCTAAAGTGACCGTATGGGCTGCGATGTCGGCGCGAGGAATTATCGGCCCTTACTTTTTTGAAGACGAAAGGGTGCGTGCAGTTACAGTGAATTCAAAACGTTATGTGGAGATGTTAGACAACTTCTTGGTACCTGAACTGCAAAACTTTCCTGGCTATAACCAAAGAACATGGTTCCAACAGGACGGAGCAACTTCACACACGTCCAATATGTCTCTGCCACGTGTTCGTGAAATTTACTCAGGCAAATTGATCTCCCGGAGAGGTGACATAAATTGGCCTCCACGCAGTCCAGATTTAACCCCTATGGACTTTTTCCTATGGGGTTATCTTAAATCTAAAGTTTACGCCAATAAACCGACTTCACTGGCGCATTTGAAAGAAAATATCCGTCACGAAATGGCAGCCATCCCTGAGTCCACCTGCCGAGACGTCATAAGTAATTTTACTGTTCGATTAAATGAGTGCCGAGAACGCGAGGGTCTACATTTAGACGATATTATTTTTAAGAAATAAATCCCCAAAAAGTGTATTTTAATAATTAATAAACATTTTTTCTATATACGGCTTACTTTTTTTTTAATCGATCCACTAAATATAAAATTTCTTTTGAGACACCTTGTATTTATTACTTCACGGTCTCTCTCAAATATCTTGTCCTACTAATGATTCAGCTCTATAATTACTTACTTCATTTTCATGGTAAATATTGTTATGCTATATTCTTTTGCAGTTTTGGTGAATTTACACAGGATTTTTTGCAGGTAGCCTGTTTGTAATAGATTACAACTGTTAAAAATACAGCATCGTCTGCGTAACAGTTGATATTACCATCTCCAATTATGTATCCTGTTTTCTGTTTTACTCTCTTTATTATTTTATATTGCATATTGGAGTGTTGGAGATTAAAATGCACTCATTTAAAATATGAATTCTAGATATCAAAACTAGTAAATCATTTCCTCTGGATATATGTACCTATAAAAACTTCGTATAGCAGATATTAATATTTTAATGTTTAATGCATAGGGAAATCAATAAGCTTAATAACTAATATATAAATTTATTGACAAATAAATAATGTAATATTGACAAAATTAAAAAATCAGTTGTGGCCACCACAGAACCGACCGCCAACAGGGAATACATAATCAAATAAGATACCTTTTAAGACGTTTTAAGATTTTGAAACTTAATCAATAATTTCAGTTGGTGTTCACATATGTCGAGTGCACAACCATACAATAAATTTAATAAATAAAACGATTCAATAAATCAAAAAAATAAAATAAAAATACTAATCAAAAAAAATATATAAAAGTTGAAAAAATGGTGGCATTGATGTCAAAAGCTTAAATATGAAGTATTTTAAAAAATCCCTTTAGCCAAATTCACTCTACACGTGTCCATGGGTTGACAGACAGACCAACAAACAGACAGACCTGCAGACTGACAGATATCATGCTAAAAATTGTCAAAACGTTCTGTAAAGACCTCAGTTCGTGGACATTTTTAGAAATCTCGAAATATCATAATTAAAAACATGATCAGTCATGATCATAAACCTCCCCTATACCTCTGGCGGTCAGTAAAAAATAAATATTTTGTGCAATATGTTCACCACAAGCTCAAAGGCAGGCGTGACACCTGTCAACTACAAAATAAGTTGCGGCTCGACATTCTTCCTCTATTATATATTCGCATGTTTGGACAATCATTTGTTGTAGCATTTGAGCATCGTCGACACTTGTCTCATAAACTTTCTGTTTTAAGGCGTCAAAAAAAAAAAAAATAATAATAATAAATAAAATAAATAATAATAATAAATAAAATAAATAAATAAACTTATCTGGGGCCAAGTCCAGCGATCGCAGAGGTCATGCAATAGAGCCAGCAGGACCAATCAATCGTTGAGGAAAGTTGTAATTTAGTAACGGGGACCTCTGGCTTCATGTGTAGGACAAACATCAAACTGAAACCATAATTCTTGTCTTTTGTTTAAAGTTGCATTTTCATTATTATGTAAAAACTCAAAGAAGCTATTCCATTTTAAACGTGGAAGTAAAAAGTAAGGATCAACAAGTAAATTATCCTGCATACTAATTCACACATAGGCCCAATTGCATAAAGCGTTGTTAAGCCTGACAATGTAGTTAAATATGCATCGTCGTCAAAAGTGTTGCTGAAAGCATTGCTAAGTACACAATCAGTTGTTTTTCATTATGAGATTGTCAAATATTTGACAATATCAACAATTGACGACATGATTAACAACGCTTTATGTTAACCGCTTATTATTATATATTATTTAACTGGCCCTTAGTTGTTTAAACTAGCTTTCTTGATCTTGACAGCTCATTCAGACTGCGTAAACATTAAAACCTTAATATCTTCCAACTGAAGCGTTTACATATATATGTCCAGAGGATTTTTTCCCTTGTTTTAGGGTCTATAATTCATATTTTAAATTATTGCACTTAAACTTGAAACTATCTTTTCCATTAAATATGCCCAGTTTTTAATAATATATTGACATAATTTGTGCATAATTATAATATTGAAACTAATTTAAGAATCCCACGCAAAATTTATATTAGTAAGTAATGTTTTATTTTGACAAATAGAGAGATAATTATCTGTAATTAATTAACATATTCAACATTTAAAAAGGCCATCTATCCATAAACAATTAAACCTAATATTATAACTAATATTTAATTTTGACAACACAATTGCACATCTCTTCATTTATCTCCAAAGTAATCTAAAGTCAACCATATTCAGAATTACCAATTTGCATAAATTAACTCGTGAATTATCGAAATTTCATTACAGATTTCAAAACAATAACATAAAACAATAAATCTTTTTGCGCATACAACCCGCGCATTTCCGCGCACGACCGGACAGATGCGATTCTTTCCGGAGTCGCGCGTGCTGTACTATATTCATGTGGGCGAAACCGTTTCTCATTCGTGAATACAGAAACAACAGAGCAAAAATAACTGAATCGCGTTATAAATGCGATGGCAATTGTTCGTAGGCGGTTGAATGTTTTCAAAATAAACGCGCCAAACAATCATACATCATTCTACTAGCCAACCAATTATATATGCGTTGTCGGTAAGAGTTGGTTCTCTAATGATTTTTTTTTTTTAAGAGTTCGCACGTAGGTTGCTGGAAAACTAGACGGATTCAGGGCCTTTCACAAAAGTGAAAATATTTTTATATATTAGGTAAGTACAAGTTTTCGTTTTAACCACGCTCTGGTATATTATTTAAAAAACAGATAAACACTAGTCTTTATGAAGTTTTTAAAACTCCATACGATTTATGATAAACATCACCAACATCAAGCAGATCTTTAACGGCTATCGACGCCTCTCGAATCCTTTTCGTCAAGTGACTCTCCAGTCGCCTTCTTGGAGATCTCTGTTTCCATTGCTTCGTACTCAACTGTCTTCCAGGATCTTAGAGATCTACCAGGTCTTCTGCAGCCTTCTGGTACTTAATTCAATATTCTTTTGGACCATAAAATATCCGGCATTCTTTGTAAATTTCCATACAAAGAAAGTCTCTTATTCTCAGTGGTGTCGATTCTTTTCTTCTACACTCATTTTGGTTTTAATCACCATTACGTACACGATCAATCTCAAGATCCCACAACTCTTCCTCCAGAAATCCATATTTACAGCAGTTTATCTTTCTTTATGAGTTGCCGTGGCTCCGTGGTAAGACGGTTGCCATGCGGAGCACAGGAACGTTAGTTCGATACCTCCCACCTCCTTCGGATTTTTATCTTCCGATATTGTGCAGACAGCTCTGGGGTCAACTCAGCCGCAAGTATTTAATACTTATAAATGAGTACCTGTTCATTATGGGATAATAGTACCGGTCGAAACGTCAGTGGCTTTCATATCTATGACCGGCGGTCTACGGAGAACTTACCTTCTCTGCCCCTTATAAGCCTATCTAGGCGTTGGGAACCTATTATTATTATTATCTTGCTTTATCTCTCTTATTTAGCTCCCAGACTTCCGATCCATACGTGCAAATGCTTTCTAAAATGGTATTGTAAATGGGTTTCTTGGTTTTTGAAATAACTTTATCATTCCAGAGAACAGGGTTCAGTCTTATAAATTATTTTTCCTGGTTAGTTTTCCCAAGGTACTTGTATGATAAACATGATAATCATAACAGGTATGATAAAAATAACTTAACAAAATAGTATTAAACATGATAAGCGACAAAAAGCTGTATATTCGACAATAGCTTAGCTACGAGTCATACAAAATCACCTCTAAACCACGGTAATCATTTTTTTACTTTGTTCTTGGTAAAGACATATGTCTCATAATACTTGGAAACATTGGTTTTAAAACCATCAATTTTTATCCCAATGGCAAATAAGACTATAAAATAATACTACTGAATGCAGGGTCGTGCCATGGCTTGAAGCAATAGAGCGGGCTTTTCTTGTTGCTCATCAGGTCATTTGGATTTCTTTTTTCTTTGCATCAAATTTTTTGGATTTTCTATTTTTCTTTTCTTATTAGATCGCGAACTGGTGGCCGATTTGACCATACCGTTGCGCAATATAGGATATAAGCGCAATTTAACAATGTATGCTTCAGACGCCATAGAGCCACAAGTATGGCCACTGGCCACTGGCGGCGAAAATTGGATTAAGTACTACAATAAACATACGAGTACATATTCAAGTGTATACCCCAGCAAAGGGGTCAACAAAATCCTGTGTTCATTTAGGCCCGGTTTCTGAAAGCTTAGCCGAGTTTAATCTTTTCGTTAAAGTCGGTCACAATATAACAATCCCATAAGTAACCATAGCAACCAGTTTCTAACTATTTGGTTATAGTTAACTAAGCTTTCAGAAACCGGCCCTTAGTGTTTGACGAGCACCTTCAATTATGTGAAAATTTTAATGTCGGGCGTTATAGTTATCAAATTAACCATTTGGTCAACGAAATGGAACAACAACATTCATATACTGGACAAGAAATCCGGAAAGTCATATTACTGGAAAACAAAGCTAGGCCGCATGATACTCGTACCCTTAACAAATCAGCTTTAAATATGCTCAATACAAATTTCAACCAAAATTTAATTTACTTAAGAAAAAATAATTTTAAGTGAAACTGAATACTAGAGAAGATACTGCAGTAGACAGAATAATTAATGAAGAAATTATAAGAAGAATTGGGATAGAGACAGATACGATGAACTATATAGATGAAAATTACTAGAGGTATAGAAGGAAGAGTCTAATATAGCAAATTACTCGGTGTAAGTACATTTTAATTGACCATTGATAAATTTCTTTGCTCCGGGCCTGATATTTTCTTATAAGAACTAAGACCTGACGACATATTATGTTGTATTGTTTTCGAAGTTTATGTGCTTCACAGTTCTTTAGATCCTCCTACTCTGCATGATTGTTACACAATAGGCAAAAAAGATAGGCTAAATTTGTAGTTTGTATATTTATTACCTTCTAGTGTCAAATTTAAAATGTCTTTTCTTTAAACATTTAGGAGTAAAGTGGCAACCAAATTACGCCATCTTCTAAGTGTCAGATTTTCCTTGTATTCCAATACTTGTATCTAATAAGAATCTATAGTAACTTGACGTGTGATATTGGCAACGGGGCGTATATTGATCAAACTGGACGCAGTTTCAACATACGAATATCTGAATATAAAAGATCTTTGCGCAAACAAACCCTAGAGTCTATATTTGCAGCACATCTTCATACTGAAAACCATACTTCATCCTTCAACCCCGAAATACGACATATTCAAGAGAAAGGCCTTAAACTTAAACTGTTAGAAATCAAGAAGACAATAAACCACCCGAATGAAATGACCGAACTTGCTTTTTCCCCATTAATAGGATTTGAGATTAGATTATAATATTGTGTCTTGTTATTTGTTTGTTAATTTTATACCTGTTACCACCACCTTCTTCCTTGGTCTTGTACATAAATAGCATATTAGGTATTTTATAAACATAGTAGCTTTGATAATGGTAGTAAAAATACATACCGAAATTGTAGTCAGCATGTTCAATAAAACATTTTGTGAAACTTTACCAAATGTATCATTTAAAAACCGTTAACCCATCTCTGGTAACTCTTTGGTTAGATCTATATTTCGTAAGATCTTCCTAATGGCCGACCGGTGTACAATTTTCCTTCCCAAATCCTTCACCATTCTGTGCTCCTTTATTCGCAGCCGTATTAATATCCACTATGATCGTCTACTTCTCATTTTCCGTGTGATGCCTGGACTTGAGTAAAGTTCTTGAACATTTTGACGTTGCGGCTTCTCCAGTTATCATTAATTTGAATGAGCCCAAAGATACTATGAAACAATTTCTTTTAAAAAACATTGTAATGTCGATCTGGATTTGTTAAGACCCATGCCTCTGAGCCATACATAAGTACATGAGGCATACTTGAGTTTGGTAAAGCCTGATATTGGTGTTTATAGAGAAGAGTTTTGTTTTTAATAGGCCTGAGTGAAAAGTAATGAACATTTGGAGTAAATTTGATGCCACTTGCTGCTGATCAGGGCTGCCTTGCAGATCGAAATGTTACATCCAGTATTAATATAAATACACTATTAAATTGAAATTTTTTTCGGACGTTTCGGAAACTGCTCAACGATCTGTTTCCGTCTTCAACGGTCACGAGAGTGATGAATATCTTCCAACCTAGTACTTCTAGCAATGGCAAACGTCCAAAATAACGGTGTCCGCATTAATATCGGACCATTGCAAAATAATCTCAATGATATTAGGAAGTTTGTGTCATTATTTAATATCAATAAGTATTAGGAGCTTAAATTATATTTCTAATTTCTGGCTGAATCAGATTTACTTGGTTTGTCATGGTACCTAGGCATAAACTCTCTCATGTGTTACTGTTAATTTTGAATTTGGTCGTCTTTTAATGACTGCGTTTATCCACAGCAAAGTACCTACTTGATTTTTCATTACCGATGTTGAGTCCTACTTTTTGAGATTCGAATCAATAAACTTAGTTATGTATACTAGGTCTTCTACGTTAATTGAAATACATATATCCAATATATTTAATTAAAAGTCGTAATTAATGGCAATTACATTTCAATAATCAATTAAATATAATAAATTTTGTTAATTTATGTTATGAAATTATATCCAAGTTTCTCACACGTATTGCGAATTGAAAGAATTTCTCATTCTTTCATGTTCGAGTAATAATTTGAAATTAGTTTTCAATTAATATAAATACCACTATAATACATTAACACGCCACTGAAAACCAATAATTACGTGAAATGTACACAAATTAGTAAATTCTTTAAATTTATAAAATATTTTAGAATAAACCCGAGGCATATAAATTAGTTTAAGTATTCGACTATTCTAAGCACGTGGAGAATATGTCTAAAAATTAATTATTTCTAAGAATAAATTACTTGGAAACGCAATTAAAAATATAAAAATGTGTCTTTTATTTGTAGCGTATTAGAGGTTAGAGTTATAAGACCGGCATAGCGAGGAGGTATGTATGATATTTCAGTAATGTTTTAAAAGAACCAGGTTCAAACCCTGGTAATTTGTAAGTATCTGTCTAATCTTCAGACTATATTAGCAGAAATTGATCGATATTTTTCCTTTATTTCGTTTTCCAATTATATTTCCTTGAATTACTAGCTGTGGCCGGTATTATGGATAATATCGTAGCTGTGGGGGTTACATGACGAAATTTCACTGGACAAAATTACACGGGACAAAATTACACAGAAGAAATTACACATAGACAGAATTACACAGGGAAGAAATTACACAAGGACGAAATTACACATACGAAAATTACACTAAGACAAAATTACACATTTAATTTGTTTGTGTTTGTTAATTTTCTGTTTGTGTTCTTTTATATAAAAATTTTTTTTTGAAGGGTTGGGTTAAGTAATTTTTGGTCTCAAATATGAAAAAATACAAAAAAAAATGTATTTTCGGAATTGGCTTTAGTAAATTATCGTGTTTTTTTTAAATAAATTTAAAAAAATGTATTTTAAGGGCTGGATTACGTAACCTTTGGTGATATTGAATAGCAAAATAATGTATTTTATGGCTTGGATTAGTTAAACTTTAATGTTTTTTTTTTGAATAAATAGAAAAAATTATATTTAAGGGTCGAATTAAGTAAATTTTAGTTATATTTTGAAAAAAAAAGTTTTTTTAGAATAAGTCGACAATCGACAATCGATACCATATTTCCATTTCACACATTCAATTTTTTTTTTTTCAATATTGAAATTAACAAAAAAATGTACATTACAGCTTCCTATTAAATTAAATATCTCAATTTCCTGAAAAACACTAAAACTTACTTAATCCAACCAATATTCTTATTTTTTAAAAAGAACATTAGAATTTACTTAATTCAATCCTTAAATTAGATTTTTTTAACGTTAAAAAATAATGTACTTAACCCAATCCTGAAAATACATTTTTTTGTGTTTATTCATATTTGAGACCAAAAATTACTTAATCCAACCCTAAGATACATTTATTTTAAATTTATTCAAAAAACACGATAGTTTACTTAATCCAACCCTTAAATTACAATTTTAAAAATGTATTTAAAAAAAACACGATAATTTACTAAAGCCAACCCTGAAAACACATTTTTTTTGTATTTATTCATATAACACTAAAATTTACTTAATCCAGCCCTGAAAATACAATTTTTTTATTAATTCATATAACACTAAAATTTACTTTTTCCAACCCTTAAAATACAATTTTTTATTTTTCTAAAAAAAAACATCAAAACTTACTTAATCCAACCCTTAAAAAAAAAATGTTTTATATAAAAGAACACAAAAAGAAAATTCATAAACACAAAAAAATTAAATGTGTAATTTTGTCTTAGTGTAATTTTCGTATGTGTAATTTCGTCCTTGTGTAATTTCTTCCCTGTGTTATTTTGTCTATGTGTAATTTCTTCTGTGTAATTTTGTCCCGTGTAATTTTGTCCAGTGTAATTCTGTCCTGACACCAGCTGGGGGATGGTATTTTAAATTTCGTATTACATGCCCTAGGTATTTTAATTTTCTGTTTTTGATGGCAGTTTTTTGTCGTTCGATTTAGAACAGTTTCATTCGGGACACAGCCTGCCATGCAATTTAAGCTTTTTCTGGCACCTCCACCTTTCAAATGCTTCGAACTTCTTTAGTGAACTAGCTCTTAGTGCACCTTAGTGTACCATACAGCAAGAAACGCTTATGGCACATTTACATAAAGCTAGTAAACGAGCTAGTTGCTAGTGGCAAAGGTAGCTTCTCTCTTATATAAACGCTTGGGATTGAACTAGCCCTAGTTGTTGGGGTAGGGCAGCGGTTCCCAAACTTTTTCGACCGCGACCCGGTACGAGGTTTTAAAATTTTTCGCGACCTACCTTATGAAAAAAAAACATTTATTTACAAAACAAATTTTATTTTAAAGCAGTAGTATTATAGTAATAAAGAATAATAAATAGTAATAAAGAGTATAGTATAGTAATAAAGAATATAGGGTTTTGCAGCTAAGCACCCTACCATCTGGTGAGCGTTTCATGAACTTGTGTACTACATATAACATTTGGTTTTGTGTATTGGTTTTGTATGAAGTTTGTTTTTAAAGTTTTATTATAATCATTGAAAAATGTATAATACATATTGTTGTGTGCCTATGTGCAATTCATTGAAAAGAAGAAACCCGGAAATATCGTTTCATTTGTTTCCACCAATATCAGACACCGTTCGATTCGAAACAAAATTGGGAAAGCAAGAGGTTAGGAATCGACGCGATGTTTAGATAAACAATTTAAAAATTGGAAAAAAAGTGAGCCCTTATATCAAAGTTTGCTCATTACATTTTAATGATAGTGACTACAAAAAATATTTTCAATTTTGTATTTATTATCGCATATCTTGAAAATTCCTGTTATTGTGTGTGGGTTTGTAATGCACAAGTCTGTAGGCATAATGCATAAATCTTTATGAACTCTCTGTTTTTTTCAGTGACTCCACACAATATTATATGCCCAGCATTGTAGATTTCTACCCCTTGGTAAACAACACGGGAATTATTATTTCCCCCAATATAGTTAAAATAATCGACAATGGAAAACTGTGCCGCCATAACTTAAAACCAGATTACAATTTTTTTTTTTTTTTTTTTATTTATTATTTTATTGGCCATTAGTCTTTCGACCATACTAACCAATTACAATATATTTAATTACATTATTTTAACAATATAGACTTATTTATATATACATATATACATACACATGCATGCATACATGCACATATACCCACATTTGAGATCACAAAATGTAGTATTTAAGATGTTTACAAGTAATGTCACTTAAAAAAAATGTCCTCACAATACGTGTGTTTACTTACTTGATTATAAAATTTTAAAACAAAATCAGACAATCCCAAACAATTATTTATTTTTTGTCGTTTTTTGATACACTTTTCCCTATTATTTACTAGTAAATGTCAAGTGGTATCTGATATAGAATGGTTTCAAAAAAATCCGCGTGGCGCTACGATCTTAAAATTTTTCCCCTATAGTATAGTAATAAAGAGCACATATTTGTGCTCTGCACACTATTCTAGTGATTAACTGGCGTAAAAAAAATAATACGTACAAAAAAAATCTTTTTTGTTTTTACAATTTTTTTGCGACCCGGCAAAATTTTTCTGCGACCCGGTGCCGGGTCGCGACCCACACTTTGGGAAATACTGGGGTAGGGTATTGGTTTTGCAGCCAGAATGGTTACTATTCCACTAGTCTAACCTCACTACAGTTGAATAATACACTTATTCTGAAGGCCGTCGGCACGTATATTCTCACGAACTTTATAGTTGGGTCACTATAGAAAGCATCGGGAAATACAAGTCCAGGATGGAAAGTATTTGGAAGTTACCTTGTACCAATCTTTATCTCAAACAAATTTAAGGGAAAAGTACTGCTAGAAAGTTATAAAATGTTAACGAATAAATCCTGAATCTTATGGAACAAAATAAGTTTTCACTTTGTTTGAAATTTGTTACGCTAACATTTAATTCTGCTGTTTTTACTGTACGAGTAATTATAAAAATATTGCAAATCCTCTTGCAAACGCCTTAAGTAACATATTAAAAAACCATTTATGTTGAGCTCGGAGGAAGAGTATTGCGATAATTGCTTGAATATTAGTATGAACATGTGTTTTAAATTGCAGAAACATCTGAATATGTAGATGAACTGAGCCATATCAAATTAAGAATTAATTATCTACAAATCTTCTTTGCACATAAATTATTTCATTGACAGCCTTATTATATTTCTTATAACACTTGCCGGTAAAAAATTCATATAGCTTTGTTTATATTCATGTCATACATTAAGGATTAAATTGCTGATTTCTAGATTACGATATTGCATATTTGTAAAAACTTGCTTTCGGTACTGTCTCTTACTTCTTTTTTTTTATTAATATAATCTTGTTTATGATTATTTTTAGTTAAGTAAAACTATGTTGTCATTTACTTGTCGATGTTATATTTTCTAAACATTGTTACACGGAGTTGAAGAAAACATACAAAGATTGAACATTAAGAAAGAGAAACAACGAATTTGAACGTATATAAAGATTAATGTCTACCTGTACTTGTGACAATCAACATCTCGATAGCATAGTTACATCGAAAGGCACGTTCGATGACGAAATTACTGAAAGGATATCTTTAGCTACCGCAGCGTTTGGAAGATTGAGGAAATTGGTGCGTAATTTCAGAGATTTACAGTTTCACTAAGATAAGAGGGCGGTGGTCCTCTCATTACTACTGTGTACGAGCGTTACCTTTTATGTTTTTACAAATGACTACTAGATGGCAATATTGAAATGTGTCATTACCAGGGATAGGATAACGTTTCAAATCGTTACGTTATTGTATAACGGTATTTATTTTTTATTTTCGTTACATAACGTTATAAATAACGCTAAAAAAATTAATTGTTATGTTATATAACGTTATATTTTTTTTTTTTTTCATTGGTACTGAAATTACCTATACTGTAGTACATCGCACAGAGCGGCTTCTATAGTATGGATAAAAAAAAAATATATTAATTTATTGTTTGACAAAGCTGTTTGTTTCCATGCCTCGATTAGTATGGATTCAAAAAGCACTGTATATTAGCGGAACCGATTTACCGTAATGTGTGAGGTATTACTGTATTTGGGATCTATACAGTGTAAATTTAAAATAATAATATCAAATTACGTTTAGATTTTAGATATTCTAATTTTATTTTCATATATGAAATACAAACAACATATTAAATTTTAAATTCCCAAAAAAAACTTATATCACATAACATATTAAAAATAACGTTATATAACGTTATTATTATATCGTTACGTTATTGTATTAAAAATTGTAGTTGAATTGTTATTATAACGTTATCGGGTATCGTTACGTTACGTTATCCATCCCTGGTCATTACTATCGTAAAATTTGACATTTGTTATTGTGAGTTTGTTCACAGTGAGCGTTAAAAAAAAAACAAGTTTGTGAAAAATGGATATTACTCGTGAAGGTTCTCACTGGATGATTTTTTACGATTTTAGAAAAGGCGTAACTAAAAAAAAAATTCACAGGTTCGCTTCGTTCAACTTTTGGTAATGAAGCACCATCAGAATAGACTGTTTACAATTGGTTTGGTGCGTCTGTTAGTGATGAATCTCGTGAAGGTCGACCAAAATCGGTTCTGATTCAAAAAAACATCGATGCTGTGCGCAAAATGATTGAAGAAGTTCGGCATGACCGTGAGATAGAGGCAACTTTTGGCATATCGCAGACTGCAATACATTCGATTTTGCATGAACATTTAACGTAAAAAAGATCTGTTCCCGATGGATTCCATATAATTTGACGGAAACTCAAAAAAGGCTTGTGTTGATTGGTGTAGGGAAATGTTAAAAAAAATCAACATGGGCACTGCAAAATCCGAAAAATGAAATTTTCGTGCGAAGAGTTTCTTGTAGTGATTAAATACTTTAATTCGAAAGGCAAAAAACCGAAAAAAATCAAAGCCGAATTGAATGAAGTTCATGGCACATCTGCAAAAGCGTTTAAACCAACTGTTTACAATTGAGTGAATGAGATAAAACGTGATCGTACATCCACAAGTGATGAACATCGTTCAAGACGTCCATTTGAGGTGACTACGCCATAAATGATTGACAAAATGCTCTTGAGTATTGAGTGATCGACGAGTCAATTGCGCGAACTACTTGAATCCACAAGTATATCACATGGCTCAGTGGTTCCAATTTTGCACGAAAAATTGGGTATGAAAAAGATATCGGCAAGATAGGTGCCGCGTTTGCTCACAGTGGAATATAAACGCTTGTGTAGTTTCGATAACGAAAATGTATGAATTACGTTAATATAGTTTTTGAATGTTTTCCTCTTAAGTGATCACGATTACCCCATGCTCTCTAATCCTTTTGCAGTCCCGAAATCCCCGTTTTTTACTCCTTATCTCGAGATATCGGGATTATTTATTTTTACGGGATCCCAGCATTAATACTAGACTATTACAAAATAATATCAAAAAATTTGACAGATGTTGTTTTCTTTCTTGATAAACAGAAACGTTTCTTTAATTTACCTTTTAAATGTATCGAGAAAAAAAGAGAGAAAAGGTCAGCTATACATATTAAAACTTAATTATCATTACTAAGAATTTTACTAATATACTTATTTAACTGGTAACTATATCATTTTAGTATTTTTTTATTTCTATTCGCAAAATTGAATGGTCCAAATTTTTGTTTTCATTGCTATTTTATTGATCATAAATTGACAACTTTACTGCAGCTATAATTTTATGGTTTTCGTTTTGACAGGTTAAATTATAAGATTATACACTTCTACTCCAAACTAATATTACATTAAATTAATCCAATACTTTAGCAACAATTAAAATTGGGTTAATGTTATGCAAATGTTATAAATTCATGGTTCCAATTTTTAAATCTTAATTAGAGTAGAGCTTGTTTTAATCAAATACTGAATGAAATATATTAGCAAGTTGTTTTAATCAATGATTTAGCAGCACAAAGTAAATCATTCTTTATTTTCAACGACTTCATGGTGAGGCTATCTGGAAAGCCCTGTAATAAAAAGGAGTACAAAGCAAAATTTCAGTAGGCTCAATTCTGTAAAAGTTACAAAGACTGATATGCTATACAGTTTTTAATTACTTCCATAGAGACAATTTTACAATTCTGTAACACGCGTAGGTATATAAGAATATCACTAACATGCTACAGTTAGCATGCAACGTATGCGTGCGCATGCGCTATCCTGCTCGACAAATTTTACCGAGCTTAATTTGAATGCTCCTTAATTGTTATTCCCATCTCTCTTGTTTTGTGCCATAATTCAACTTTTAGGTTTTTCTTACATTTTTAAGTTAAATATTTGCAGAGCTATTCAGAGACAAAAAATAAACAGTGTTTAATTTACAGTTACAATTTAATCAACATTTTTTAAACAACGTATGTGGGTAGTTTAAATTTGTGTATTAAGATTATTATCTACGTGAGATTTCTAAATGAGTGATTCAGTGGAAGAATATTTAGAAGATATTGAAGAAGTGAAGGATATAAATGAGTTTGTGTGTACAAATTTTGTCAGAATTTAAATGGATAGGGAAAATCCCTATGATAATTATAGTGATAAAATTTTTCGTGAAAAATATCCTTTTTCTAAACAGGGAGTTACTTTATATACCACCTTGTTGAAAATTAAATTAATCATGTGACATATAAGGGACATGTGGCATATAGATTCAAAATTACAATTATTATCCGAATTAAGATACCTCGGTAGGGGACATTCAGGACGTTTCAGTTGCGTTGGCTTTAAAAAAAGCTACTTTTATAGAATTGCATCAAGAAAAATAAACGAGAAATTTTTATAATATGGCAGGGTGTCCATCTATTATTGGAGCAATAAATGGCACCCATATTAAAATTATGAAACCACCTGGATTTATACTAAGTATAATTTCAATTTAATTTTAAAAAAAGTTTTAAACTCCAACTAAACGCCAACGGAGTGGCCGAGCGCATTGAGTCGTGCAGTTCGGACTGGTGAAAAACAATCCGGATTGTGCGATCGGTAGTTCGATTCTCCGTTGGTGATATTATTCGGGCGAGAATAATATGTTTACATTACTGTCATTTCACAATCATTCACCCTTCATGCAGGGGGGTGAACCATATAAGAGCTATGTCATTGATGGATCGTAAGATTATAAATGTTATATTATATCTCTTTCTAGCACATAAAAAGTAGAAAGAGACCAAAGTTAAGTTCAATTATTTTATTACCAACTTGTACAATTTTCGGCTGTCTCTATTTAAACAGTGTTTAGTTTAATAATTGTTTAAATAAATAGTTACTATGTTTCTGAATACATAAATAAATTAAACACTGTCTAAATTTTAAACAGTGTTTAATTTAGACAGTGTTTAAAATGTTGTCTCTGAATAGCCCTGTTGGTCTTTTGAACTGTATATATATACTGAATAGCCTTTCTTGGAAGTGCGTTTTATTTTCAATTGTACAGGGGAGCATGGTGTTTCTTTAACTGGGTGTTGTTCTATACATTTGAGAATTTGCAACACAGTAAATAAGTAGCTTTTCATACGAAATATATACAATGAAGAAGTGTTTATTTAATATTAGAGACTAAATTGTCTTATTGAGA
Organism: Liopterus haemorrhoidalis; assembly: GCA_963971575.1. Taxonomy (NCBI): domain Eukaryota; kingdom Metazoa; phylum Arthropoda; class Insecta; order Coleoptera; family Dytiscidae; genus Liopterus; species Liopterus haemorrhoidalis. Next base: position 16,868,735 of record OZ020620.1, read on the forward strand.
CTTAAAAAATTAGAACTTTGAACTTTTTTATTTTATTTTTTTGTTATTTAATATGTGGTATTGACATATAACACAATAATATTTTAGACAATGGTAGTAACTAATATTAGAAAGTAATTTAACGTCCAAATTTTGAATATAGGTACCAAGTAGTTAGGGGGGATAGTGTCGCAGCCTGTCATATTGATGCAGCGATAAAACTTGTTATCATTATATTTATTATATAAGTTAATATTGGACAATTATATAGTTTATTTGTCTCAGTTGCACTGTTAAATTCAAACAATAGTTTCTAATTTTTTGATCACTATATTTCTAAATTTAATTTAAATTTACTCCTGGTATTTCCTATGGTCTGTTATCTTCAAGTACACATAATATCTATGTATTCTGCAATTTCACCATCCTTGGAGATGATTGATGTACAGTCTGTTATTACTACGTTTAACTAACATAGGTAAATTTTGTTATTAATTGTACAATATTGTTTTCTATCATGATGTTATTGTTATAGCACCTGAAGAAGCCAACAATGTTGTTGGCGAAACGTTGTGTTTTGTTAAAATAAACGCTTCTTGTCCAAAAAGCTGAGTGAAATTATTTCCCACTTCTACCTATATGTAACTAATATTGTCATTAATAAGTAAATTTAAGAAAACAAAGTAGGTTCGGATAAATAAATAAAAAAGAAAAAATTAAAAATGAGTTCGGCGACTTTGTTATGCATCGTGTGAATGGCAGATAGAATTTCATAAGCTTCTAGGAAAATAAATTTAAAGGGATTAATTTTCTGAATATAAAATTTATGTATCTATTTCTTTTCTCAGTATCGTTCAGCTACTGTCGATGGCCACTTTGTAGTTGAAATGTACATTTAGTGACAATAAAATAATTTGTGAAGTAAATTATCATTTATTAATTTTACCTTATCTTAACTTACACTTCACGTTAACTCACCAATTAATATTTAGATTATAACCTGACGACAGATAATTGCAATAGTAAAACTTTTCGTTTTACGTTGCTGTTGCGTGATTGTCTTATTTTCAATTTAGAAACGTAATATCTAAATACCACATAGAATGTCTTCATCATGGTATAGATATTTATATTTGCGGTTAATCCTATTATATTGAAATTAAACTCGGATGACATTTTCTAATATCAATCTATATTACAATGTTGAAATATTTTCAAATATAATAGAAATTGCAACACGGTACATTTTAGATCTTACAAAGAGGAATTGGATTTAAAAGTAATACACTATGATGCAATTTAAATATGCAAAATGTTACCTTTTATTAAATTGCTGGATTGATATTACATGAAGTTAACATCTAGTTTTTTTGACGAATAGTGGTTTGAAAGTTTCTTATTCATTTGAAAGTTGCGCCAATACTATATTAATTTATGAGTATTTTTTTCGAAACTACATAAATGCCTTTTATAACAGAAATAACACACAACGACAGAGCCTATTAAAGTACCTTCGTACAGGGTCCTCAAATTTGTTAATGTATAACTGATACATGTAGTAGGTTTAAGAACAAGACAGAGATTCTCTCAATAATTAACAGAAGAGTTGACACGAGATAACCCAAAAAAATACTGAAATGGATTCCTCAAAGCAGACAAAGAGGTCGTCAATGCAATAGTCAAGGAGAGATGGAGGCAAAACAACTAAATAATTTTTTATGAACAAAACAAGAAACGATAATGGAAAAATACACTAGTTTAGATAGTTTTTTAAACACCCACTGCGTTCAGATACACTATTCTGCACATCACGAATCAAATGAAGATTTTTCTACTAAACTTTTAATTGTAAATGATTAGATTTGCTATTAATTAATAAATGGAAGTAGTAGGTAGCTATAAATGAATCATTTTATGCCAGTAATAAATTATTTCAAAGTTCAACTTCTGTTTCAGCGATATCCGCCTCTGCGCTACAACTTAGTAAATTGTTGAACATGATGTACACATTTTTTGGAGCACTAACATTGAGTAACAATTGACAGTTACATATGAGCTATTGCTTCATACGCTAATTTGATTTATTATTGTTTCTGTTAGTGCAATTATTACCAGATAAAAATTGGCGCACTATTGATGGAAGTTTCTGCTGTAACTTTCCAATTTATTTAGGAGTAATCTTGTATTTCAATACAATCTTCTTTTTCCCCTTCTTCTTCGGCCTCTTATAATCTTCTTTGCTTCTTTATTCCCTTGCCTTGCCTTGTCCTATCTATGGTTGAGTACCGGGCTGTAAGACTTCTTTCTTGTGGTTCTAGTTGCCAATTATAGACGTGGTGTGTAATATCGTCGTTCTACCTGTTAGGAAGTTGAACAGTTTTTATCTTTATGTCAAATTATAGTCCCAATGTCTCCATCTGTCTGAAAAATTATTTTACATTTCTAAAAAAATTGTAATACAAATAAAATCTGAATCAAAACAAAAATTTATATTTGTTAAACGTAACTAAACATTAAATTTAAACACTACTTAAACATTTTCAATAAAATTAGGCCAGTTTTTGACAAACGAAATTGCTTCAGAATGGCAATTTGGGTGATGATTTTCCTTAAATATCCTTTTTGGGGGAGACTGCTGTTTTTACCTGGGGCCCGGGTCGGGAATTATTGTTTTAGTGGGGCTCGGGTCCGCTCTCGGCGCCCCTGCTTCCAGATGACATCATTACATTTTCCATGTTTGCAATGTTGTTAAGAAAATATCGTTCAATTTTATCATCGTTATTTTGCTAAGTATACCTTTTGACTGCCTCAGTTACTTCACGGACCTTTGATAATGATAACTCGATTGAGAGAGTTGAATTTTTAAAATCTTCTTATTGCAAGTGTTAAATATTGCAATTTTTCAAAATTTAGGCAAATAATATTTCAAACAAAAATTGTCAATAATCAGACAATAAACTTGCAATGAAACTTGCTTGCAAAATAAAAATGAAAATTGTTTTGGGACAGAGGAAGCAACATTTATTGAACACCCTGGATCAACAGAATTATTATTATTATTATTTAATTTAAAGTTTTTGTTTTATGTTACATCGATGTAGTACAGTAATGTATAGAATAATGGTATTATACTTATTACCAGGGCCGTCGAGAGAAATTTTTGTTCTGTGAAAGGCCCGTAGTCCGGCCACCCTCTCTAAATAAAATAAAACTTTATATATGTAGCGTATTTTATTATTCAATTTAAGTAATTACAGGTATATAACAATTTATCATTACATAACAGAGTCACGTTAACAGTCTATAGTCACAATAACACAGTCCATAACCGCTGCCGACGAACAACTAACTAATGTTCGCAGTACACACACGTATACTTCCCCCACGCCCGTATGTCCGTCTCCCTTACCACAGACACATAGACGTACAGTCTCTACAAAAAGTCCGTTCGCTACACTCTTCCCTACTAAGTCAGCACTTTCTCCCGAAAGTGTCCAGAATACGACTTCTGGCAACATCACGCGAAACTCGAGGCGGCAATACGCGTCTGGGTTCCTGGTTTTCGGATACTTCGCCGCCCTCATTCGGGGCCACTGGGTCAGCACTAACGTCCTCAACAAGCACACCGTCCTCCACAACAGGCTCTGATGGGTCCTCCGGGGGTCGCTCCTCTTTACCGGCAGTCTCTCCGGTTCCAATATTCGGGATATTATCGCCCTCAGCCATGACGTAGTCAGTCTCCTCCTCTGTTTCGGAGAGCTCATCTGGTGTTTCGATGCTCCGATTCTGTATCGAAGAGTCGCCAACATCAGAAACCGTTTCTGGGCAGATATCGGGGGCAAGTGATTCACGCCCGGGGCTAGGCCATGACAATGGTGTTGAACAACGACTAGAATCACTAATCGCGCCCCCAGGAGTTTGTACGGTTGTTGGACGAGTGACTCTCCGAGCCTTCTGGTCTTTATAAATACGAATCTGGATGCCCTGTCCTTGGAACACCTGATTGATCAGTTGTTTTACTCGGTGTTCATTTAATCCATCCAGTCCACATCCTATCATAGGCATGGCTATCTTATCAACTCCATGAGTCACGGCGCGATCTCTCAAACAACATAGAGCTTGATGCAGAGAATCATAGGTTGGCCGTTGGTGACTACATTTCTTAGTCACTAAATAAAAGACGTACCGTCCGGGGGATCGCAACATCCCCACGTCCCCTGTTCGAAGATTCTGATCCCTTAACTGATCTATACCCTGGAATCTCTTTTTGAATTCCACAGCTATTCCGGCGCCCATTTTCAGGTCCTCAGCTACACAATGAGCTAAACCATATTCTGCAGGGGAATCAAACACATCACCGGCTACCTCTTCCCAACAATGGGTGTCGGCATCTGATTGATGGCCACCCACTGCGCTGCGTCGGGGTCGTCCAGGGCGTCTCCTCGCTCGTTCTTCTCGCATCGCGGTGTCGGGTGCTGGCACCTCAGCACACGGTTTCAGACGATCTTGATGTATTACCAAGCGCTTGTGTTTTAAAGCGCAATGCTGCACACGGAAAGTATGCATTCCGATATCCTTGATTACCCGATACGGACCCGTCCAGGGACGATGTAGTTTACTAGTCTCCCCAATACGTGGGGTAGGTTGATGGACCCACACAACATCGCCAACTTGATATGATCGAGGTTTCGCATTACGGTCATAATATTCTTTCTGTCGGCGATGAGCCACCCCTAAATGCTCACGGGCAGCCTCGTGTGCTTGGTCTAAGGATGCTCTCAAATTACGAACAAACTCTTGATCCGATCGGCACGATGTATCTGGGGGTAGTCCGTACTGTGCATCGGCCGGTAACCGTATCTCTCTACCAAACATCATGGTAAAGGGTGTGTATCGGGTACTATCATGCCGACTAGCACGATAAGCCAGCATCACTTGAGGCAACTTAGTGTCCCAGGTCCGTTGATGTTCGCCTGCCCAGTGGCTCAGCATATTCAGGAGCGTCCTGTTAAATCGCTCCACCATGCCGTCAGACTGAGGCCGAAATGGTGTGGTGCGCGTTTTCTCGATGTCTAACAGGCGGCACATCTCTTGAAATAATTGAGACTCAAATTGTCGGCCTTGATCAGAATGCAGAATCTCAGGGGCGCCATAGCGGCAAACGAATTCGTCGACGAAAACGCGCGCGCACGATTCAGCTGTTTGATTAGGTAACGCGTATGCTTCCGTCCATTTCGTGAAATAATCACTCACAACCATAATATACTTGCAACCGCGTTCGGTCGTAGGCAGTGGTCCTAAAATGTCTAATGCAACGCGCTGAAGAGGACGCTCTACTAAATGTGTGAGTAACGGCGACTTGGCTGAAGGTATGGGTGTTTTACGACGGCTACAGTCTTCACACTTACGACACCAATCCGCAACATCGCGCTGCATATTAAACCAAAAGAACCGCTCACGCAACCGCGATAGAGTTCTGGTCACACCCATATGCGCTCCTGCCGAAGCGTTTCCGTGGTACACTCGCATGATCTCCGATACCATTGACGCAGGTACCACCGCCCGGTATTCAGGTAACCGACCCGTTCTGTCCACGATACACAGCACTTGATCTTTCAGTTCAGGCTTCAACATATAAAGTTTGTGAGCCGATTTGTCCAAAACAGATTCGGTTATTTCCCCGTTTATCACTCGCACCACGGGGCCACAACACTCGTCTTTTCGTTGTTCCATCACTAACACAGGGGTATCTACAACAGGATCATCCAGGGCGCATATACTAGCCATTTGCTCCTCTCCTTCGTTCATGCCGCACTGCGAACATGGCCGTCGTGACAATCCATCAGCGTTGCCGTGTTTCTTCCCCGGTCGGTGCTCTACCTCAATGTGGTATTCGGATAGAATCTCCAGCCATCTTGCAACCTGCCCTTCTGGTTCACGAAATCCTCGCAGCCAGCGCAGACAGTTGTGGTCTGTTCTAGCTGTGAAACGAGCACCCAATAAATAGCCTTTAAACTGTCGACACACTGCTACGAGGGCTAACATTTCCCTGCGTGTAACGCAGTATCTTCTCTCTACTTTGGTTAATGATCGGCTGTAATACGCGACCACGCGTTCTTCGCCGTCCTGAACCTGGCTTAATACTCCTCCTATGCCTGTGCCACTAGCGTCCACATCGATAAGGAACGGCATCTGAGGATTCGGGTATGCTAAAATAGGGGATGTCATTAGACAACGCTTTAGTTTTTTAAAAGCGCAATCGCAATCCTCGCTCCAGACGAATCTTTCGCCTTTATTCAGTAATCGATGAAGTGGTTCGGCAATCGATGCAAAACCCAACACGAACCGGCGGTAATACGATGCCAGACCAAGAAATGACCTTAACTCTGTCAAATTTCTAGGCACCGGCCAGTGATCTACGGCTCGCAACTTCTCGGGATCTGTAGCAATACCATCATGACTCACGATGTGTCCTAAAAACTCGACTTCTCGATGAAAAAGCCGACATTTTCTAGGGTTCACCTTTAACCCGGCAGACTGTAATCGATCCAGAACCATTATTAGTCGTTCCAGGTGTTCCTCAAACGTTTTACCGAATACAATCACATCATCGAGATATACCAACGCCGCCTCCCAGTTTAAACCTTCCAAGATGAGGTCCATAAGCCGTTGGAACGTGGCTGGTCCATTGCAGACACCAAATGGTAGGACGTTGAACTCGTACAAACCAGAACCGATAGAAAAGGCCGTTTTCGGACGATCTTCCTTATCCACCTCGCATTGCCAGTAGCCTGATTGTAGATCTAACGCTGAGAACAAAGTAGCGCCAGACAACGAGTCTAACACGTCATCTATCCGTGGCAAGGGGTAGCTATCCTTCACTGTTACTTCATTCAACTTGCGGAAGTCTACGCAAAACCTCATAGTGCCATCCTTTTTGCGTATCAGGACTGCTGGAAAACACCATGGTGACGAAGAAGGGCGAATAACACCGGCCTTCAACATGCGCTGTACCTCTTGCTGAGCTTCAGATCGACGTGCCAGCGGTAATCTTCTAGGGGCGAGACGTATGGGTTGCGAAGTACCAGTGTCTATCTTATGCTTTAAAACACTCGTACGCCCGGTGTCGTTCTTGTTACGCGACACTACGTGACCATGCGTATCTATACACTCCTTGGCGCGTTTTAACTGATTCGGTGTTAAATGACGTTCTGCCTCCTGCCAGTCAAATTCCAAATGAGGCGGGTTAGTTTCCACCCGTTCATGTTCCTCCACTAAAGTACACGCCACCGCTGAGCCAAGACATACATTTTTCCGCACTGTTATACATTCCTGGGTCGGGTTACGCAACAGCACCGATCCCTCCGTATCCGTGATTAAACTACGGCTTACCATACAACCGTATCTTTCCCAACAACGCGTGGAGGGTTCCAGCAAGCGCGCAACACGAACCTCTTCACCCGTCACTTTAACGCGACCGATTACCTCAGTTCGCGGAGGTATCACCATCGATTCACACAACACTACAGCGGCCGGCATAATTGGATACTCGTCGACTCGTTGTCCTTTTATCATTACACAGTTCTCTGCGGGATTTACTATGCACTTTTGATCGCGGATAAAGTTACAACCGAGCACACAGTCATCAATCAAGTCCTCACACACCGTCACTTCTACTTTAGTCGACACATTAGCCAGTTTTACAGTCACAGTTCCTATACCCCGTGTGCATAGAGGCTTTTTATCAGCTTGCGACACCCGCACGTCGCTTTTTCGCAATAGTGTGTTCCCCACACGCTCCCAGAATCCTCGACTCACAAAACATCGCGACGCACCTGTATCTATGAGACACACTGTCGGAAAGTTATTGACATGACAACGAACACGCACTAACGCAGCGTCTTGCTTTCGCCCCGACTTATTATCCGACATCGATGCAGGACAGGTCGATGCCTTCATTAGTTTCCCGACCTCTTAGCCCGAGCATCTGGACAGTTATTCTTAAAATGTCCGCGCCTCTTACACAAGTAACACCGTGCTTCTTCCCGTCGTGGGGAAGGAGAGCGCCACCGGACGCGATTGTTATCTCGACTATTGTCGGCAGTCTGGTCTTGTCCAGCTACTCTAAGTTTCTCTATAGACGCTGCCAGATCACTGACAGATTTCTCCAGTCGATCCATCCGTTGCGAATCTTCAGTCACTGCGGCCAGGGCTACTGTTTGGACGACGTTCCCCTGTTGAGACTTGCGGATCTCCGCTATAGTTCGCTGTACTTTTATCGCTGCTTGAGCCTTTTCAACGGCGACACTAAGGGAGATAGGATTGTGTCGCGCCGCTTCCTCCGCTACTTGCACATCAATGCCCGACAGAAATTGCTTTAGTAGCAATTTTTCCCTAGTAGCTGTACTGTGCTCGGGAAAGGCTAGTTCGCCTAAATATTTTAAAGCCGCGGCAAACGTAGCGATAGTTTCTCCTGCAATCTGACGGCGCGCCAGGAACTCTTTCTCAAAGTCCCCCTCCTCGCGACGGAATACACAGGACAATGAGTCGCGTAACGTGGCCCATGTAGCTTTTTGTTCTTGACTCAGACCTTGAAATGCCTGTTTAGCTGGGCCATCTACGAATAGTGGTAATGCTATTACCTTTTTAACATCATCCCAGTCTTTTAACAAGGCGAATGCCTCAAAACTTTGTGCCCATTCGTCCCAGTTACCAGTTGAAAACTTCGCACATGTTATGACATCCGCCATCTTTCCGGTACAAACTTCACTTACGAAACAAACTTCAGTTACAAAAACACACTGAACTTACGGCAGTTATCTCACCGCCGCCACCAATGTAGCGTATTTTATTATTCAATTTAAGTAATTACAGGTATATAACAATTTATCATTACATAACAGAGTCACGTTAACAGTCTATAGTCACAATAACACAGTCCATAACCGCTGCCGACGAACAACTAACTAATGTTCGCAGTACACACACGTATACTTCCCCCACGCCCGTATGTCCGTCTCCCTTACCACAGACACATAGACGTACAGTCTCTACAAAAAGTCCGTTCGCTACATATATTTATTAAAAACAAACAAAAATTACAGTAAATTACTTTCAAAAACAATACTACTATATCTACAATTATTAAATATAAAAAATTGTTCTAATATTTATTATATCCCAAAAACGCGGCGCAGGACACAAGTATTTATACTCCCTGTTACGGAAACAGGTCGGTCGGGTTCTATATATATATATGTATATATATATGTATATTTTTACCGACCGCCAACATATATAAGGGAGGTATTGTGATCATACCGATTTTGACATTTCGAGATTTCGATGGATCTCCACGAATTGACGCCCCTACATAACGTTTTCACTATTTTTGGCATGATGTCTGTCGGTCTGTCTGTCCGTCCGTCTGTCTGTCTGTCTGTCTGTCCGTCCGTCCGTCCGTCTGTCTGTCTGTCTGTGTACACGTGCAGAGCAAATTCGGCTGAAAGGATTTTTATGAAACTTCATATTTAAGCTTCTGCCATCAATGGCACGAGTTGATCAACTTTTGGTAAAAATCGGTTGACTAGAAATGGGAGTTTACTCGTGTCGATTTTAAGATTTTTGTGAATATTTCACAACACAAAAATATTTCGAAAAAAATTATTGAACAAAAGTTGCTATAAAATCAATAACTAATAACTTTTATTTGAGATGTTTTTTGATAAAACGAAAAATTTCGAATAATTTCTGTAAAATTTTTCGAAATTTTTTCTGTTTCAATTTTTTCATATTTATATGTAACGTTTCCATGGTCATGGTAAATAATATCTCTGTTAGAAAATATTAGGCTAAGTTATTTCTACTCTGCTGCTAGAATGTAATTTATATAAGAACTTTATGATGGCTGTCGGTCCTGTGGTGGCCACAGCTGATTTTTTTTTATCTGTTTAAAAATGATTATTAATCAAACCCTTTACAAAGCCTTTTGCCGGCAGCCCCATGACAAAATCTTTAGATGTCACGCCCTCTCGACGACCTTGATCAGAACTTCCTAAATCGATCGAGTTGCCAACTGAAGATACGAAGAAAGGAATCTTATAATACCTAAGCCTATAATAATATGCAATAAGGAACGAGCATAGCAGCAAATAGAGTGCGCATTGCCAATAATTATATTGTTGACTATCAAGTCAACGTTCAGAAAGGATAACACGAGAAAAGAAGACGAAGGATTAAACGTTTTTCTAACGGTGAAGACTACAGCTGGATAATAACTGCCTCTTTTAGAAAAATATTTTACCCATCAAGTCTTATTGGCGAGGATATTTTTAGCAATTATTAAAGCAACCTGTCAAAATGTATTATATTATAAAGCTTGCCAGTGTACGAACCGTGGTGACTGAAGAAACCCCAGATGAAAGACAGCAAGAATTTTGCGGGGCGGTCCCGGTATCGTAGAGGTAGCGATTTTGTTTCACGTGCCAAAGGTTCCGGATTCGAATCCCGGTTAGAGCATGATATTTGTGTTCGTCTTTATCACCTCATTCTAATTAAAATTAAGAGAACCATAAAAAACAAAAAACTCAAAGGTGGCTAAATGACTAAAAATTGGTGCCATTAACACAGAAAGAATAAAAATTATTAAAATTATTTAGATAAGTTATGCTGACGATGAACACTCATCCTTCGATTTATAACTTTTAGTGTCCTAATGACACAAAGGTTGAGGTTCACTGCATTGGCCAGTAAAAAACTGATCGGCTTCGTTTGAGATGGTGGGACCGCGTAACCTACATATGAAAACTATAGCCGTGCAGACTTATCGTATGTGAGACGTGCGTGCGTGCTTAGTTCTGAGTGGGTGAGAAAGTGAATCAAAAAGAAAATATTATTTATTATAAAAGATTTATATCTTTGCAATTATAAGAAAGTAATAAACAATAAAGTTTTGACGTATAAAAATACTACAATTTATTAGTTTTAATAAGATATAACAAAAAAAATTAAAAAGTTTCTTATAGAAGTATAATATTGTATTAGAAATCTGCAAAAATTAATATGAAACACACTTTAAAGAACGCACAGCATCAATGGCTATTAGCACTCTCAGGTAAAACCTTCGAGAGTTTATTGCTTTATATACCTTAGGTGCCATGAAAAAACTGAAAAATTGTATTCATCGAGAAATCAAAATATGAATATGTCAAAATGTGTTTGATTTCTTTTTCCTTCCGTTAATATGTAGGTACGCAGGGTGTTTGATAATGACTCAGTAATGTGTCAGTGACTTGAAGAATTTTTTCACTAAATTTCGACTTTTTAGCTCGATACATTTTACCCAAAGATATTCCAACTTCTTTAAGCCTTCCAAAAGATACGATTTCTGGAAGTCTGCAAAATAGGTGTGTGTTTCAGCGATGCTCTCCTCGTTCGATGCGTATATTTCTCCTGCGAGCAATTTCTTTATGTTTCGAAAGAAGCAAATCTAAAGAGTATGGTGGATGAGAGAGCAGTTCATTACGCATTTCAATCAATTTGCCTTTTGCAATTGCGAACAAGTGATCTGATGCGACACCCATCTTGCCGATATTTTTTCCCACTCTGAAATATCTCAAAAACATGGTTTTCAAAGGCTTCAACAGCTTCTTGAGGTGATGAAAGTCGCTGTCCACGCATTTTTTGTTTGACATTGGAGAACAAAAAAAGTCGCTAGGGAATAAATCAGGTGAATACGGGCAATGAGACATTAATTCGTTGTTTTTCTCCTTAAAATAATCAATTGTTTGACGTGCTGTGTAGGAGCTTGCATTGTCATGATGAAGAATGAAGTTTTTGGTTGTTTTTCCTGATTTTATCGATGACTTCTGAGGAACAAATTGTTGTATACCATTCAGCATTAACTTTTTAATTTAAAGGAATGGTTGCGACAAGTCCAGTACAACCTAAGAAACAAGCGATCATTTTCTTGGAAATGCTTCGTGAACGAACAACTTTTGTGGGTTTCGGTTTATCTTGGAAGACCCAAACAATAGATTGTTGCTTAGTTTCCGGTTCATTTGAATAAATTCAAGTTTCGTCACATGTAACGATGTAGTATACGGATTTTGCAGTGCCTAGTTTGAATGTTTTTAGCATTCTCTTACACCAATCAACACGAGCCTTTTTTGAGCTTTGGTCAAATTACGCGGAATCCATCGGGAGCAGATCTTTTTCACAGCTAAATGTTCATGCAAAATCAAATGTATTGCAGTCTGCGATATGCCAAAGGACGCCTCTATCTCACGGTAAGTCACATGCCGATCTTCTTTAATCATTTTGCGCATAGCATGTATGTTTTTTTGAATCGCAACCGATTTTGGTCGACCTTCACGAGATTGCGAATCTATGATTGTTTTTGAGTTAAGCCTTTATTAAAATCGTAAAAAATCATCGCACGAAAACCTTCACGAATAATATCCATTTTTCCACAAACTTTTTTTTTAAACGTTCACTGTCAACAAACTAGTCAGTCAATTTATAAGCTTCCACTGATTTCACAATAATAAAAGTCAAATTTTATGAATATAGTAATGACACATTTCAACATTGCCATCTAATGGTAATTTGTAAAAACATAAAAGGTATGGATGTCCCTGATGAATTACATAAGGTTTTTTGGTTATACTTATGAAATCCTAAAAAACATGCGATTAATTTCCGGTATTAAACATTACAGATTAGGAATAATCAAGTTATATATCGACAACTCTCTTTTCTTTACTTATTTAATAACAATTAACCACAAATCTTAAATTGTATTACATGGCCACCCATGGTTCCAATCTGTGCAGTTTATGAAAGTCCATAATACAGAGCATGCAATGTTCCAAGAGCAGATGTGCAGGATCGAACTGGCACGATACGTGAACGTGTCCGTGAGTTATTGGGTAATTTGTTAACTGTAACCCCGGAAACATAGGGCATCCTGCAGGTGTAAATACTCTGCACAAGAATAGATCTTACGGAAGTAACATTACATCATTAATTGATATCATTTATTAACAACTGATTTATTACTAAAGATTCTCTGTTTTATAAAGATACATTTAACATTGTTATGTATGTGGTGGGCGAAAAATAGATGAATGGTTTTTTTAATAGAACCTAAATACAATGAGAAGGTAACATTCAAAACGTGATTTGTTACACAAAATTCAAAATTGAGGTATCAGCCTCTTTCACTCTGTTAAAGGTGTAAAATAATCAAACAAGAACAACAAATTAAAAAAATTGAAAAAGTACGTTTTTTGAATTTTGTAGGGTTTTGTAGGTATGAACAAAAAACCCTTATACCGTCATTTTGTCGTCTGTCTGTCTGTCTGTCTGTCTGTTCGACTAGGTTTAGCCAAACGGATAAACCAAGAGAGTTGAAATTTGGCATGCTTATACAACTCTTTGACCCGCACATAGGAAAAATACTAAAACATCTAAAAAACATATCCCCCTAAAAATATAAACAAAAATGTGCTCATCGAAAACAAAAATATATATTTTTTTTTTATAATTCTGAGTAGAGTATCAAATGAAAGCCCTTGGTACGTGGATTAACGATCAAATTTTTATTTTTGCAAAATAAATTATTTTGAAGCGATTTTTGCCAAAATTGTGCCAAAATTTTGATCAGATTATGTTTTTGGAAAAAAACGCATTTTTTTTTTATTTTTGTCTAATAATGTACACAAGTTATAGCTTTGTAACACGCTACACTGGAACGTGTATGCTGGTGTAGTGGTTTTTGACGCTGGTTTTTCACCCAAGTAACTCGATCCGAAAGGGATCGAACCCTGCGAGAAGAGACAATATTAAAATTGTTTTTTTTTTTAATTTTTATATTGTTTAAATTATTTTTTCAAAATTCTAGTTATATTTTGGCAAACGTTGCATTTAATTTTTAAAAGCGTAAATTTAACAACCAGTGGAAATTGTTTAAATTATAATTTAATTCTATTTCAATGTACACGAAATCAGAGGGGCGGAACTTATAACAACCAATGGAAGCCATAGGCATTTTTTGTGATTTTTGGCTAATAATGTACACAAGTTATAGCTTTGTAACACGCTACAATGGAACGTATATGCTGGTGTAGTGGTTTTGACGCTAGTGTTTCACCCAAGTAACTCGATCCGAAAGGGATCGAACCCTGCGAGAAGAGATAATATTATTTTTTGTTTTTTTTTTTTTTAATTTTTATATTGTTTAAATTATTTTTTCAAAATTTTAGTTATATTTTGGCAAATGTTGCATTTAATTTTTAAAAGCGTAAATTTAACAACCAGTGTAAATTGTTTAAATTATAATTTAATTCTGTTTCAATGTACACGAAATCAGAGGGGCGGAACTTATAACAACCAATGTAAGCCATAGGCGCAATTTTTAAATTTCTTAATGAACCTTGCTATATATATAAAAAAAAAAAATACTGCACATATTTAGAAACCTAAATAATGGTATTAGGCGTTCGAATTAAAATTAACAAAAAAAAAATAATAGTAATATAAAATTTGTTTTCGTATCCAAAATAATCATCATTCACTTACTAAATACCTGCAAAACCCTGAAATGTGTGAAAATTCACACTTCACATAATTTTTTTTTATGTATTATTAAATGGGGGGCAGGAATAGTTATCACACTCTTCACATTTTAATTATTTAATTTTTTTTTGGACGGTCTTATTTAATTAAATTTTGTTCCACTTAAAAGTTTGGAGTTTTTGATATGATGTGGCATTGAATTAAACTTCTAATAACCAGGAAAATATTAATTAGAAATTTGCAAAATTTCACTGCAGCTGTGACAAATGGCCCCGACCATGGGGTTTGTTATCACATACCTTGAGGTTAGTTGTAACTTGTATTTTCTTGGAATCTCCTCAAATATTTTACTCACCATCCGCTACTGCCTATTGAACAGACACATATCAAACAAAATAAGAGCCGAAACACTTCATTCACCCCCGAGTAAAAATAAATGGCGACTTTACAATGGTTGAACAACAAATGGCCGCTTGGCATTACAGCGGCATAAACCGGTCTTATGCTGGGTTTACATTGGTAGAGTAAAAGAGCTAGTAACTAGCGCAAGTAACTAGCTACTAGTTACTATCCCTGTGTAAACAGTTGACATTGTGACTAGTAGAGTACTAGCTGCCAGTAATTGGGCTAGGATAGCAGCTAGCTCGTCGACGTATTTACTAGCTAATGTCTTTTCCCCCACTACGCAAAATTGATTCATTTCAAATTGGCGGCAAGCGGTAACCTGTCATAACAAATAGAAAAAAACCCATATCAGGTAAGTTACAATTTATTTACATAAATTGCGTAACATTGATTTATTAATTGATGATTTTTTAAATCATCTGTGAAATAACTGCCTTTGATACACGAAAAAGATGTTGTAGACCAGTGTTTCTCGACCAAAAACGCACCGTGGACCAGAATAATATATAATTTTCTAACGCGGACTACTAATAATAATTGTTGGTTTATTTTTTGCATGAAAACAAATATATTTAATGTGCTACTATTCTTACAATTATTCTTACTATGATTACAATATAAGTTGTACACATTTATTTTATTTGTAGAAAATCACATAAAGTTTACAGAAAATAAACAAAATATTAACTATTTACATAAAAAATGTGCAAAATAAATTAAAAATAAAACTGCAAAAACACATATAAAAACTTTCGCCGACCACTAAAATTTTTCTGGGGACCACTGCTGGTCCGCGGACCACCTGTTGAGAAACACTGTTGTAGACTACAATAACTATTTCCTGTGGCTAGGAAATAAAGCGTTAATTCCAATTTTATTTTTGCTGGAATCGCATCCCTTATTAGTGTACCTATCAGTTCGTTGTATTAATGGACTAACTAAATTTAATAGCCTATTAAAATCATCTGGTGTCATTCTTAAACACAGTCTGTACTCTTTTTGATCTTCCACGGCTAATTCACGAAATAGAAGGACTGATGCGCCATGGGTAGTTCTTCTATCAATTCATTTTTTAACCCATTTTTGTTTAGGCTTATATTCTGTACCGAATACTTCAATAAGACAATCAATTATTTCCTCCACAAGAAATGATGTAATTCAAAATACCACTTATTTAATGGCATCACGCCGGCGACGATGTATATCCACATTCATAAACTATTTTTTGTAAAAAGATAATTTCACTACAAAATCACAGTGAAGATGTCAAATGTGTTTTGACACTTACTATCCAGAAAATAAGATATGTATGTCAATTGCGTATGAACACCTACTATCCTGAAAATAAGATAGTAGAGTAAAGCGCGTAGTACTTGCGATAGTTACTAGTTCTTTTACTCTACCAATATAAACCCGGCATTACAGAGTCCAAATGACTCAAAACCTTTCAAGGTCTGTAAAACCTTCAAAAACCTTCAAACCTTCAAAAACTTTAAAGGTCGTACGCATAAGTATACAGCGCAAATTTTTAAGCAAAAGATGGAAACAACCATACACTCGGCGTACAACGGCCGTCTAAAGTGATAATTATTAAGCCTCAGCTATAGCTGAGGCTTACAACGGTTCAAAATATCAATTGAAACTACGTTTGGAGGCAGAGAGAAAGTGTATCGTAGGTTTTTATGGACCCAAAAACTAAAAATGGGCAAAAATCCAAACCCATGCATGAACGTTTGCTCGTTGCATTTTATAGAAAGTGATTTTTATGTACAAGAGAAGACTGAAAAAAGCACTTACCCCACCCAAAATTTTCCTAAATCATCAGTTGATACTGAATGTTGATATATTGAAAAGCCCTTCTACTTTTTCAAGCAGAGATATTAATTTTTACTAATATATTTACCATATTTTTGTTGCTATTTTATTGACAGACAGCCAAAAAGAATTAAAAATACAATAAAAAACTAAAACTTTCCTTGAAATTTCCTTAGAATAGTATATTATTACATCTTGTAAATCGTAGATTAACTTTAAATAAAAAAAATAAAAAAACTCGTGTTCATTTTCACTATGCAAACAAATACACGAGTAACAGTTTAATCGTAGTTTCGAAATAGTTTCGACCGTAGTGGTCAACTACGGTCACAATATAACAATCTCATAAGTAACCCACAGCAAAAATTTCTAACTATTTGGTTATAGTTAACTAAGCTTTCAGAAACGGGCCCTTAGAGAATTTAAATATAAACAATCAAACGGCGACCGTTGTACGACTGTTCTACGACTTCGTTTATTATTATAAGTTTGTTGTATTCTATCAATTAAAATACTCAATAAAGAATAGTTTACAATAAAATAAGCTAAATGTTGTATATAAAAATAAACAATATTTGAAAAAAAAAAACAAAAATTATGTACAGATTTATGTACAGAATTGTAAAAAATTAAAAAAAAACAACAAATGCTAATAGAGAGTATGACCTCCACGTTGGTTGATCACAACCCTACATCTGCAATTCATGGACCAAATAACATTATCGATGTCTTCTTGGCGTAACTGTGCCTATTCTGCTCTTAGAAGGTCTCTGAATCTAAAATTATCGTGGATGTTATCCATATGTGGAGTAATTCTTCTCTTAGCATGTCCCACACATGTTTAATCGGATTTAGATCCAATGACTGTGCTGGCCATGGTATCGCATCAATACTTTCGTTATCCAGTTAGTTCGTGATAGTTCGCGCAACATGTGGCCGAGCATTATCCTGGGCAAGATGAAACTGATCACCAACAGCACTACGAAATGGACGAACAATAGGTTGAAGAATATTATCCAAATATTGTTGTGCTATTAAAAATCCATTGGAAAAAACGAGATCAGTTCTACCGCTAATGATTGTCCCACCCCATGCCATAACAGTACCATCTCTGTAACTGTGAACTTCCTGGACATGCTTCAAACGTTCAAAATTACCGGATCTTCTCCATACCCTTGTTCGACGAGAATCTGGATGAATTCCAAATCTGGACTCATCAGTAAACAAAACTGTAGCCCGAACATTATCACACCAATATTGAAAATTGTAGCACCAGTCTAATCTTGGTCTGCGATTGCCACTAGAGAGGGGATGACATCTGATTGGTCGTCGAGATAGAATATTAGCTTCGTGGCGACGATTTCTTACAGTATCGCGACTTAAGTTTATGTGCTCGCTGTAACTCCCTAACTAATTCGGGTGCTGTAATAGTAAGTTGTCTTCTTGCATTTAAGACCGAAAAATTGCCTTGACCTGCTGTTGTACACCGACGACGTTCCGTATGTTGTACGGTCGGACTCCCTGTTTCCTTGTAACGCCTCCATAACCGACTGATGACACTTTGAGAAATTCCTATCCGCTGGGCAACATAAACTTGCCTGAAGCCAGCTTGGAGAAGTTCCACCGCTCGATTCATCACGTGGATAGTTAAATGCTGTCGCTCCATTAATAAAAAATCAGCTGTGGCCACCACAGGACCAACCGCCATCGGAAAGTACTCGTATAAAATACATTCTAGCAGCAGAGTAGAAATAACTGGGCCTAATATTTTCTAACAGAGATATTATTTGTCATGACCATGGAAACGTTGCATAAAAGTATGAAAAAATTGAGACTTAATTTTAAATTTAAAAAAATTTTGTCCAAATTTTTCGTTTTATCAAAAAACGTCTCAAATAAAAGTTATTACTTATTGCATTTATAGCAACTTTTGTTGAATAATTTTTTTCGAAATATTTTTCTGTTGCTAAATATTCGCAAAAATCTTAAAATCGACACGAGTAAACTCCCATTTCTAGTCTACCGATTTTTACCAAAAGTTGATCAACTCGTGTCATTGATGTCAAAAGCTTAAATATGCAGTTTCATAAAAATCCTTTCAGCCTAATTTGCTCTGCACGTGTACACAGACGGACAGACAGACAGACAGACAGACAGACAGACAGACAGACAGACAGACAGACCGACAGACATCATGCTAAAAATAGTCGAAACGTTATGTAGGGACCTCAATTCGTGGAGATCCATTGAAATCTCGAAATGTCAAAATCGGTATGATCACAATACCTCCCTTATATATGTTGACGGTCGGTAAAAATAATGCCACTACTTAAAAACACTGCAATTATTAATATAAACGTTTTAAATCGAATTAAAATGAAACATGTGATCAACCTACGGATCATGTACTGAATAAAATTTGTCAAATTTGTATTTGCTTTGTCTTGTTGGTTATTGTTTTTACTTGTTTTCAATTGCAATCTACTCATAATTGCCTACTTTAATTGAAATACAACATTAAATATACAATAAGCAATATAATTTCATATTTTTTTCAATATCCCTAGACTTTTCCGATGCGTGTATTTTTACTCGGGCCTATGTTATGCCCACCCTGCATATTTGGTAGCCTACCGATCATACACATTGCAATATTTTAACCTTTATCTATAAATATAATGGCAATAAAACATATTACTAAGCATATTCTAACAAGCATAACTTAGTGACATTGTACAGGTGTTGTCCTGAAAGAATTACGCGGAAGTAACAGTTGTATGGTCATTAGAGGGATAATATCCGATGATTGATGAGTTAAGGATGTCGAATGGGGGACCCTGACATGCTGAGATAAATATTGAATTCAACCTTATTGATTGCTTTATTAATGAACATACACAGAAGTCAGGGGTCACCAGGAAAATAAGCCATACATATATCAATTTAATTAATATTTTTGGTAATTAAGCTGTTTGACTATTTTTATTTATGGTTATTTTACGTATCATCTAACTGTTTTGTGGAGAAATTAATTAATTTATTATGAAATTTATTATGAAGTTATATCTATTTACCTAGTGATCGAAAAGAGAAATTTTATTTACTTGGGTTTAATATACAAAACTAGAATCAGGCTGATAGTTAATGATATACCTATATTTTATTAATTGTACTTAAAATATATTCAAAATCACAAAACATTGAAATATATATACAGGCGTTAACGGATTTAGATGCTTGTAACAAAACTGTATAACAAACTATAAAAAGTTATCAATTTTGCAAAAAGCTACTGTTAGGGACTAGCCAATGATGGGAGTTGAAAAGAAAATTTTTGTATAAGAATATAATAAGAGTAAGGTAATAAAATGTATTGGTAGGTAGGCAAACATAAGCGTAAGTATTGCAAATGTATTACATATTTGAACTTTAAGGCCCGGTTTTTCCACCTTCAGATAAAGTTCCAGTTAACTATCTGACAGATAAGGTTATTTGTAACTTCATCTGCTGAGTAAATGTCATCCCTTCTTTCTATACAAATGTATCTATCGGATAGTTATCTAACGGATAATGAGACTGACGTATTGAATTCACTGACGTATTGACATTTATTCAGCAGATGAAGTTACAAATAACCTTATCTGTCAGATAGTTACCTGGAACTTTAACTGAAAGTGGAAAGACCGGGCCTAAAAGAAATAAAATGGAAGACAAGTGTTAATTTTCACACATTTCAGGGTTTCGTAGTATCTATAAAGTGACAATAAATTGTGGGTACATCACAAAACCCAGCAATATTTAAGAATATTGCACGTGCTTCCATCTAAAGGCTTACAAACGGAATTAATTAACAGATGCGCGCGCATCAAGTTAGCTGTCTACTTATCCAGTTACTCAGTTAAATATTGCTAGAACGGTACTATGCCAAATTTTCAGGACAATATCTCTAGGATAGGCAGCATTTGGTAAACTACGAAACATGTTTAAAAATGATATCCCAATGTGCCTTAACCTACGGAGCAAAAACGCTAACACTGACTAAAGCTTCTGCTACAAAGCTTCAATTAACCCAAAGGGCCATAGAACGACTTATGATCGGTATAAAGCTGAGTAAAATACCAAATACTGAAATTCGTAAAGAGACAAAACTAACCGACATCCTTGTTAAATAAGCTACTATGAAATGAAAATGGGCAGGCCATTTAGCTAGAACAACAGACGACAGATGGACCAAACGGATTCTCGAGTGGAGACCGCCCACTCGCTGCACCAATAACCTAAAGTGTAAATCTACGAACTTGCTACAAGAAGCTCAAGACACAGAAAATTGGAAATTTTTAAGGGAGGTCTGAGCTATCCAGCTGAGGATTTTAACGGCTAAAGGATGACGATGATGATGATGATTAGCATGGTGTTATTCGATTACTTTCGAAAAAAAAAAATCAGATCAAAAATTCTTGTTATACTATTCCGGTTCACATTACTTATTATTTTTAGATTTTTAGATTAACCCCCAGGGTAAGAAGGTGTAGGACACAAGTATTTTAGCATATGTTTGGCAAAAAACGTGTTAAATAAAGAAATTTAAAAAAAATGCTCTTCGTTCTTTAGTCTACGTATTAAGATCTTTCTTTTGACACCACACAATAAATTTTTTTTATTATTCATATTTTTCAACGACACAAGAAATTTGATATTTTTAGAAAAAATGATCTAAAATTCTTGTCAATTTTCTTCCAGTTTCCATCAATGTATATTATTGAGTTTTCCAGATTTTTAATTCAACCCCCTAGAGAAATAGGGTGGGGGTCATTGTGAAAACTAATATTAAAATCAATCCTTGGTTACAGCGACCGTATGAAAATTCCGTAATATTTTGATGAAGCACATTTCAACTTCAGTGGTTATGTTAGCAAGCAGAAAAACCGCTTGTTGGCTACTGTGTTCCCAACAAAACTTGCGACACATTTTTGGTGAATATTTTTTTAAAAAAATCACACATTATTAGTTTTTATTTGAGACACATTTGACGACGATGTAATAATAGCAAAAGGACGAAAACAATTACAGGAAAATTTAAATGTATGGAATAGAATATTAAAAGAATTCAGCATGACTATGAATAAAAATAAAACAAAAGTTATGGTAATAGGAACAGATGAAATCATAAATATAAAAATAGACGACATTAATATTGGACAGGTTAAGAATTTCAAGTACTTAGGAATAGAGATAAGAGAAGATGGAAATCAAGAAATGGAGATGAATACAAGAATAGAGAAGACAACAAAAGTTTACTTTGACATAAAGAATACATTTATCAATAGGAAAGAAATAACAAGAACCCCAAAAATAAACGTATTCAAAGATGTACACAGACCGGTACTGACTTTTGGCTGTGAGACCTGGACGCTTTCAAGGAGAGAAAAGAGTAAAATACAAGCTTTAGAGATGAAGTATTCAAGAAGAGTAAAAGGTGTGACTAAAATGGATAAAATCAGAAATACAGATATAAGAAAAGAACTCAGTATAGAACAATTTATAGAAAACAGACAACTGACCTGGTGGGGACACATGCAAAAACTGCAAGATACAAGACAAGTGAAGCAGGTCTGGGAGACCAGAACGTACAGAAAGCAAATAATAGGAAGACCAAGAAATACATAGGACAGAACAGTAAAATGAATATTAGAAAAAAGAGGAAAAACGCTTATAGAAGCTAAAAGAATGACAAGAAACAAAAAAGACTGGGCGAAATTCGTACATAAACCCGTACTGCCATAATATAGAAAAGAAGGAGAAAAGAACGAAATATGGAACATAGTATGGTGCAGGCTATACCATAGTTTTCGTTGCATACATATTAGTTTAAATTTTCCCGCGTTGTGTTTTTTTGAACTCTCAATTATTCAGGGTTGATCAAGCATGTCAAATTTAAACTTTCTACGTCCAGCCCTTTGGCCACAATTTATACCGAACCGACAGACACAAAAGTGGAGGTAGTGGAGGTAATTTATGCAGAATACAAATGGTAGAACAATGGAAAAAAGTATGGAAGACAATGGGTTACGAATTAGAACTAAGACTGAGTACATATTCTGTAATTTCACAACGGCTGATGCAGTTAATGAACTAGTAATCTAGCTAAAAAGTACTCTTAGGTATGATTGGACAATTCAATTACCTCGGCTCCGTACTGACGCAAAACAGTGATTATGTCAATATTTAACGTAGTACTTTGTTTTCAAAGTCTGTCGGATATTCGACCTAATATTCTTAAAGTCCATGTTTTGGTGTACCTAAGTATGGAGCACTTCATTTTAGTATATTATATTGTAATATAATTAATAGTATAAATTGATTTAATTCATCTTACTCCAACACATGCCATTTTATAGAACTAGATGGATGATTTATGTGTATAGCCAAAAGTGAACCCTACTGAAAACGCCCAAGAAGTCACAGAGTATCATTAGTGTCCCAAGATGTTCTTTCATGCATACAAGCACTAAATTTTTTGTGTTTTGTGCGCTAAATGATCGGCACGTGTATCAAATGTTCCCGACGCAAGGAGCGAACGGTCTACGGTAAATAGACGTTATTTACCGCTAAATTATGGTTATTACCGTATTATTGTAGGCTTGCCCGACATTTTTTTACTCTAACTTCTTGTTAACATTGTTAATGATATTATAAAAGAACATTTCATTTCAACTATGTGGAACTAAATGAAAATTACTTCTTTCGTAACTACTGATTTCTTTCTAGATTTTTTTGCGGTACTTTCTGTTAATTTACTTTAGTTTTATCAGTTGTAATAAAGTTGTTCAAGGCAATTTTATTTATTTCCTACTTTATTTTTAATATCTTTCTTTAGAATTGTGGAAATAGTTTAGATAATAATTTCATTCGACTTATATTCAAGGTATTTATAAAGTTTTAATCGACATTATGGTGCCACTGTCAATATTCCATCTTGCACAATGAAAAATCTGTTTGCTGCTATCGTAAATATTAATTTCTCCAATCTTTAAGTATACTACATAGACACAGACCATGAATATTACATATAGAAGGAAAATCTATGCCTTTAAAATGTGCATCTATAGGCGTATGTTGAGAGTATCGTGGCGAGAATGACATGCAAATACCTCATCATCATCATCATTGGTATTGCAACCTATGCTGAGCCTTGCCCTTTCATAAGATACGTTGCTATTCTGTCCTGTCTTGTACGACTGAATTTCTAGGACAATGATGTCCTGTTCAACACCACCTTGCCATTGCAACTTAGGTCTCCCTACTTTTCGTTTTCCTATCGGTTGAGATCCAGTATGCGCTTCGCAATTATGTTGTGCTCATCCTCTTGATTTGACCAAATTACCGAAATCGTCCAATCTTTATATGTGCAGTAATGTTATCGTCAATAAAGGACTCATAAAGTTCAAAATGGAGACAGATTCAAGGTAAAAAAAAATCATAATGCAGACAGATTATCTCAATATCATAACAAGCATACAGCAAATATTCACCAATAACACCTTAATCCAAAATATCTAGAACAATCTACACGACATCTTATGAATTCCGTCTTATAATGTCCGCAACCAACATTCATTTTTCGTTTCCAAAACTAACAATAATATATTTTACAATTCACCCATTGAAAGACTATCTTCCACATTCAACAATGTTTTTAATAATGTTGATATTTCAAATTTGACACTAAATAAATTTAAATCACATTGTAAAATTATATTACAACATTTGGATTCAAGCTCAGTCTAACTGCAGTTGCTTCTGTTTAAATTGTTTTATTATGTAACTTGCTTATTGTAATACTCTTGTTCGTACATGACTGTCGCGATTTTTTCAATTTAATATATAATAGCTATAATTAAACGTTAAAATTTTTCAAATCAAAAATAAAATCGTTGCAGTCTTGTAGTATGTATAGTGTAATATGTAAATTTTACGCACGTAATTGTTAAAAATTTCTTGAACACTGCTGTGGGTTCGTCCTGTTTGTGTTCTTAAAATGTAAAATAAATAAATAAATAAATACCGAAAAATTCCAAGAAATGATATAGCGGACATAGCGGCAAAATAAGCTATAAATGAAAAAATAGACTACTATCAACCTGACACATACGACATAAAAAGCCACTTGAAAAACAAATCAAAAGAAAGACGGTACGACACTCGCATCCACATACACAGAAGTAGCCCCCAAAACAACACTACCAGAAGAGAACAGACAGTACTAACCAGAATAAGAATAGGAATACAACTCTATTAACATACAAACACCTATTTCAACGAAAACCACCACCAAACTGGTAGGCTTGCAACACCGAGCTAACAATAAGACATATTATTGCAGAATACCTCAGTCCCATTTGGATAAAAGTGTGAATCAACAACCAGCAGACCCAGATAAAATTATATAAAAAAAAAAACGAAATAAATATCATCAAATTCCTAAAAGAAATCAATCTATTTAATAAAATTTAACATTATATACTATATCGTAATATAGGTATATACAGAATGTTCAATCTTGTCAAGTGTGTCACCATTGCTATCTCGAGAATTATAAGAGCTACGAGATTGGTTAAATTAGCAAAGAAATACCATTTTGCAAGTCTATTCCAAAACTATTAACAAAAATTTTTTATGATCAGTTGTACTCCAAATATGGAACCCAACTTTCTTATTTTAAATGAAAACATATTTTTTTGTTCATATTTTTGTTCGGAAGGGAATTTTATTCTGAATTCAACGAGTACACAGTTTAGCACCCTTACATCACAAAAATTTTGAGTAAAATGCATATTAAATTGACATTAATTTCAATCAAATCGCACAGGTATCAGCTTGCTATGAATGAAACAAATGAACAAATCATAATATTTTTGTTTGTTTGATTAATTATTAAATGTCAATTCGACTATTTTGTGAAGAATTTTGTTAAATTGAGAAACATGCTAGGTACTATTTTAGATGACTTGCCTTTAGCAGTAGTTAGAACTGTATACTTTCAACAAGATGGAGCACCAGCTCACAACTTAGGCCTAGTAGCTGAACATTTAAATGAACAATTTCCAAATAAGTGGATAGGCACCAATGGCCCCATTGCTTGGCCCATTACAAGGTCTCCAGATTTAAATTCCCTAGAGTATTTCTTATGGGGCTATGTTAAAGTAATTGTTTATAGCACTGTGCATCCAAAAGTACAACATTTGAAAGACAATATTAAAGATATTATATCTAATACTGATGGCATAAAATTAAAAAACGTCCGAAATAGTTTACTTTCAAGGATTGAATTATGTGTTAATAAGAATGGAGGCAATTTTGAGCAATATTTATATATTAAAATTGTACTATGTCATAGAATTAAACTGTTCAATACATTTTGATATTCATTTGTTTCATTCATAGCAGGCTGATGCCTGTACGATTTGATTTAAATGCATGCCAATTTAATATGCATTTTTCTCAAAAATTTTGTGATGTAAGGGTACTAAACTGTGTATTCGTTGAATTTAGAATAAAATTCCCTTCCGAACAAAAATTTTAAAAAAATATGTTCTCATTTAAAATAAGAAAGTTGAGTTCCATATTTGGAGAACCACTGATCATAAAATTTTTTGTTAATAGTTTTGTAATAGACTTGCAAAATGGTATTTCATTGCTAATTTAACCAACATCGTAGCTCTTATAGTTCTCGAGATAGCAATGGTGGCACACTTAGATTGACAGCCTGTATATAGCCATGTAATATAAGACAAACTATTGTAAAACCTAATGTAGCTTAACAAATATGTACCAACATGTATAATCATGTATAACAATGTAAACTAATGACCCAAGGTGCTAATAACCGAGCTATTGGAACACCCGTAAAAAACAATTAAAAAAAAAAACGCAAGATAAATGGTAGGTGGCCAAAACGAAGAACCCATAATAGATGGAATGAACAGATGAAACATCTAATAGAGCACACATTACACGAAGCAATACAAAGAGCTGTCCAGATGACGAGAGTCTCGCCGCGATTTACGCGCGAATTTCAAATATATGTAGTAACCGCGATTTATACGCGTGAGTTTACTTGTATTTTATAAATCAGTATTCATCATGGAAAGCGGTTGTTTTGTGGCTTGCTTACTCTAGATGGAAAAGGCGCAAACAAAGAGAAACAGACGACAAAGACTGCCTCCAATTTTAAGTGATAGAGCTACACCAATTTTTAGTATTTCTTTTTCAATGACCAAACTCTCTGCTGTAAGTATATTTTAATTCACTAATGGCGGGTTGCTAACCTAAGAGTTTTCTCTAACTCAAGTTAAAATCATTTGTTTTCATATCTTACAACATACAAAAACAAATGATTTTAACTCGAGTTAGGGATAATTCTTACTTTAGCAACCGGCTATAAGTGTGTATATAGGGCCGGCTTGAGGCATGGATAATCGGAGCACTCGCGTAAGGTCCCGCGCTCCTCTATACATAATACACAATGGTTAATGAAGTGCAGTCTTGTCTAGGGCTCCGCAGAGTTTGCTGTCAGCTCTGCGTGTATATATCTCAGATATTTTATTTCGTTGACATTTCTTATTCAAAGGATCTTTGCAGTTTTTTTATACATAAAGCTCTTACCTAATGGATTTTGCCAAAAGTTTCACACTGCATCAATATCATATTGTACTAACTAAACAATAACCTGTTATGAAATTAGTTTGAACATGAATTTAAGCATAAACGCTAAATGTTAAGTTGAGAAATGTCATGTTAGCAAAATTACATGAGCAAAATACATGTTAATAAACATTATGCTAAATAATGACTACCATATACTGCTACTATTAAGCAGTGTTAATATAGTTAAATTACAGTATCAACTTATAAAAGAACATTCATATAATTAGTAATACGCAATAAAATTATATCGCAGCAGGACCATGGGAATCGTGTCATGAAGAATCATTTTAGAAACTCCCAGAATAATACATGATAGATTCTATTGAATCAGACGACTAAAGAGATCTTAATCTAATCTTATCCAGTGATAATCAAACTGTTCTCGCCTCTAATGATCCTGAAAATTATAAGAATTTCTTCTTCAAGTGCCCCCCAGACGTTAGTAATCATCAATATCTTTTTCTAATTAGCATTCATAAGAGAGTCATTATGAAACTGAACTCAATGTTATTTCATTATGACATTAAACATTTTATTTAGAGATTTGGGGATGGAAGGAATGGGAGATGATGGTAAGGGTACAAGAGGAAAAAGATGACAGTGGGTGGTGGAGCAGTGAAATATGAGCAGAAAGTCAGAAGGGAATAGAATAGAAAATTACTAAAGGAATGCAGGGAAGAAAGAATGACGGAAGATAAAAAGGCAAATTGTCGGCATGAGGAGAGACAAGAAAAGAGTACTTTTGGAGATGTGGAATGGATATAAGAGAAGCAGAGAGAAATAGAAATAGAAAAACAAATATAGTAGAAGAATTGAGAAGGAGGGATAAGGAGGTACAGGGGCAGGAAAGAACAGACAGAATAAACAAATCGCGGAGTGTGAAGAGATATAAAAAGATACGAGTAATTGGATTAGCAAGATACCTGAAGGGGAAAAGAGGAAAGTCAGGGTGTAGAGTCAGGAGGATAGCGAGATTAAGATGCGGCAACGAAGAACGGTACAACAAATACTGGGAAAAACCAGAGGACATGCTCTACAGAATGTGTAAAGAAGAAAAGGAAACGATAGCAGAGAGATTTCAAAGAACTGGCAGTCTAGGAGGAAGAGATAAAGGAACTGATGAGTAAGGAAGGCAAGGGAGAAAGATAGGCGAGAAAACTGTAGGCAAGAAAGAAGGAGATCGGAGAGGGAAACCAAAAGGGACACCAAGAAGAAAGAGAGGGACACCGGAGGAAGAACTTTAAATATTGTAATTTTATTTTATTTTTGTTACTTTGTAAGAGTTAAAAATCAGAGGAAAAAAAATCTCCATAAGAACATTGATGGGAACCGGAATAGCTCAACAGGAATTTTTGATCAGATTAGTTTTTCGAAAAATATCGATTTTTTGTGTCATAGATAAATAAGTGATTTAAAAAAAAATTGTGGTATCAAAAGAAAGTTCTTAGGACGTAGGTTAAGGAACAAAAAGTATTTTTTTTAAATTCATTAAAATTATAGGTAATGTACATTATTCGCCGGAAACGTACGAGACGAATTTTTGATCCGACTGCATTTTTGAAAAATATTGTAGTTTTTGTGTTTTTGACTAAATTAATTATTTTTTAATTCATGGCTACATTATGGCCAATAATGATATATATTTTTTGTATTTACGGCTGAGATAGTGGTGTCTTTTTTTTAATACATTTAACAACTGAGGACCGAGATTTGAACACCACACTATACTCTCCAGTGTAGAGTGTAGTGTGTAGTATTCAGTTATTTTACTATAATATTATATGTTGTGAGTCAACCTGTTGTTTTTCAGGTATTAAAGAGGAATAAATCATTTAAAGTAATGAAATACTTATAAACCATGTAACACATTGTTAATAGTGAGAAATACGTTTCAGGAATTGAAAAAATTAAGCCATTTATCAATATATTTTTTATTAATCTAATAAAGGCTTGAATACGAAGCAAATGGAGAAAAAAATTATGGGATTTTTGGCAAATTATTTAAATTTTGACTATAAAAATTAAATGGAAGCTCTTAGTACTTAAATAACGAATAAAAATTATTATCAAAAACTATTAATGAATCACATCAAATGATTTTGATGTGATTATAGAACAAATATTCCTAGACATCCAGTATTATGTTGTTTTCTTACAATTATTAAATACCTATAAAATCCTGAAATGTGTGAAAATTCACACTTCACATCAATTTTTTAAATATCTTTTACGGTTAACGAAAAATTGTTTTCTCTATAAAGACTAAGAAGTAAAATAATAATAATAAGTGTTCTGTCACGTCATGTATATAAAAGCTATACAAATATAGCTCGATTGTAGCGAATTTTCAAATTGTCTCGCGTTTTCCAAAAGATTGGCCATCCCAGAGTCGGATTAAGAATTCAGACTCATTCAAGTCGAAAAATGAATTTGTTATACTGTAATAATTAATTGCAATAAGTTTCTCACATTTCGAAACAAGACCGATATTACTAAAGCTGTGTTTGGCGAACACTGATCTATCTTTCTTTTGACCACACATACCTCGAAGGTCATCCAAATTAGGAAGAAACATTTCATCATAACCAAAAAACGAAAACAATTGTACCACCCACCTTTAATTATATCAACTATTACCTAATAAAAATGCAATTAATTAACCACTAAAACTAGTCATTTCTACCTTCAAAGACCATAACTCAAGATCGTTAACAGCACATGGTGCAAAAACTAATCGGGAAGCTACTCATCTTCTATTGTTTAAACAATGGAGGAATCATTAATCAATGTTGCTTAAATAATGTGGGTTGCGTTTTTGTTTATGAGGATATAAAGTGTTGGAAAATAGATGATGAATTAATAGACACCATGTAGGGAAGTATCCAGTGGAGTATTGTCTTCTGGTAAACAAGATGCTTTACAGATCATATCATACATGCTTCTATTAGAATAGATTGCAAAAAATACTTTACAACGGTGTACATACTCATTTATTCATTTTGTTTTTCACCAACTAATAACTTGACTGGGCTTGAGGGATTTTTTCATAATGGCGAAAACTTATATATAAGTTTCTGTTATTCCTTTGAGGAATATAGAGTTTTAACAAAACTACGAAACTTCCATCTAACCCTGACTGTTACCAGCTCTTTTATCCTGGATTTATATATTTTTTTTTCTTAGTTTTGGCACTAATTCATTGCGAACTACCATCCAGACCGACCCTAACAGCGTTCAAGTCAAGATATATCCTATCCACTTCCAAATTTGCTGTTTTATAACCATCATCACTAGTAAATGACAGAGTTTAATAAAATACATATTTAGACTATTGTAAATGTGTAAAAACTAAATTAGATCTTCTTTAAAATAGTTTATTTTGACAGAGTTATTTGACAAGTTATTGTTATTAGGTTTTTATCCTTTTTTTCCTTTTCTTCAAATCCATAACAGCATGATGCTGTGATATCTTGGCAACGTGATTTGGTGATGCATCTGAATTTATGCTGCCACACATATGTAAATAGTTAAAACACTAGTGCCCACATTCGTATGATTCATTAGTGTATAAAGCTTCGTTATATAAAAACGAACCGTTTCTATGGAATTTTTCTATAGAAAATTTTGATTTTAATGGTCTGTTTTGGTCTGTTTGAGTTATACAGTACCGATCGTTTTTTAATACGGGCATAAATGTGCACTGTTTAGGGTTTTGTAGGCACGATCAAAAAACCACAATAGCGTCACTCATGTGTCTGTCTGTTTGGTAAAAATTGTACCTAAAAAGCTGGATCTAGAAATTTTAAATTTGGTATGTTTGTACATCACCCACATATAAAGCTGCGCCTAGTTTGGACGGTAGTTCGTGCACAAGCCGAGCGGTTCGCATAACGCTCTATCTAAACCGTTCGGTGTCGGTTTTTGTCGCGAACACAAAGGCGTTCGGCGAATTTAGATGGACGCGTTCGAGGTAATTTTAAAACTCACGAGAATGTACGTTTGACGTTAATTTTACATAACTTAGAGTAGATAGTATATGATAATAAATGTCTTTAATTATTTTTCGACCTGTTCGGCCAACAGTTTAGCTTCTTCAAGATTTTTTGTGTGTTGTATATATTATACAGGCGAAGTTAAAACAATAATTTAATAAAATTACAATGCCAAATTTATCCTAATCTAATATATCTTAACCCAGTAATGCCGGAGAATTTTTTTCTACGAAACTTGGCATCAAGTGAGGTATATTGTGTATTTAGAATATCCTTTGACATTTTAATATTTTGGTTATATTCGTAGCATAATCCACTCTCGAACTGTTCACAGGAAGTTTGCAATACATTCGCGACACGTAGATTTCAACCGAGTATTATGTTACGCGGTACGTTACAGGTTCGGCTCGTTAAGCTGGACGCGGCTTAAGTAAACTATTGAGTGTTCAAGAAAACAGACTGCTGAAATATATAAACAAATCTGTATTCAACGAAAAATCAGTATGTTCAGTAGTGATATACCATTAACAAATTTTGATTGAAACCTGTAAACGCGTGCATAAACGTTTACAAACATTTTTATTTTTGAAGTCTTATTTTTATAGGATTTTCGCAAAATGCTTCATAACCCCCACCCCATTTTCCATAAGGGTTGATCTAAAAAACTGAAAAAATTCCTAAAAATGTATATTATTGGAAATCAGAAAAGCTCCACAGGAATTTTCGATCAGATTAATTTTTCGAAAATTATCGATTTATTGTTTTGGTAGTTGAAAGAATAATATTTTTTAATTATTTGTGGTACCAAGAGAAAGCTCTAAGAGGTAAATTAAAACGGAAAGTAGTAAATTTATTTATTTTAACACTATTATTGCCAAAAATGTGCAAAAAAACTTTTGTCCCATACCCTATAACCGAAGGCAGGGGTCGGCAGAGCACGGCTTGCAAGCCGCATACGGCCTAATAAAGTTGATAAATGTTTTGTGTTTGAAGTTTATGTCCATTAGTCTAACATGCATTGGTAGCTCGCCGAATAGTGATTCACTTCTTGCACCAGATTGTCTGTCAATATTAATCGGCATTTGTCAGGAAATATAACATAATGTCCATTTATTGAATTAATTGCATATTTCCTATGAAATTTTTTATTGAATACATCTGGTATTAACAGATACAGTGTTAACCTATCCTCGCAATAAACATAAACGATCTGAATAATTAACATAAACGTTTTTATATTCAGTCGGTGTCGCTCAACATTCCATTGGTGTTTTAATGTTACCATTCATATGGATGCCATACAAAGGCAGGTAGATATGATTGACATCTCGTGTAAACATAAATTATTAACTAATTTGATGTTTTACATTAAGCTGACGTGCCAGATAATTGTTATGAAAGAGACATTTGCATTTGTATTGTCGGATTAGTTGATGAACTTGTATTGCTACCCCTACCACAGTGCAAAACATTCCTCTGCTCAATAACAACTAAAGAAAACAACTTGCTTTCATTATTAATTCATACAAATATCTGTATTTGCACATATATAGCATCGGTACAGAAAATGTCGATCTGCTTGATATACAAAGTGGCCAAAAATTAACGGTACAATTTTTATTTTATACGAGGGTTGCTACTTAAGTTTTGCGTTTCAGATGTTCCCTGATAAATGCTGGATTCGACAAGTTGTTTTTTGAATTGTTTATGTTTTTTATGTTAGTTGGTGTAAATAAGTCACAGAAATATACTGTGTACAATTTTTAGC
Source organism: Liopterus haemorrhoidalis (assembly GCA_963971575.1). Taxonomy (NCBI): domain Eukaryota; kingdom Metazoa; phylum Arthropoda; class Insecta; order Coleoptera; family Dytiscidae; genus Liopterus; species Liopterus haemorrhoidalis. The sequence goes on from OZ020620.1 coordinate 16,901,978, forward strand.
ACGCATTTAAATAAAACCATTTCTATTTCAAATGGAAACGCGAACATATTCGAGCCATGATTTTAAAGATGGTCTAACTCGAGAACAATGTTCGCAAAAATTAAAGCGATTTTTTGGCAACGAAGCATCATCTTCGGCTACTGTAGAACGGTGGTTCTACTAGTTCCAGTGTATAAGGATTTCTCTCAAAGAAGGACATCGAGAGGGTCGTTTTGTTGGTGTTGTTACGAAAAAAAAAAAAAAATCGACGCTCTCCGGAATATGTATGTCGGAGGAGGATAATTATTGCACTCACAAGAATATTGAGGCATCCTTGGGCATATCCATGCCTCGAATCAATACAGCGATTCCTACATGAATATCTGGCAGTCAAGAAATTTTGTTCTCGGTGGATACCACACCGGTTTAACTCATATCTATTCAAGAAGGCGCGTGTGGAGTGGAGTAAGAAAATTCTTATTAAATTTAACAACCAGTCAAAGGCTGTCTACAACATAGAAACGGGTGATAAAACATGGATTTACTACTACGAACCAGAAAGTAAACGGCAGTCGGTTCAGTGAATGTTACCAGACGAAGACAAACCAATCAAAGTGAATACATACATGAATAAATACACGAAGCATAGGTAAGAAAATGGTTGCTTCTTCGGACGTACGGATCTTATTGCCACTGACCCATTGGAACATTGTCGTACAGTCACTGCTGAATGGTATACTACAATTTGTTTGCCGGATGTGTTCGCTAAAAAGTACGCGAAAAACGAGCAAAAAGGGAGAATCCTTCTTCATCAAGACAATGCACGACCACGTACCACATCAAGGATTACCGAGTTCTTGACCACTTCAGAAGTGAAAGAAATGAGACATCCGCATTACAGTCCCGACAGCGTCGTGATTTCTTCATCTTCTCTTTTATAAGAGATAAAATGCGAGGAGAAAAATTTAATATCCCTGAAGCGGCGATACAAAAGTCTCGTTTCTGATGTGACACTTCAATGATAGGCCCAGTGCTTTCAAGATTGATTAACCAGATGGAAAAGAGCGTTGAACATGAAGGTGAACATTTTAAAAATTAATAAAAATATTTAAACACACAAATTTTGTTGTTTTCCTCGTTATCCGCAATACTTAAGTAGCAACACTAGTAAAACCTGTAGAAAAACAGTGGACTAGAGTAACTAATGACCCACAGTAGTAGAACTATTTAAGGGAGAGGTATGTTCAATATTGAACCGAATAACGCTGCTATGTTTCATAAACATACGCAAAATGTTGAAGGATGAGGAAGCCCTGGAAATAAATTGAACTCCTTACTTGCTAATTTCTGCTACTTCGGGAGAATGGTCAATTGGCAGCCAACAACATACTGCTATGATGATAGTCTACTCTTAGAACGGAAAAGCAAAAGAAAAAATGAAAAAAACGAAAAACATAGAAATGAAAACTATGTTGCGCGATATAAAAAGATGTAAATCTGCATTTTATCAAGAAAATTTTATTTAAAAAAAAATAAAAAACAAAAACAAAATTCAACATTTGCTGTAAGTACATATCTTAATCTTTTACCTATAATTATCGTTCCCTGCAACATTTCCTAAAACAGTTTCAGGACAGAGATGATGTCGCTTTTGATAGTTTGACTTTTACTGTACATAAATATAATTATTATAAGTATATTATATAAGTATATACGGAAGAGGAATACAAGAGAAAAATGAAACAGTATAAAAAAACTTGCGAGGAGGAAAAGGAAAAGCACAGGAAGAGGCAACAAGATGAAGTTGAAAAGATAAAGAATGAAAAAGAAGCGTGGGAATATATAAATAAAGCCAGAGAGAAACAGGTAGGAATTAGCAAGAAGATAACTATGGGGAGCTGGAGGAAACACTTTATGGAATTATTGGAGGGAAGTGAAGACAGAAGGAAAGAATCCGAGGAGGATAAAAGGGTATGGGAAGCAAGGGAGGGGGATAAAGCGGCAGAGAAAGGAAGAAGAGAGGAGGAGAAGGAAGAAGAACCAGCAGAGGAGGAAGTGTGGAGCGTAATTAAGAGCCTGAAGAAGGGAAAAGCGGCAGGACCTGATAAAATAAAAAACGAAGCATGGATATACGGAGGAGAGAAAGTGGCGGAAAAGATGGCAGAAATAATACGAGGCGTGTGGAAGGGAGAAGGATACCCAGAAGACTGGAGGGAAGGAATAATAATTCCCATCCACAAAAAAGGAAGCAGGAATAGCGCAGGTAATTACAGAGGAGTAACCCTGATGAGCACGGCATACAAAGTGTATGCGACAGTGCTCAATAAGAGGCTAGTGGAGGAAATAGAAGATAAAGACATATTAGAGGAGACGCAGTCAGGTTTTAGGAAGGGAAGGGGGGCGATAGATAACATATACACGATAAACCACATAGTGGCTGAGAGAATAAAGAGGAAAAGAGGGAAGGTGTATATGGTATTTATCGACCTTAAGGCTGCCTTTGACAAATTGGACAGGCAAGAATTGTGGGAAGTATTGGAAAGAAGGGGGGTAAAGGAAGAAATGATAAGAAGGATTAAAAAAATATACGAGGAGACGAGGTGCAAGGTGAAGGTGGGAGAAGAAGAGTCCGAAAGCTTTTGGGTAAATAAGGGGGTGAGGCAGGGCTGTCCGTTGAGCCCAACATTATTTAATATATACGTAGCTGACTTGGAAGAAACAATGAGGAAGGGGCAAGACGGAGGAGTGGTGGTGGGAAGGAAGAAGTATTGGACAATGGGATACGCAGATGACCTGACTCTGATGGCAGAGAATGAGCAGGGACTAAAGAGGATGATGGTCAGAGCGGACAAGTACTTTAGAAGAAAAAAACTGGAGGTAAACAGAGATAAAACGAAGGTGATGGTGTTTGGAAAGGGGGGAGGAAAGAGAAAGAAGATAAGATGGGAATGGTCAGGGACAGAAATTGAAGAGGTAAAGAGTATGAAGTACCTCGGATATGTTCTAACGAGGAACAACAGAGCAGAGCAGCATGTTAGAGAAAGGGTGAAGAAAGCAAGAATGGTTATGGGGAAGCTATGGAGCATAGGAGAGAGGAGGTTTGACGACGATATCAGGTGGAGAATGAAATTGTTTGACGGGATTGTGAAGAGTATCCTCATGTACGGAGTAGAGATCTGGGGATGGAAAGAATGGGAGATAGTAGAAAGGGTACAAGAGGGATACATGAGATGGATTATGGGATTAGACAGAACGACACCAGGATATATAGTGAGAGAGGAAATGAAGAGGGAAAAGCTGAGAGTAGGAGCCGGGGCGAGGGCGGCGAAGTATGAGGAGAAAATCAGGAGGGACGAAAGAAGGAAGATAATAAGAGAATGCTGGGAAGAAAGAATGAAGGAAGAACAAAAAGGTAAACTGTCGGAATGGGGAGAAACAAGGAAAGAGTACTATTGGAGATGTGGGATGGACATAAGGGAAGCTGAGCGAAAGAGAAATGAAGGAAGAAACATAGTAGAAGAATTGAGAAGGAGAGACAAGGAGGTACAGGAGCAGGAAAGAACAGTAAGAATAGATAATTCAAGGAATGTGAAAAGGTATAGGGAGATAAGGACGGTAGGAATACCTAAATATTTGAAAGGGAGGAGAGGAAAGGCAGGGGGCAGAGTTAGAAGGATTGCCAGATTAAGATGCGGAAATGAAGAACGGAGTAGTAGGTATTGGGCAAAACCGGAGGATAGGGTATGCAGAATGTGTAGAGAGGAGGAAGAATCCTTGGAACATCTTACAAAAAGATGTGGAAAGATGACAAAATGGGAGGGAGAGATAAAGGAGCTGTTGAGTGAAGAAGGAAAGGGAGAAAGGTGGGCGAGAGTACTCGAGGAAAGAAGGAAGGAATGCGGAGAGGTAAGACAGAACTGAGTACAGGAAGGAAGAAAGAGGCAATGGAGGAGGAAAGAAAAGAGGGAAGAGAAGCGAAGAAAGAGGGGAAGAAGAACTGGAGGCAAGAAGGAAGGAGACCGGAGACGGAAGCCGAAAAGAGATTACGAAGAAAGAGATGAACACCGGAGGTAGAAGGTAGAAGAAGAAGAAGAAGAAAGAAAATCATAAAATTATATTATATTATTTTATTTTATTATATTATTATGATTATTTTTTCTCATGTAATAGTTAAAACCCTATACGCCGCAAGGCTTAGGGGAAATAAAGAATTATATATAATATTATAAGTATATTAAAAAATGTTTGCGCAATAGTCAAGTGTAATCCAGTCCGTTACAGATACAAGAATTGTTAAAAGTGTTTTATAAATAAATAACAGGAAATGACATTTTTCTACAAGAATATTTATCTCAATTTTACTGTTATATTGTTAAATGACAAGGTCGGCAAAAATATAAATATTTATTGGCAAGTAAATAACTTAAATAACACATAAAAATATTTTTACTTAACTCTACTAATACGATATTGTTGAACAAAATTAGCTAGTGTATAGTAAGCGAGAACATTTAAAAACCATGGTCGACTTGAAGTACAATGATCGGTTCGTCTTAGTCGCAACTTTTCCATTTTCCACTGATTTTTATGGGATCAAAAATTAGTTTTAGTTCTTTGTTTGCAAAACCTGTAAGGTCTTGTAGATCTTCTTAAAGGTCCACACTAGAACCTATAAAAAGTAACTATTCTAGCAATGAACTATCATTTGAATGTCATAAAAATAGGACGCATATTGAGAAAGAAAGAGAACAGAATGTTAAAGAATCTGCTGAAAATGTTTCAACCCCTGAGAAGACCTTGCAAAGAAATATAAATCAGAAGTATATAAGATCTGGATAAAAAACAAGATGTATTGTCAAAAGTCAACCTGACTGATAGTGCCCAAAGAAGAAGAAGATTGCAGTAATAAGATGCACTAAAATGCACGAAGATGCACGATGCCTAAGAAAAACTAAAATATAGTCTAGTAATAAAGACCATAAATTATTCAAAGATTCAGTAGCATTTAAATTATCTGGAATAGACCTGTAGCGTTTTTTTTTTTTTTTTATGAATATGAAGTAGTTTCTACGCACTGCCATATTTAATTTTGTTAATTTCGTTATGGTTTTGGCAAGCTAGGTGCGGATTAAGAGGGGAGTTGAAGCGAAGAAGTGGAAAAAGAACGAAGCGGAGACACAAGAAGAAAAGGAAAAAGAAAATCTATTCGCGAAATCAAAAAAGATAGATCGCCAGAGAGAAGAAAGAGGAAAGTAGGAAAGAGAGGAAGTTGAGAAGGGGAAGAAGACTCGGAAAATAAAGAATGATTAACTCGGCAGAAGGAAAAAAAGATTACATTGAAGGAATACTTTACGACAGCGGTTCTTAAACTGTGGTCCGCGGACCTCTGGGGGTCCGCGAAACATTTTTGACATTAACTTTACATCCCCTAACTTTTCGCTTTTATTCAAATAACTCATTTAATAAATATCCTACATGGTCAAAACTTTTTGTATTTGTTGTTACCTAACTAGTTATTAACATAACTAAACAATAATTAGTAAACATTTATTTATTTTCATTCAACTGCAAATTATTTATAGAAAATATATTATAATAAGATCTATTTTGACCAATATTTGACCAAGAAATGTTTGAATGAGTTTAACGTATTACTAATTTGTAACTTTTTTAATTAGTTTTACTACTATTTTTATTAATTTTGTTTTTTATTCTATATGCTAATAAAAATGTTCCATTATAAATGCACAAGACCATTTATTAAAATAACCAGTGATACATTTTTACCAATATTTATTACAACGTAGTGCCTATGAGATTGTTGAGCCAGAAATTAAGTCTCAAGAATGACGTAAAATGTCTAGGGTAGGGATGGGGTCCGCAAAAAAAAAAATTGTTCAAGAGGGGGTCCTCGGACTACATAAGTTTAAGAACCATTGCTTTAGGAGATTTTGGATAGAATGAGACGTATTGACCTACAAAACAAACAAAGAGAAAAGATAAGGAAGAAATAAGAGCGATGGGGGATAAATTCAATCGGAGACAGAAATTCTACGAGGAGGAGCTTATAAAAGTGCAAAGCGAGTTGGGATGAAGCTGGCACATAATAAGTTCGCGGAAACGTAACGGTCCACGAATTACATTTTGGGAAAGGCAGATCAAGTGAATTGTTTGATCAAGTTTGTCACATGCAAATTACATAATAATTTCCACTTTAGATTTACGATCGATCCTACTTTAGATTACTTGATCGTAAAATTAAACACTTAATTCAAATTTTAGCAAAACTTCAACGAACTACATAGCCTAATTTAAATTATTTAGCGGTAAAATAAAAAGTAAATTAAACTAAATTTTGACCTTCATTAAAACACTTTTGTAATATAATATGTTTCTTGTTAATACCAAAAAAATCACGAGAATATACAGGGTGATTATTTGAAACGCTGCACCTCGAATAACTCCTTTATTTCAAGAGATACAAAAAATTCTTCAGAAAAAAATTTAAACTCGACAAAAGTGCCCACTTAAGGACTATGATACGAATTCTGCATCACTTGTTCCAACTTCTTATCTAGCATAGGGAATCGGTACTTTTTTTTAAGTTTTTTTTTCCTGACAGTACATTAAATCAGCTTTACAAGGATATCAAAATATCATACTTTAATTTTAACCATTTCAAAATGGCGACCATTTATTTACAGCAGGGGTCCGCAAACTTTTTTGACCGTCGACCCCCAGAAGAGTTTTTCGACTTCGTATCGACCCCCTCTATTTTACAATTACGTTATTATAATAGGGCAAGCAAAAAATACGCTTATGTGATTTCTTATATTGTTTATTGTACAGTGTTTTTTATTTATATTACATATATCTAATATATAATATATAATTGCGTTACAATAATATTATTATTAAATAAAATTGCCTATCATTGTCAATGTGACGGGTGTGGTTGGTGAATCTTTGCAAGATTAGCAATGTCGGGTTCAAAATTAGTTAATTTCAGCCTTAAGGCTGCGTATAACCCCCGGAGGTTACTAGTTTCTTATACAAAACTAACAATCTGAAATAAAATTAGTATCAACCTATACATCAAATTTTGCACCGAATTTGTATTTATCTAATATGATAGTGTTAATTGTAGAAACATTTATTGTAAAAATATTATCGCTCAATAACATAAAAATAGACATCAGCGATATTGTTCTGTAATTTTTTAAATCTATTTGTGGGTTTCGAAAAACTTTTATTTTTACATAGTTTTGTGAAGAAATGTTCAAATAATACGTCAATTTTTTTTCGACTTGATTACTTATAGTTTAGAGCCTTCGTCGAAAAATATTATACTTAAAGATAATAGAATGCCACTTGGTACACGTATTCTTCACAAAAAATGAATCATTTTTACTCGTAACACCCATTTTGAAAACCGCCGCAGATTCAAGAGAGCGGCAAAAATAGATTACCAAGTACAATAACTATAAGTAATTTTCACAATACAACAAAATAGCTAAAATCATATTTGTAGAATGAAGCTTTAGGTACAATTTGCCGCATCGTATGCAAATATGCGTCGATTGGTTTACAAGATGGCGTCTATAATGCAATTTGCTTATTTACAACTACCTAACAGTTTTTTCTACAATTAAAAATACCCTATTAGATAGATAAAAATTCGCTGCAAATTTTGATATATAGATTGTTATTAATTTTATTTCCGATTATTAGTTTTGTATAAGAAACTATTGAGGACTATAGGGTTGTGCGCCGCCTTAAATCGCCACGGAATTCTACATTTAACTTGTTTCTGTGTTTATCAGGATGGAATTAATATGGCTAAAACTAGCCTCAACCACTGTGTAGCTACACAGTTATATATTAAAATTATACTAGTAATTTTTAACTTTTTTCCATAGACCCCCAATCCACCCCCGAGCCAGAATTGACCCCTAACAATGTTATACCGACCCCGGGGGGTCGATATCGACCACTTTGGGGACCCCTGATTTACAGTATTATTATATATCAGTGTTCCGCAACCGGTGTGCCACGGCACACTGGTGTGCCTTGGGCCGATACAGGTGTGACGCGGTCAAATAAGACAATATTCTAACTAAATAATTTTTCACCGGTCCTTCTTAGAAATACAATAACGAGAATACGAGCAATGAGATATTCGCGTTATCTGCGCTTAGCTAATATACACTGATACACAAAATTGTTCGAACAAAAATTTTATATACCATTAAAATAATAACATTTGTCGACATACACAGGACAGACTTGCCAGTATGTAAAAAAAACGCATAACACAACACAAACAAGATGTTAGTAATTTAAAACAACTTCCTATTCCTTTACACATTACTGAAAAAAATTTGACTTCGAAAATTATCTTATTTTAGATACTGAAAATAATTATTATAAAAGACTTATAAAAGAAATGATATACATAAAATCTAATAAAAATAATATTAATGTCCAACAAGACACTACCAAATTGCACAATTGTTATGACTACGTCATCAGCTGTATAAAAGATAATAAATCTATACGCGCGTTTTAATTTGAATTTCTGATTGTCTTAACTAGTTTATTATTTTTTTTTATCTCCGTTAATGTTGTCGCAGTCTGTTTCACAATGTTAGTCAGCTAAGGTTAATTTGCTTCCATGTTAATTCTGTGATATTTTGTGATTGATTTTTGTCTATTTTTACTGTATTTTATTTCATAATATTTATTAATCTGTGATATTTAATATTTTATGACTTTATAGTGATTTTAATCTGGTTTTTTATTTGTTTTTAAAATATTGATATAATATGACAGTTTTTTATTATCCACGCTCATCTAAGGGAGGACTACTCACATCACTTAAAATGTACCATAATTGAGTAAGTTTTATATTTAATTAAGACAATAGTGACTAATTTATTGTATAATTCCTAATTTGTATCTATTCTCTGTTTCATATTATGTAGTGTAACTGAAGAAGATAATACAAGTTTATCGAAACTAGTTTTACGTCAATACTGAGTAATTCTTTGTTCCTGACCTATTATTCCGGAATCTAATAAACTACATATTCATACTTCTGAGGTCGACAACATATACTTAAAATAATAACAATTATTTGACTGTAACACAAAAACTGAAAACGTAACACTGAAAACTATGTATCTAATGAGTATGTTGACAAAAAAAAATAAAAACAAAAAAGTCATGTTATTATAATTTACATAATTTCGTGAAAATGATGACAAATTTTTTGAAAATGAGTTTCTGTTAATATAACACTACTAGATAATTCGAAATTTTTTAAGCTTAAAAGGTCTTGACCAAGAACTTCGGGTTGAGCCGAATATAAAACTTTTGTGTTCATTGAAACAAACGCAGATATCACATTAATTAGGCATTATGTTATAATAATTATTAATATTGCATAAAAGTAAATATAGTATAGTTTTTATGTATGTATACTTATAAAATAAAAAATGAAAATTTATTGTAAATAATTTGTGTATCAAATTAATATATATATATATATATATATATATATATATATATATATATATATATATATATATATATATATATATATATTAATATAGCTTTTGATGTGCCGCGGAATTCTAGGAAGAACTTTGGTGTGTCGTAGGTGAGAAAAGGTTGCGGAGCACTGCTATATATTGTTGACTTCTAATTTCATTACTTCTTTGATACTGCGAATATAAATATAATTCAAAAGGAGTTATTCCTTACATTTTTTCTCAGCAAGTGTAAAATTAAATTCTTTTTCGAATATCCAAAATTATCGTATGATAGACAAAGATATAGATACTTACAAAACTTTTTAATAAATTTTCTTATACAAAGCCAATTTTAAAAATAATTGTTAAATGAGCCTAATCAGTGTTCATATATAAAAATTATGTATTATATTTGCTTACAGGTTGTGATGGGAGGAAATGAAAAACATCATCGGAGCGTGTAATGCGAAGTCATTATTCAGGATGCAGAACAGACCTGGGGCTGGGGTGGACACAGCTTACTGTACTTCCTTACCTGAAATAAAAAATATAAATTATTACTGACACTTATGTGATATGCGCCATTAACTTATAATACGTTACACAAAATATTGTCTGAAGTTATTGTTGCACAGGCAATTAATTGCTCTTTATCAAAGGGACTTGGTTATGAATAATAGTACAGTTTAATTAATGTGTAATGGACAAACAGTAGTTTAGTATCTACGAAGCTCGGAGACCTAGGCCTACGCTGATTACTCTAAGGCAGTTTCTCAACCTAATTGGCCTAATTATAATTTTTAGGCTAGCAAGCAAACCATTTGTGGATCCCTCTAGGACAGGGTGACCATTTTCTTGGAGAAGGCATTGCGGGACGGAGTAAAAAAATGTCGTCACTTCAGAAATATAAGGGAAGAGCAAACAAAAAAGGTCCTCGCCTCCCAAATATAAGTAAAGAGCAAAAAAAATGGTATTCACCTCCCAAATATAAGTACAGAGCAAAATTTGGCCCTGGGGACACCAAATCAAAATGCGGGACGAATGGTCACCCTACTCTAGGATTGCAGTGCATATGGAAGCATTAATTCCATTTAAGACCAAACAGTTATTGCGTTATTGCTCAACCCAAAACTTACCGCGGACCGGCAAAATATCTATTTTTTCTGAATATTGGTGAAAATATTATTTCAAAAATAATTTTAATTTTAATAAATTGCAGGTAGGGGAGATGTGGGGACGGTGGCACACATTTTGGTTTTCTGTACATAACATCTTTAATTTTGAATTTTTTAAATAAATCTTTTCGCCACTTAATACTTATAATGTCGTTGTTTAAATAACCTGTTAAAAATTAATGTCCTTATCACGTGCCATTTATAATTAATATTTTTGTTGACCTCTGCAATTGTGCCACTGTACCTATACGTGAGGGTACAGTAAAACAGCATTAGGGATACAGTGGAACAGTAAATATAATAGGTATTTAAAGAATCTGTATATGTATCACTAATTTTGATTGAAACTTCAATTCAATGTCTTTAAAAATAAATCATCTGAAAGGTACTGAAAAATTTATAATATTGAAAAAAAAAATCAAATTTTTTGGTACAAACTACTAAGTCTCTTTAAGTAATTACTTTAAGTAATTTTAAGTAATTAAATAACGTATATAAATATATAAATGTAAATTTATTATTAATATAAAAAAAATAAACTTTGGTAAGTTCCTTGGAAGCAGTAAGTTTTGATAGTTTTTATTTTAATATTAATTATATTTCATTAAATTTACTGTAAAAATCAAAACGTCTAAACGGTGTTCTGTGCTACCAGACGGAGCAGGAGATGGTAAAACTTTTATCAGCTCTGATTTTTTAAATGTGTAATTTTCATTTTTTTTTAAATAAATTTAAAGAGTAGAGTCAGCCGGAGATATGTTACAACAATATCGTCAGTCGTTATTTCTATGATTTCCCCTATAGAGTGGCTCTTCATTTTATTCTTTCCGTATCCTTCAAATGTTAAGGCATATTGCCTTACTTTAATATCCTTGTTCACGTAGTCTGTCGAATCTGTATCACATTCAGAGTCAACATTATCAACTGAGTTTGAATTCTCATCAATATTGACATCAGTATCAGATGTGTCTGAACTTACAAGAATATCTTTTAATTTTCTGATCTTTTTTATTTTGAGCAGCTTGGAATTATTCTTCTAAGTCGTACCCACGTACCACTGTACCCACATAACACGTGTGCCACTGTTAACCTAACCCTATTTTCACGAACATTTTATCAAATATAATAAATGATATAGTTTAGAACATTAGTAATTGCTTTACACTGTAGACAAATGACCAATTTACAACATGTAATACAAAATTTCTTACTAATTTAGTTGTGTCTCGTTCTAATAAAAATTTTCTCGTTACGAAAAACTTTAGTTTGCCTACCTCAAATCAACATTTTCATCATAGATGGCCGGACTTAAATTTATAGACTCAAAATGTGGATAGTATAATTTCTCAGTACCAGAGTGGCCTATATATACCCAAACAGACATGAAAATATTCTATATTTCAAAGATATTTCAAATGTTCCACTGTACCAATTGTGCCACCGTCCCCACATCTCCCCTATATATTAATTTCATAAATTTCGATAACTCTTGAAAGTATATCCACGTCTTCCATCCATAGATCCTCCAGTCTGTAACTATACTTCAGTACTTAATTGATAGATACATACTTTATTCGTGCCTTTCGGCTTTGAATGGAGTACAGCAGCGGGTTCCAAAGGGCGCGACCTCCTTAGGGGTCGTACAAGATTCACCAGAGGGTCGCGGGTCGCAGGATTTTCCACATTAGCTGTTATTAAAACAAAATATCGCACACGGTTAATAGTGGAAGACGAAATAAGAGTGGCTCTTTTTTCATATAAACCGCGATTTAACGAATTATGTGCGAAGAAACAAGCCCATACTTCACATTAAAATTGATTTTATTACATTTTTAATTTGTATTAAATATTTAATATTAATATAATTTATTTTTATATGATTTTCGTGATTTATGTTGTGAAAATAAATATTTAGGAATTAGAGAAACTATTTACATTACATATTTTTGCTACTTTTGTGATTATTATTTCAATAAAGAAATTATTTACAAATTGTTTATATAAGGTATGTACAATATGTACAAACGTACATATAAGTAACAAGAAAAAGTAGTTTTTATGTTTCGTTTTCCAATTCTTTTTCTCTTCTTTTCTGTAATGCTTTCTTCATCCATGTCGTCCTGGCACTGGACTCAGCCAGCAATTATTGTATTGTCCTTGTGTTCCTATCTTCCTATCTCTGTACAGTTTTTTAAATGTTCTGTTGTTTCTTGCATTTCACCGCATGTTCTGCATAATCTCCCGTTTTCTTCCTTCCAGTATTTACTTCCCTCTGTCTCGTTTCCGCACCTGAATCTTTCTATTGAATCTTGGAACTTGTTATTTTCTTGCAGATATTGTGGCACCCATTGTGTTAGTATGCTCCCATATTCTTAAATACTTGGCCTGTTCGATCTTATTCTAATGGTTCTGCAGCTGTACCTCTTTATCTCTTTCTAGACTTAGTTTTTCAACTGCTGCTTCTTCTTCCTGCCTTCTTCTTATTTTGTCCTTGCTGTAGCCGTTCCTCTCATACTATTTCCTTCTTTCAGTTTTTCAATTTGTTTCTGTATGGTTTTCTCTTTCTTCGGGATTCCTTCAGGATTTCTTTGTTGCAAAATTGTATTTTTTGTTAGCAGATTACAGCTCGAGTTCCGGTTTTTAGCCTCATTTTCAGGGGCGTATTTCCCACTAGGCGCATGCTGGGAGCCTACCTCCTTGGATGCCTACCAGGACCCTCCAAGGGGGCCTCACAGAAAAGTACCGCCCCGGGCCTCCGAGTGGGTAAATACGCCCCTCATTTTGTCTCTCTTCGTTTCTGTTAGAACTATATAGCTCGGTGTTTGCCTGTCTAATCCCAGTGTTTATTTAATGTACGTTTCTTGTATTCTTTCAATTTCCTCCCACTTTTTCCATCCCCATATTTCAGAGTGTTAGAGGAGAATACCTTGTATTAGGTCATCAAAGAGAAACTTTTTTTTTTTAATCTTTCAGTTTCCTCCGATACTCCATACTTTCCCTAGTGCCATTTTCGTACTTTTCTTTATATGTTTAGTGTCTCCGTTGTTGTTTTAGGAGGTGTATCCTAGATATCTGAATTTTTTTACTTGTTCCATTTCTTGTCCTTCCTATTCCCACCATTCTTTCTTTACTCTTCCACATTCTTTCCTGAATTCTATTACTTTTGATTTCTCTGTGCCGAATCTCATTTTCTATCCTCTTAGAAGATAGACCTACGTGAGACATTTTGCTGCCAATATACCGTTAAATAAATTAAATAATCCACTATTAAGAAAGTTTCTTAACAAATATACCAATAGAGATATTCCGGATAAATCTACAATGCGTCAATTATATGTTCCAAAATTGTACGACTACCCATGTTGGTGATGTGGTAATGTGAAATGATGGCAATAATTGTTAGAGAAAGCCTTCAAAGTATCTTCGGCCATGAAGACGTACATTTGGCTAGGGCCTCACTGGCAAACCCCCTTTTCCCGTCCACCTCACCCTCTTGTCCAATTCCCAAATCATACTCATCATTCAAGGTTAGAATAGATTAGGTAAAAAGACATACAACTAAATAATCGTAGCTGGCAATGGAGAAATCTGAAAGCCAATTTCATCATAAAAAAAAATCGTCCAAATAAAATTAAAAAACATTTTCACTCAAATAAATTCATTTGACAAAAAAAAACCATATGCACAGATATGGAATATATTTTAAATCTTATCTCTTATAAAATTTTAATGAGCTACAGTCTTCCAATTATGTAATCTGATTGACACCTTTTAACACTTGACAGTTCATATTTAAATGAACAACTGTAAGGAGTATCAGTTCGATTTGTTTGAGTTGCGGATAATTAAATGTAACACCAGAAAAATTAAAAACGAACTAAGTAAGGAAAAAAAAAACCTAGTAAGGAAATTAAACACTATAAATTTCAAAATTTTATAAAGGAATTTCGTAAAAAGTTTATGTAAATACCCCTTCAGTTTTAAGCAAAGCAAAAACGTTATCGTTTTATCATTTAAGACCTTATATGGAAAACAGTACAGTTTCAAATGAAAACAAATTTATGTTCTAAAAGATCATTTATCATATTATTTGTAACAAAATTAAATAAACAATAAATCAGTTGAATAGGATATGATCCGCCGCTGTTGCGCGAACTTGTTGAAAGAGTACAATCACTTTCTCCGGTTCACCTGTCTGGTTAGTGATAATGTGGAGCATTTCCCCGAGACAAGCAGGCGAGAGGACCTCTCTCCACGGAGGTTTCTCATCTTGATATCTGTGGATCGCCATCTCTACCGCAGCCATGCCGGCACGATGCTGACATTTGCCCACACACGGTTGCACTGCGGACAATGATGCAACTGACGCAACAAGGAAACCACACTTTAAGTGCATCGAATGCAACTTACTGACCTATATTGTTAGCCTCATAGATGAACTATATTGATGGTAGATCAGGGATATTTAAACTATGGTACATAAAAGGGAATAGCAGTGACTGCTGCAAGACACTACATCATTTAGTGAAGTCAATAAGAAATTACAAAAAAAAAATAGTTTCTGCAATTTTCTATTTCTCTCTTCGGCGCATCTACGAATGGATATTTCAGCTCTGATTGTAAGACTCTATGCCAGTGATGTCCAACAGAAGCTCACTGGCTTTTAAATGCCTTTGTCCAAACGAGTACTTTTTTATTTATTTATTTTTTTAACATGGGGGAACGGGGAAAGAGCATGGCTACGAAGAGCCCGCCAAAGTTTAAATAGCTAAAATAGCCCCCCAGACTCAAAAAAGTTGTACATTACTGCTATATAGTATATTATCATTCTTTATTAATATTATAAACCCATAAATAATGTATATTACTTAATTGGGCACGAACCTTTTTATTCCAAGGAAATAAAAATACATGTTTACAATTTCCACGCAGAGTTATCCGGCTTGGGAATGTTGATAAATTCGTTGATAGTACCTACTGTTATGAAGTACATTTCTTTTGATTGCTTTTTTTTTTAAATATGTTTCTCTTTCTCTCTCTTCTTTGGCACTGTTGATTTGACTTTCTCATATAATTACTCCATCTCGATCTGTCAATTGCCAAGCTTGTATATGTATATTATAAACCAATACTTGATCTGTTATCTAATCTCTTCAACTATCCAAGTTCTTCCCAGTGGTAGGCAGAAGTTCAATCTTTCTTTGCTCTTATATACTCATTTAGCCACTTTCATTTTCATTACGTGTCCTAGGCACTGTAATTCATATTCTCTGATTTCCTGTGTGATACTGGACTTTGAGATCAATGCTCCAATATAGTCCTTCTTGCGGTTCTCCATTTACCATGAACCTTGTTGGGACCTTGTTGGGAAAGACTATGATGTTATTTTATTTTATTTTTTAAATATTGAGTTATTTAAATTCTATGCCAAAGTTCTAACAAGTATTGGTATATAGGAAACATGGAAACACCTGACAATTAATGGATCAAGATGGAGGATTTATGTGAGAGAGACCAAAAGTCAACCCGACTGATATAGCCCAAAGAAAAAGAAAAGGAAGAAACTGTGGAAAAATGCACTCTTTTTATGAAAATATTGATGTGAAAGTGTGAATTTTCACAAATTTCAAGCTTCGTAGATAGTTAGTAAATGACAACATTTTTGGACATATTTTTATTTGTTATCAATTTTTGTCTGTTAATAAAGTATTTTAAAAAAAACAGTTTTACCCTATGTAGCAAGATAGATGAATACTTTATTATTTTTGCTTTTCGGCTTTAAATAAGAGTTCATATTTTTATAATTACAAATTAACTTATGACAATAATAAAATCTAATAATAATAACATATAATAACACCTAGTGATAATAATAACATTTATTAATTATTAATTTCCACCCAAAAATAAACTTTTTTTTCAATAGACCACCTAAATTGTTTTTATTATATTGCATATATGTAGCGCCATGTATCAAGTTGAAGTTGTAAAGACAATCCAGTTACTGACATAAGAAATATAAATATATATATGTATATCTTATTAAACAATTTTTCAATTTTACTGAAATATGTAACTAATTATAATATATATTTTTTTAAATTTAATGCGATGGTTGTGATTGATGCTTTTCCATAATACTTTTTATGTTAGGTGTAAAATTAGTTAATAATAATCGCAAATCACCGCGTTCTGTAATATTTAATTGATTTCTAATTTTTCTTAATAAATTGTTAACGTGACTAAATCTTGCCGCAAACAAGTAAGAACTAGGAAAAGCTAAAAATAATGGTTCGGTGATATGAATTAATTTGACGTATTTTTTACGAATATCTTTACAATTCCAAAATTTGGCATAACCACTTGCTTGAAAATTGATTTTATCTTCCAAATTCTCCTTCAATTCAATCAATTCTTCTTGTAGCGAAAAATCAATATTGATTGTGTCGCTTTCAAATGGATTTATAATCCAAGACGGGATATCCAAACTTTCCAAATCTTTATAACGAGCATTGCTATCTTCTTTTGATTGTTTCAAGTGGTCAGTGTAAATTTGAATGTCATCAACATTAATCATATCTTTTTCAACAACAGAAATTTGCATCAAAGTATCGAAAATCATTTCGATTTAAAGTGGAAAAAAACAAATCAATTTTGGAACGAAACCCAAATATATCTGTTCGAGTTTGAATGAGATTCACGTTTTTTTCCTTGTAATTTATTTTGCATATTTATTTATTTATTTATTTATTTATTTATTTATTTATTTATTTATTTATTTATTTATTTATTTATTTATTTATTTTTGTTATACCAACGAAATCCTAAGAAACACTTCGATCATTACAGTAACGCTTTCTTTAGCTGCCAATCCGGTAATTGAAGATTTTACGTAACTATTTTCAAATACCAGCTCAATAGATATAAACTAACATTAATATTAAAAGTGTAATAAAGTAAGAATTTTCATTCATTAATGCTGTCAACAAATAAATTATTAATGTTGGAGTTATCTAACATCTGCATCAGCTAGTTGCAACTGCAGATACATCAGTATGCCACGACAAACTATAATTTTCATTAATTGCCTTCGAATAACAACTCGTCAAGTCAATTTTCCAATCAAGAAAGGCACACTAACTCACAAGAACAGTGCTACTAACATTTCTCAGCACTCATTATATTGTCTGTCATATATGGGTCACTATAGTTTCTTTAATTGATTATTATTTTTTCTTATATAATGAAGAAAAAGTAGAACTTCTACAATACAACAGTGTTGTCAAAAGTTCATTTCTAAACATTACCTGATTTTAGTAAAAGACGCAATAAACTTATTAGTAGTACATGCCTTCTTTTTCTTCATGGTACTTCAACCAGTCGTGAGTCATGGCCTCCTAAAAAAATTGCCAAGAATACATCAAACGGCAAATGAAAATGAGGAAGATTATCACAACGATGGCTTGACGTTACAGGGCACGTTATGCATGTTGAATTGGACCTTGTGCGACACAGGATGGAGAACAGTGAAACTAAAGAGAGGATGCATAGCAATGACTTCCAATGGGATTACAATACATCATAGATGATGTCATAACGAAGAAGAGAAGATTGTACTGTATCGTCGTACAAATACTAGTAAATAAAAAGAATTTATGTTAAGAATCCTCATCATCCTTACGGCTCTACAGTGCCTTGTAGAGCTTGGCCTTCGCCAAAAAATCTTTCCAAATTGATCTATCTTAGAGATGAGCAAACAGAAGTGGCCGGTTGCGAGATTTTTTTTTTTTTGTCCTTACCAATGTTTTTTTTTTTTGCCGCTAGGTCTTTCTGAAAGACCTTTTTTGTTTGATAAATCTTTCTGAACGGCCTATTTTACTTCGCTAAGTCTTTCTTAATGGTCTCTTTTTGTTCGGTATATCTTTCTGAATGGCACTTTTTTTTCTAGGTATTTCTGAATTGCCTTTTTTGCTGGTTAGGTTTCTCGAAATGCCAACTTTTTTACAGTAGCTCTCGAAACGACAAGTTGACCATAACTATATAATCCTTTATTTCCCCTCGACTTTTCGATGTTTAGGGTATTTACTACACTTACAAGACATATCTCAACATCCCAAAGCCATATTAACCATACATTACATTACATTACAACCAGTTTCCTTTACTTCCTCCTCTGTTGTACATTGTGACTACTCGCCACCCCTCCTTCCCTATCTTCACCTATCTCCTCCGATTTCTGTGCCTCCTTTTCATCCATACACAACTCACATCTTACCCCCGTGATGATACCCCCTATCGTCCTTCCTTTCTTTTTTTCCCTTCTTCGCCCCCTTGACTTTTCCATACCCACCCTTTTGGTAGTTTTCCTTCCCATAATTCCCGTTCCTTATCCTCCATTCATGTCTCCGTCAACCCTATTATCTCAAATTCCTTCAAAAATTCCCAAAATTCTTCATCTTTTTCTTTAATCCCTGCCACATTCCAGAAGATTGCCTTGACTTCTTTCTCGTCCTCCCTCCCACTCCTCTCCTTTTCCCTCTGGATCCTCTCTTCTACCTCTTCCCCCTTGTTGAAAAACCCGCATTTCTCTAACCCCTAAACTCGTTCCACCTCATCCATCTCTCATCTTTTTGTATCTTTATGTGGCCCAGCTTCGCTTATCTGCTTTTTTCCTTTTCTTCTCTCAACATACCCCTTAGCTTCTTCTGAATCTCTCTCTCCTTCTTTGTTAAGTTGATCATAACTAACGATCCGTATACAATACGGTTGTCTCACTTCGGGTGAAGTGAGCACAGAGAGAGGGAAGGCTGTATGTATTTTAGTATGCCCAGTAAACAGTTTATGGACGTTGCTGTGTTATTTATAATCGTTATGTTTGGTTAATTGTTTTATAATATATTCGTATTTTTTTATGTTTATCTGTTGCTATACACTTGATATCTTTTATAAAAATAAATTCAGAATTATGCTGTACCCTCAGGAGTCCATCTTCTGTCATATGGAAGAATAATCAAACCTTCTAAAAAAATGGAAAAAAGAATTTTCCCATTTGGAAAAACTATTTAAATATTACGTTTCACCGACTAATATCTTCTCTGATCATTTGCCAAAGTTGTCAGTCTGATTGAAGTTGCTAGCAGAGGTAGACGATATTGCGCGGCAATTTAATATCAGCTATGTTTATTACTAATCCCGCCGATTGCGCACTGTGATTCGGTTTTTAAATGCAAAAAAACACTAGTCCTACCGAAATCCATTGGCAACTCATTGAAGTGTATGGGGAAGATGTGATGAATATGCGAAAGTGATGTCATTTGTTTAATGGTGGAAGAATTAACATCCATGATGAAGAACATTCTTGCTGCTCAACCATAATCTCGGACGAAATGAAAGCAGCTGTTGATACACACATCCAGCAAAACAGGCTCTTCACTATTGACGAACTGCATCAAAATTTTCAACATGTTTTCGATCTGTTATCTATGACATTGTCAAACATTTACACATTTGTGTCCATCGATGATGACGTTAAAGACACTGTCAACGGTTGGTTAAATGGACTGGCGGCCAACTTCAACGACGAGGGAATTGTCAAACTAATCGCCCATTCGGAAAAATGCCTCGAGCGGAACGGGGATTACGTCGAAAAATAGCGAAAGGATGTTGATTATTGTAGAAATAAAAATTTGAAAAAAAGTTAAATGTGTTTACTTTTAAACCAGAACGGTTCTTATTTAAAAATGACCCTCGCATGTTGCGCGTTCGGTATTTTGAGGGACGTCAAAAACAAAAGTCTTTTGATTGGCTGTTCGAAATGAGACAACCGTATAGTAACCGTATAGTGTACGAACTATGACAGTCACAATACCAGTCATACAATAACAGTCTAATAAGCACAGAAAATAATAAGACAATATTTCCATTAATTTTTAACAGCCTGAAGAAGAAATTGAAAAAATTACATTATATTAGGTAAGCGTTAAGAAATTATTAAAAAAGGAAATGGAATCTGCTCCTAATAATAAATGTAGATCAAGATTACATATATAAATATGTCATTAAGTATAAACATGAATTATATCATAGTGACTAGTGTTGAATAGCAAATCTAGTTTACTTATGAAATAAAATAGCGAGTGCTAAAATATAGGCCTATTCTTTGTGATGACCTTTACAACTAAAAGATATAAAGTGACAGACAGAATGACACTTTAGAAATATAGTTTCTGAAATCGAGTTTATTATTGTTATAGTTTGAAATTGATCTGAAATACAACCGTGGATATGTTCATGTGTAATAATCAAGTTATATTTCCAGTTGAAATGTCATTTTTATTATTTAAACAATATCGTATAACGCATTTATCAATGTCATAGAGCTGTATTCAAGCTATGAGTAACTGCTTGTATTTTTTCATAATAAGACATGCGTAATTGTATATCATTCAATGGTTATATGATTTACAACACTGAAATCTACTCATATACACTAATGTAAAGGAAAACATTTCTATATGTTGTATACTATACTCAACATTTAATACATATAAACATTCATATCCTTTAGTTGTGAAACAAAATTAAAGGGAATGTCTCTTTTGAAAATAACTTGAACGAATCAATTTTGATTTTAGAAAATGCGATAGATTCATCATCATCACCTCATGCTGAAAACTTAAGAGTTCGGATTTTTGTCTTCCGATATTGTGCAGACAGCTCTGGGGTCGACTCAGCCTAAGGTATTTAATACTTATAAATGACCTGTTCATACATACTCTTATTATTATTATTATTATTATTATTATATAAACTGAGAGTATGAAAATTCTGTGTAATGCACATTAATGTGAATCTGAACAGTAAAACAGGAATTTTTGCTCAGATTATATTTTCGAAAGATACCGCATTTTTTGTTGTGTAGCGTTCATGTATGAAATCAAATAACACATTGTTAAAAGTGAGAAATACGTTTCTGAAAAAAAAAAAAAATAAAAAAATAAGCCGTTTATCAATATATTCCTTATTAATTTATTGAAGACTTAGATACAAAGCAACTCGCAGAAAAAGTCACTGGGATTTTTTGAATTAAATTTTATCATGACGAAATTTTCGCAAATTATTTAAATTCAGTTTAAAATAACTAAATGAAAGCTCTTAACACCTAAATTAACAAACACACGAGATGAGATATAGAATAAATTATTGTCCAAGACATCCAGCATTCTGTTCGCTACGTATACTTATTAAATACCTACAAAATCTTAAAATCTGTAAAAATTCATTCTTCACATCTTTTTTCTTCCTCAATTTTTTTTTTTTTAAATTTGATTTAAGAAAGTGTTCTTCAATAGCTTTGATTACTAGCACCTGGTACAATATTGTTACATTATGATGGTTATATTTTACAAAAAATTATTTTTATTATACAAGTTTATTATGAAGTTAAGTATGCTTTTTATCTTATCGGATATAAGCTAGGGCTTTCTTCAGGGTTCCAGGTATTCGGCGTTCGTGTTCCTATTGAGGGAATTTGTAAAGCCCTGCAAATCCGCGAATATCCACCATTTTTCTGCGGATGCGGATAAATTATCATTCGTCTGTCTGTCTGTCTGTCTGTCTGTCTGTCTGTCTGTCTGTCTGTCTGTCTGTCTGTCTGTCTGTCTGTCTGTCTGTCTGTCTGTCTGTCTGTCTGTCTGTTCGGTAAAAATTGTATCCAAACGGCTAAACCTAGAGAATTGAAATTTGGCATACTTATACAACTCTTTGACCCGCACATAGGAAAAATACTAAAACATCTAAAAACATATCCCACTAAAAATATAAACAAATATCTGCTCATCGAAAAAAAAATATATTTTTTAACAATTCTGAGTAGGGTATCAAAAAGGGGAAAGCCCTTGGTACGTGGATTAACGACCATATTTTTATTTAAATCGTGCGGATGCGGATCGGATGTGGATTATGTATCATATCCGCTTATCCACAATATCCGCGTAAACATAAAATTTTCGGTTGGAAGCCTCTTCCTACGGAAAACGCGTTTAGAACCCCAAAATTGTATCGCTGGCATTTGTATTGTGCTAGAGTGAAGTAATGATACGATTCGGCACTTTTTCCTTTTTTTGCGCTTACTTAAATAGTTAAATATAGTAGAGTTTATATAACAGTCGTAGATACAACAATATTAATTTAAAAATAATTATGTATCGCCTTATTTTGCATTTTTGGAAATATTAGTAAAAATTAACCATGGTAATTTGCCACTTTTAAAATCATATAAGCTCATATCAAATTTAAAAAATAAAAATATCTTAAAATTCTTGAAATCGTCAACTTACATCTGTTAATAAAAGGATGAATTTAAGAATTTAATTTTATTATTAAGAACTTATTTTTAAATAGGTCTTTTTTCTTTCGTCTTTGGTTTTAATGTATTCTGCTGCTTTGCAAATGCTATACGCTTCAGCTGGGAAGATACTTGTTGGTTCTGGTAGCTGGTATTTTTCGACAGTGTCTCCTATTACTAGAGCTGCTTCTGTTTTATTTGGTTTGATCAGTGTAAGTCGTAAGTCTTTGATGCAGCTTCTAAACATTTTTGGTGGCGTGGTTTCTTTCGGATATCATATTAATTCTGTGTATGTGAGATTGGTGAATGGTAATTGGAGGAATATTGCCGTACTGTATTTTGCTAATAGTAAGTAGAGTTAATTGGAGTTCATAAATTCTTAGTTTATGTTAACCACTAGTGTCGAGGATTTAATGTCGTCAGTCCATCTTGTTTGATGTTTTGAAGTTTTTCCACTTCAACAGTTTTCGGGTTCATCGGCTATCGCTGGCTCTACATTATATGACATATCCAACTCCACCTGAGTTAATAAATCCTTCTCACTAAAACTGTAAATTTTGATGTGCTATTTATAGAGTTTATAGCCAAGCGTATATTTATATTTATAAAGTTATAGAAACAAGAACAACTATCACCATAAAGCTAGATACGTAATATGACTATGGATAAATACGAAAAAGAAGTATTATTATTATTATTTTTCTTTTTTGCTGTCTCATTGATCGCCCCGTGTAAAGTACGTCTATGACCATATTTAAGCAAGCAAACATGACGTATTACCGACAAGTACGTGCGAGTTAATGCGATTAGTATAATTAAACATTTTCTTTATATACCTCTAATGGACTTCATAAAAATAAGAACTAGTACGTAGGTGTCATACCAAGATTACCTGAAATAGATATGCGCTTTTTATGTTTATTTAATTAAATTATTTAAAGATTATATTTATTTACATACTTTGAATAAATGTATTTGTTGTGAACGATACTAAATCGTAAGATAACTGATCTTTAGTTTCTCTATTGTTCTGATTTCTTGAATTAAACTAAGCATTCTTAACCGTTAGTAAACGTGAAGTTTTTTTAAGTTAATTGTTAGTTGCACCATTTAATTGTGATCATGAAGGAAGCAGATTAATTGATTAGATTAAATTTTATATTTTAGAAATTGGTTTAGGAAATTAAATGTATTATTGTTGAACATATTAAGGTCGATAAAATTTATTTTCATTATCGAATATCAACATTTTATGATACGCAAACTGGACTGTATTATTAACTAATACCGCGGACGACATACAAAAAATCTTATATAATAACTGCTAAAAAATATAATAATGACAATACCACGAAAACGAAATCTATGGTTATCTCAAAATATCCAATATCCTTTTAATCTTTACAGCTTCATTAAACATGTCCAGTTTTAATCCCATAGCCCGCACGCTCATTGAAATAACACTGAGAGTGATATAAAAATGATCTGACAATGATTTAACGAACATATGATTTAGAAGTAACATGATTTGAATACAGCGCTCACTGCTATGATAAAGTTAAGTAACAATCATATCCTCCGACGAAAAAGACGTCTGATTTAAAATGTCAGATGTATAGTAAATAATATATAATGAAAGTTATTAGTTATTATTGGGGGAAAGTATTAACTAATTTAAAAAGATCATATCATAACAATAACATAACGTAACTTATGTAAATACAAATAGCAGTTCTTGCGATAGGTCATTTTTGTAAATAGTTTTTTTTTTTGTTTTTGGCGCACATCAACTTTAAACGCCTTCAGTATATATTAAAAACAATAAATTAAGTGATAAATAAATAAATAAAAACTGGTATACATACTCAATACGGATAAACACAAATAAATTGCATAAAAGGTTGTTTGAAAAATTGAACAGACGCAAGGTGATGGTAAAGGGCTGTTTAAAGGCCAATTGCCATCAAATATTACAGAAAATAATAAAACACATTAAAATAAGGTGCTAGAGTTTACACATAAAATACTAAATACAATTTCTCCAAAAAAGAATCAGCCTGTCCATGAGTACCCTGTCGTCACCTAAAACAACTGACAGGTCATGCCATAGGTCTAACTTTTCCCTGACATTCTCGAACTGTATACATACATTGAGTTAAATTGTGTAACACACACAAATCTGTGTTACCCATCTCACAAATAGGAGGTTCTTCACTTCGAAGGATGTTTTCATGGGTCCACCAACAGTGGCCTATACGTGTAATAGCGGTTTCCTCCCTGCGGTTAATTCTGCAAGACGAACCTTACGTAACGTCTCGCTTAATCTGCCTCAACTTTACATTTTGTATGCTGTTCTATTCATGCTCCATTTGGCTAACACTAGATGTTTCAGATGACTCTTTGCGTCATCTAGAAATATGAAACACATCAATCATAAGTCTGTAGGAGGCGGCTTTTGCTGCTAAATCAGCCGCTTCATTGCCCTTATATATATTGTATAATAACAAGACTTGAAAATCTCCCTTGACTGAATAAATACTTGTATTATTCAACAAAAATTATTCTGTATAAATAACTAGTAAGTACGAGGGAAAGACAGTAATTAAGTCACAAAAGGCTATTAAAAAAATATTCAAAAAATGCTTAGCCGAAAACAAGTTTTATTTTTTAACAAAGTAGCCACCAACATTGATACACTTATCCCAGCACTTTATCAATGCCCTAATGTCTGGTATAAAAGTCTGGCTTCCTAACAAGCAAAACGTAAAAAAACATGATTTTTACAAGACTAATTATGATAACTTAAATGCTGACTTAGGTTTGATTCAATGGACAGAACTGCTGGTAGGTGATGATATTAATCCTATTGTAAACAAATTTTATAATATACTTTATGATATTATCAACAAACACGTTCCCCTTAAAAAATGTAGATGTCAATCGTTTCCGTGTTGGTATAAATCTTCTACTATAAAAATCTTTAATGAAAAAAATAAATTCCATAAAAAATGGAAATTGTATAATCAAATCTCGGACTATACTTCGTTTTCTATATTGAGACGACGTTTAAAACTTGCTATTAATAAAGATTACCAGGACTGGATCAATCTTACTGAAAATAGTATAGTTAAGGAACCAAAAAAATTTTGGTCATTTATATCGTCCAAAAAACAAAAATCTAATATTCCCAAAACGATAAATTATGGCAATGTCTCGGCAAGTGATATAAATGGAATATGTAAACTCTTCAGTAATTATTTTCAGTCTACTTTTGAACCGAGGTTAGTTATAAAAAACAAAAAATACCAAGGAGAATCAACTAATAATATAAACTTAGATTCTATTAGCCAAGGTACTATTCTAAACAAGTTAAACCTTATTGATATTAATAAAGGTGGCGGTGTTGATAACATTCCAGCACTATTTGTGAAAAATTGTTCAACCACATTGTGTGAGCCATTATGCATAATATTCAACAAATCCTTGAAAGATGGCATTTTCCCCGATGTATGGAAAAAAGCCTTAATAACACCGATTCATAAACACGGTTCTCTTAATGAAGTAACGAATTACAGACCAATTTCAAAATTAAACACCTTTGCCAAAATTTTCGAAAGCATTGTGACAGACTTCCTGTCTGAAAACCTTAAACATTTAATTATACCTCAACAACATGGTTTCTGTAATCAACGCTCTACTTTAACTAATCTAGTCCCCTTTACAGAATTTATCAGTTCCACTCTTGACGTCTCTGGACAGGTTGATGTTGTGTACACCGATTTTCAAAAAGCTTTCGATAAAATTAATCAGGATCTCCTAATAGATAAATTGATTGGAATTGGAATACATGGCAACTTGTTAAGATGGCTTACTAGCTACATCAGAAATAGATCCCAGGCTGTGGCAATAAATGGTAGCATATCAGATTTTATAACAATTACTTCCGGTGTGCCACAGGGATCTCATTTGGGCCCGCTTCTCTTTATAACTTATATAAATAACATCTACACAGCCATAAAATTTTCACACTTTCTTTTATTCGCGGACGACCTTAAAATTTTTAAAAAGATTTCCTGTGTTCAGGATTGTGAAGAGCTTAATAAAGATTTAAAAGAATTTTACAAGTATTGCTCTGCAAACCACCTTCATCTTAATCTAGAAAAATGCAATAGTATAACTTTTACTAGGAAACGGCTACCAATCAAATTTACGTATCAGTTAAATAATACACCTTTGACTGAAGTAAATATTATTAAAGATCTTGGAATCTATTTTGACAGTAAATTCAAATTTGATCACCATATTGAAAAAACAACCAAATCAGCATTCAAGCAACTTGGTTTTATCATGCGTTCTTGTAAGCATTTCACAAAGCCAAAAAGCATAACAATATTATATAAATCCTTAGTCTGTAGTAAATTGGAATATAATTCTATAATCTGGAACCCACAATATGCCACATACATTAACAAGATTGAAAATATCCAAAGACGTTTTGTAAGGTATTTGGATTACAAATTTCACACAAATGATATGAATCATTCGTATCTTGGTCGTTTAGATAGATATAATCTAAATACCCTGGAAAAACGAAGAACTAAATTAGAGATGAACTTTGTTTATAAAATTGTAAATGGTATGATTGATTCAACAGACATTCTGGGTCTTATTAATTTTAATGTACCAGCATTAAATCTGAGGCAAGTAAATACCTTTTATACACCCAACTCTCAAACCAACATTCGACAAAATTCACCTCTCAATAGAATAATGTTCACTTTCAATTCTTGTTTTAACAACAGCGACATATTTTTCTTATCGTTTTTTGCATTCAAAAAAAAAGTCGATTCTTATTTAACGACTAGAGTTTTTTCCATACGTTAACTTATACTAAACTGATATTTATTTAAAACTGTTACTTATATTATTTTCTTTCTTTTTGTAAAATACAGTTAAAATATTTTTTATTTTGTATCAATGTAATATTTTATGCACACTTTTTATTATTTTGTATTCTGTGGAGGTCTATAGGAACTTCGTTCTGTTTGACCACCCAAAAATAAATAAATAAATAAATAAAAATAAATAAATAAAAGTCTTTGGGTATAAAAGTCTTTGGGCTGCAGTCTCAGTCATATGCGTACCTATCGTGCAACATCGTTATCACCAGCGAAACGTTTGCAGCCAAGATGCTTTTTTTGTAGGCTAAACCATGAGAACATCCTATTGCAGTTGCTATCCTGTCTATTGTAACCCGTCTGTTAGCTCGAACCATCTCATCCACCCGTCGAATTGTTGCATCATTCGCCATCTGAACGGGCCGCCCAGTTCGGTGTTCGTCAACAATTTTTAAGGGCCCTTGAGAGAATTTATAGACCCAGTTGTACGCTGCTTTACGCGACAAACACTCTTCACTGTAAACAGGATACATTTTCTTATGGATATCCTTTGCAGTAAGTCTTTTGCCAACAAAAACGCACAACAACACGCTGCTCTTCCGCAGTATATTCTTCGAGCACGATCGCCATTTTCACACTGCTTGCGCACTCACACGGCAACTGTCACTTACCTGTTATCAAGCTGGATTGTGCTACCACCTAATGGCACTTTTGGAAATAGCTCACTGCTATTTTCAACTTTCCAACATCGGTTTGTGACCTAATTATTGACTTTCCCTTGTATAATTAAATAACTACAAAACATATTTGATTCTGAAACTTCTTTAGGAATACTTTCCCAAGCTTGATCTTGTTGCATTTGTATTACTGTATTATTGCTTCTCAATTAAAGAAACAAAATGAATATTAAATGCATGATCGTATCTCACAATGCTACAAGCTAACACCTATATGACAATGACCAAAATGAAACATGTGTTATTTTGTAGACATGAAAAAATTTGTAAGAAACTCAGATGTAATGATGGAAGTGATTTACAAGTTCAGTGAGCATTATATAATTTACATTAAATGGTTTTTTTCCATATGACGCGTCATTTGGAAGTTATTTTTCATATTATTCATAATATCACATGTAATATCAGTTTTATGGACGCTCCGCCTACTATATATAGATGGAGAAAGAGACAATCAAATAGACCGATAGACAGACCTACAGCCAAGCAGATAGTCACCGTACATCTATACTCTGTTCGGAATCAAGAAGTAGTCATCATGCAAGAAATTGGTAATGTTGCCGTGATAATTTGGTTGAACTCTTGTCGTTCGTTGGCTGTTGAGCCGTTAATTTTATGCGACAGTCAATCGGGTAGCGATTTCAATCTTATTTATATTTCTGTATTTCGAAGTGAGAAAGAGGAAGAAGAAAATCTGATAAAGGCAGTCAAAGAAGCAGATATACAGACAAACAGAAAATCAGTCAAACTGGCAGATAGATAGGAAGAGAGAGATAAAAATCGGGAGAGGCAGATATTAAGAGAGATGGTGAGACAGATAAAGCAACATTTGAAACCTATATTTAAAGTTTCCTGATTAAAATTCGAGTTTATATGACAAAAACGAAGATTTTTAGAAGTGTGGTATGTTTTAAAATTTTTATTAGAGCCGCCCATGGAAAAATAAACAGAGAGCAACGTATAGAACAGACAAAGGTGGACAACGAAATGCCAAAATGAGTTTCGTTTGCAAATAAATTTACAACACAGATAACTTTTATTGACTCGGAGACATTTATTTTCTTTATAGAGCAATAATTTTGAAAACTGCAGGCAAGTTTAAGCTGCTTAGCATTCATACAATTTGTCGATATGTGTTTGCTGCTTTTTTAAGCAATAAAACTGACTTACAACGAATGCATTGTACAGAAACGTGTACACGATTTGCTGTTTTCCAAACAAAATAATGTACGCTAATAATTTTCTTTTTTTACATTGAAAATTTACCACTAAATATATTCAGTATGTTACGAAATAGAAAAAAAAAGTAAAATACAACACGGTGAGGTTAAGACATAATCAGATAAAGAAATGAAATGTATTTGTCTGTAGCTAGTTTACCAACAGCATTTAAACGCATTAACAATATGGACATTGAGTTGCTTTGAGACTGAAAACAGACTTGTTCTTCTTCTTTCAGCATAAAGTTTTGTCCACTCATGAACATAGACGTCCTATCCTTTCTTCTATACTTCCTTGTCCTTTATCCGTTGACACCTGCTACTTTCTTATATTGTCCAACTTTTTTTGTGGTCTGCCAAAACAGAATTTGCAAATTCTTGGACGCCAGTAGTGTTTTCTTTGTCTATCAGTTAGTGTCTTGTCTAGTTATTATTATTATTAATAAATGAAAAGCAAAAGCCAAAGGCTTGCTGTGCTCAGAATCCATCAAGAAAATACACATTTTTACAAATAAAAAATACAACTTAATCGTAAGATACAACAGTAAACAAAACAAACACACATTACGAGAATAAATAGAACATATTGTACCTAAAGTTCTTTTTGCATATATTTTATTTTCTCAGATTATCACTTAAGATTACCCAAGGTATGGGCACGTTCCATGTATCTGTTTTATCTTTAATTGCCTTCCTCTTTTTCTTCTTCGTGTTGCTCTTAATAGAGCGTCAGCGTCATCATCGTTTATCAAATAAGAATATCCTTATTTAGTTATTCATAGGATCTCGGATGATACTTATAACATGCTTATCAGTTAATGTTCTCGCTTGGTCAAGCCATCGATAGGTGATGTTTCTCTAAGTGGAGATGTTTCGAATTTTCTTTGGACTACCAATGTTTCGATTTAGTCTTCTTCTCGTCTTATGACATAACGCAAAATTCGAGCTTGTTAATAGCCGCTTATTTATATGCAATTTCCAGGATCGACTAGTTCATGCGTCTAGTTATTCAAGGAATCCTAAGCAATCTTCGCCAGCACCACCTTTACAGTGGTTGTAAAAAGTCTTGCATCACCATTCAGATTTTATATTTCTAAAATATTTTTGTTGTTTATATCTGCATTTTAATAATTCTTTTATTATAATGTTTACCACATTATTAGTAGTATTAAACCGGCTAATAGCCTCCGATAACCGATATGCCCAGTTTTTAGAAAGGATTCGATTTCGACATTAAGGGATGATTAACTCTATTTAAAACTAATTATGAAGAAGATACTGAATTCTAGAGCTTTTTGCAACATTTTTTATTACAAAATGTTTCAAATCGCGATTTCGAAGCAAATTAAAAATCGTCCCTATACGCTCAGGAACATCGAGGAAAAAAAGACCTGCAACCAGGACTAAAACTACTTTCTGGACCCGCTGAAAAATTAAATTTAGCTCAAACACGATAGAAACACGATTCGCTACATATGCCGTTTAGTTTACAAAATTCATTGGAATGAAAAAAAAAATACAACTACCCCTAAACGGTAAATATGGAAAAAAGTGATCAGCCACCTTTGTATGGGTCGTCCCCTACATCTGAAGATAAAATTTTTTCTCTTCATCCTCTAATGTGACCGGGGCAAAATTATGAAAAAAGAAAATCGTGAACATTCAAATTACCCGACGTCGGGGGAAAACAAACAATAGCCTAAGAACTAAATAAAGCGGATCCACTGCCTATGCCGTTCTGTTCTTGAAAATCGTTAGAATCAAGAATCTTGAGAATAGTTTTTTAATTGCTCGCCGAGCTACAGATAACTCAAGAGTAAGGATGCGAATGTGTTTAAATTAAAATGGAAAGCACTTTGAACACTTGTAAATGAAAATACTTTACTTTCAAGTCGTTATAGGGAATATATTCGTCATTTAAAAATATCACAGTTTTTTGTCAACCGTAAAAGATATTAAAAAAATGTTTAAGTAAAAGTTGTTGAAAAGCTCTATCCAAAGATATCCAATATGACATACGTTCCCATTTAAAAATTCGAAATTGTCCTTGATATCCTGTACTTCCGGGTTTTTCCATTCAATTTTGTGGATAAATTATAGTTCAAAAATTATTTTTCGAAAAAAAAACGTGTTCCCATTATCTTGATACACCATAGTATCCCCCCCCCCTATACTATGAGACAGACAATATTTACATAATTTCGGGGGGTCCCAGGCCAGAAAAGGTTGAGAAACACTGTTATAGATTATGATTACAGTCAAAATAATGTTTCAACTCGCCGACATATCACATCATTAGAAATGTATATTTACAAATGACACATGTATAGAGTTCAATATTTTTACTCTTATATACATTACTAGATTTGTTGAATAATTTAATCAGCTTTCATTGATTTGGTCACCCTTGTTTCACATTACATCTAACACAACAGTCATTACAATCACGTTTTAGCTAATTATTGAAATGATCTGATAATCGAAATCTCCCATAATAGTAAATACCTTGTATTTGTATCTTGATAATATATTTACGGCTTTCTTCTCTGAATAAAAATAACGATACAGATATTGGTTGTGATTGCGAGTAATTTAAACAATTTCTACTACAACTGAAACTTTAACGAAGTGTGAATTATAGCATCAATGTTAAAGGAGAGAAAAGTCTTCCGCCTTTGTGCTTGGCTGTGTTAATATTGTTGCAACACATGCTTGTTGCATTGCTTTGGAACTCGGTAGTGAATTTTTAATCATTATCTTTAGTTAATACCCATATACAATGTAAGTCATTGGACAGCTAAATTGTTATGCAAATACCAATAAAATCGATATGCTATGCAAATACGAGCCGGGTTGTAAAATATGTAACGAGAACTGCAGAGAACTTGAAACTTGTTTTTAACAAAAGGTCGAAATATGCCTGAACAAGCTACAAATTAGAGAACAATAACTATGTTTTTATTTTCTAATTTATAGTTAAGAAGCAAGGACAGTTTTTTAAACATGTTTGATCTCTAATCTAATAATAATAATCATCATCATCAAGCCTTGTCCATCATCGGGTGATTTTGGACTGCCTCTAAAAAGAGCATAGGCTGTCAATAAAATTTCTCCATCTAACTCGTCTATCTGCCATAGGCTTCAAGTCAGTGATTTTGTTAAATAATAATAATAATGATAAATTTATTCAACCAATAACACATTACATAAATGTTGTGGTTTAGTCAAGATGACACATATAATATAAATCGAAACCACATGAGTTAAACAATACATATAAATTTAACAAATAATGCAGTTAGGAGATTACATTATTCAATATTATCCTTTATGGTGAAAATATTCCTGTATACTATAAAAATAGTTAGATAGTAAAAAATGTATAAATTTTAATTTAAATGCTCTACTGGACGTTATACATTTTAATGCAATTGGTACACAGTTAAATAATGTTAAAGCTATGTAGTGAGGACTTTTACTGTACAGTGCAGAGCTATAAGAGGGACATACAATTGAGTGTTTACTGCGGGTATGATAAGAATGAAAATCAGAATTGGTAGCGAAAAGGTGCGGATTATTTTTAACAAATATTACGGCTTCTAATATATAAACAAATGGAAGAGTTAATATAGACAAAACAGGAAAAAGGCACCTGCAAGATGATCTAAAGTGGGTACCAGCTATTATGCGAATAGCACGTTTTTGAACTACAAAAATCTTTGACGATTCAGAGGAACTTCCCCAACACAAAATGCCATAGCTCATTGTTGCGTGAATCGTTCCAAAATAAGCAGTTCTAAGTATATTAGAAAAAACGATATCTTTAAGGTTTTTTTATATATAAAACAAGATTTGCTACGTTTATGTAGCATATATCCAACGTGATTTTGCCAGCTCAGATTATCACTTATTATTGCTAAATTATACCTAATAAACATTATACCTAAAATTTTTGTTGATTGGGAACACTGAATACTTTTTTTTTCCTTGTAAGTGGATATATGGGCTGGTAATAGGTGCATTTTTGTGTCCATGAAAGATTAAAGCATGACTATTTTTTGTATTTAAAATGAGTTTATTTCCAAAGCACCATTGACTCATTGATTCCAAGTTACTTTTACCATCGAAAGCTAGTGAAGTTGCATCTGCATTATGAAGTAAGTGAGAAGTATCATCCGCATAAAGACAAATATCATTATTTGGAAATAATACTGGCAAATCATTTATAAACTAGTGGACCGGTTGCCAACTGTGTTGGCAAACAAATCATTACCTTAATGTGGAACCTGCTCAATACCTCATACTTCTTTCTCTAGCCATACGCCTAACTTCATCTAATTCAAATTGAATCAACTCTTCGCACATTATTAAAAACTGGACAAATAATGAGTATTATTCCGAATTATTTATTCATTAACTTTTTAAGATGGGAAAACGATTCATTTTCACTCGTGCATTACCTTTATAATAATAAAACTGAAAATGATTTGAGACGTTAAATTTAAAATATATTTATTAAAATAAATTTTCCAATTACTTATATAATATAAAAATTCACACACGAAAAAAAGCGCAAATGAAAAAATACACACACGGAAAAAAGCGTACTTACACTATATCTCAAATCAGTTTGAAATATATCGTGAGAAACTATTACAAAGTAAAATTTAATTGCTTGCCCGTTTACTTTTATAGTGTAGTACTGACTTTTAAATGTAAATTTGTCATTTCAAAATATTCCTTACGCTGTAAAACCTACTTCAGATATGTTGGTTATGATTATAACTAAGATATCATTTATCTTTATGACATATGTCAAATGGAATGAAATTTTAAGAAAGTGAATTTTTTTACCATGTTTTAATACCAACATGACATACAATTTCAAAGGTGCAAACTATTGAATGTATCAATTTCTAATTTTTACCAAATATTTTAAATATTTCGAATCAATTTTAAATTTACACAAATAAGTTGTCACCTAGCGCGTTTAATGACGTTTGGATACTTTGGTAAATTTCGGTAAGTTACGTTACATGTCGGAATCTTGCTGCTACTATTTTTAGTGAAATATATTAATTTATTATAAAAAAGAAGCAAGAACGCCAAAAACTAATAGACAGATAAAAGAATCACTATTTAAATAATTAGAAATCGTAGAAATAAAAAAATAATAAAGCATTGAAAAAATAATAATAAAGAAAAAAAAGTCACATTTTTCTTACTTACTTTCATCAAACCAAATATTTTTTAAAATAATTATTTTTCTGCTAATAATAATTTTAATCAAAAATGTCGAATATCACGGAAGGATAACGTTTTTCTGTGTTTTGTTTCGTAAAAAAACCGATCCGTGTATTTCACAACTAAATTAATAATTGTGAAGTGATTTTTTAATGAAAAACACAACTGTCATTTTTACTAATTTATTGTCAACACTGAAAACTAAAATTCACAGCACACTACTGTCCAATACATAAATTAATACTACTATATAATAAGAACCTCGCTTCAATTGTTTCCACGCACCCAGACAGCCAGGGACACAGCTTGGGGTATTATATTATAGATAAGAGAAATAAAACTGGGTCAAGAATAGAACCTTGTGGGACTCCAGTGTTACACAGTCGCTTGTGAGATCTGATATTATTATGGTTTTGGCTAGTAGAAAAAACTTGTTCTCTATTAGATACCGATGTCATTTAATTTGTTTGCCATGATGGAGTGATTGACTAAATCACTCCATTATATAATAATGATTATAAATTATGTTATACAGGGTGTTTTTGGGAACTGTTTGAGCATTGCTATTTCTTTATTATAAGAAACACGAAACAGATTAAATTAAGAAAGATTGGGCATTCCACATTTAATTGGAAAAACAATTGAACATCAAATAAATGAGTTATTTCACATTTTTTAGTCCATTGTACAGAAAATGCATATCTCGCTTACAAATCATAATGGCAATATTGGTCCGAGAATTAGAAAAGTTATTATTCCTTGATTATAAAAGTAAAAACCCTATTAAAACAATTGAACATCAAATAAATGAGTTATTTCACATTATTTAGTCTATTGTATAGCAAATGTATTTCTCTCTTACAAATCGTTATGGCAATATTGGCCCCAGAGTTAAAAAAATTTATTATGCTTTGATTATAAAAGAAAAATCCCTAGTAAAACAATTATAATTCCAATGATTGATAGCCATCTATTACATTGAAATTTCAAAATCAAGTCTCAATAACATTGTTACTAATTATTACTATAGACAAATAAAATTAAATTTGTTAAGACTGAATTCTTAACATTTAATTCATCACAATAAAATAGGTGGCTATGAAACATCGGAACTACATCTAATTTGCTTGTGATTTACACTTTTTTAATAAAATCTTAATATTTTTTTTTACCGATTTTCAATTTAGGAACACTCTTGTGTAGTAAGCAGCAGAAAATAGAAAAATCACTTGTATAGCCAGTGGCAAAAATTTACTAAATCACTTGTGTAATGAGCAGCAGAAATTCAGAAAATCACTTGAATAGGGGAAGGCAAAAATTTAGGAAATCTCATGAGTAGTTATCAGCATAAATTCAGAAAATCACTCGAAGAGCGAGGAGCAAATATTCAAGAAATCATTCGAAACAAATACTGGGTTTAGCCTTTGGCATCTGTAGAAATCGAAGATTTTGCTTTCAAGTGTTGACTATGGTGATGTCAAGATATTCTAATATGCGTCCTTGTTTCGAGTTATGTTGTCCAAAACTATTATGAAAATATATAAAAAGTTATATTTGATGCTATCTCTTAACTGTAAAGTTTGCAATAAGAACCATAATAGAATAGAAGTTTTTTTATAACCTCTGGCTATCGTAATTTTTTATATTTTATATTGAATCATAATATTTGCCAGAGATCAATAAAAGATGACATACTACAAATGAATCCCATAACTATTGATATTTTAATACTAAACAAACACCATAAACAATCTATATAGTATAGATAAATAACGTCTTATGTGATCTAACTAATATCTTCAGTAATCATCATCTATTCCAGTCCATTAATTTACAATAGATATTTTTCTAAGAATTGCCCATTAATAGCTGTATCAATAGATTGCGAGAGAGTAGTTATTCACCCACTCTTTTTCAGTCGCGTGTTCTTGTATCACGTAGGATCGTACTACGCAGATATGGCCAATCTACGTGGACACATTCCTTTACAACAACTCATCTTCGCCGATAATTAAGTGTTTATGTTACTACAAGCGACAAATTGGAATATGTTATGTAATTTGCTTGCGGAAATCTCTGGTATATTACAAAAAAATTTGGTAAAAAGGCATTTCTTAGAAAAATTCTAGGTACAAATTGTGTTCTGTTGGTATCACAAGATTTTAGGAACTGCAGATGATATATATATTTTTTTATTTATTGGACACTACAGACACAAATATTGTGTTCATACATATATTCAGTGAACATATATTCAGTGAACATACATTCAGGTATACAAAAAAATTGTCACATATACTGACATCCACTAAGCTGGACATAACCCTTCTGGATATCGAGACCAAACAGATATTTGTAAATTTTCATGAGAAGAATATCTTTCTCATGGAGGTGAAAAAGAGGTCCAAGTATATGGATATCTTGCCCCAGCTTAGAAATTTGCATCCCGGGTATAAAGTAAAGCTTGTAATCCTGCTGGTTGGTATTTTGGGTGGTATGAAAACATCCTACCGAAGGGAAATCGAGTCTTTCCCGAATGCAGTTATTCTTCCA
The DNA here is from genome assembly GCA_963971575.1 of Liopterus haemorrhoidalis. Classification (NCBI taxonomy): domain Eukaryota; kingdom Metazoa; phylum Arthropoda; class Insecta; order Coleoptera; family Dytiscidae; genus Liopterus; species Liopterus haemorrhoidalis. The sequence goes on from OZ020620.1 coordinate 16,939,663, forward strand.
CCTCTTTGATCTGAAGAACGCAGAAATCAGTGTTACTTGGGTCACTCCGCATGTAGCCGTGTGTATTTAGCTCCACTATTCTCTACTATGACTTGGCTCAAAAGGTTGCTGAAGTTTGCGATTAGTGGACGCTTGTCAAGACCTGTCAAACCACAAATAATAATAATAATTAATGAGCCAGGTCATGAACGCGAGATAGAAAAGACATATTTTTATTTGTTCTGGTCACTCCATATTGTATACGCGTACTGGATCTGGTGTAACTTCCGCGTCTGCATATCGCCAAGAGTTGGGATGCAGCTGTTTGTATTTAGATCCACTATACCCTTCACACTAGATGATTAAGTTCCGACATTAAACTCAAGGTGTCTTAAAGTGCTAGTGTGAAAGCGTGTGACCTCGTCTAAACTCCAGCTAACTTTAATACGGAGATCTGCGTGTTAATTTTTATTATAAAAAAATACTGTGTGAATTTGTGCTGTCAAAATCTTATATTTTTGTTTATCTATACTTATTGTTGTAATTAAATTAGTTATTTTAATAATGTATTTAATACAATATAGAGCTCAATAATTAAGGTAAATAGTATCGACTTGGTGAGGTGTAATATCAGGTCGTCAAGGATGAAATTTGTAGTTAATAATATTGCCAACTTTAACAGCTTATTATTTGACATTGGCTTAATATTTTACCGTTCTATTTATTTATTTATTTTTTGTTGGAAAGTTACACCACTCGCCTGTAAGAAATCACTGAAATGCACTAAAAATATCAAAAACTTTTTTTTAAATTAATTTTGTTGAAAATGGAATGGTCGGAAATTCGTACTATTATGAAGTATGAGTTCTTACGTGGAACTACGGCATCGCAGACCGCGGGAAACATTAATAGTGTATTTGGCTCTAGTGCTACTGCGTAGCAGACAATATGAAACTGGTTCGCCAAATTTCCTACAGGTAACTTAAAAATCAAACAAAAAAAAAAAAAAAAAAAACTTGATCATCGATCACAGCAGAAATATACTGCAACCAACTGAACGAAATTATACAAAAACTTAAAGAAGGACAGCCTATATTGGTCAACAAATCGACTCCTATCTTATTGCATAACGCTAGACCACACACTACACAAATGACTGTGGCAAAACTACAGGAATTGGAGTTGGAACTACTTCACCATCCTCCATACTCACCAGACCTAGCCCCCACTGACTACCAGTTCTTCCGCAATTTAGACACCTTTTAAATAGGAAAACAGTTTAATTCCGACAATGCTGTAAAACTGTCCTTTCAGGAATTCATTCCGCCAGGGTTTTATACCACCGGCCTGAACAACCTGCCGCTTAAATGGCAAAAGTGTATAAACAATATGGGTGCATACTTTGATGATTAAAATAATTCCTTATATTTGTAAGTTATCAACCAACTTTGCCTTTTTTTCTACAACTTTTATCCTTGACGACCTAATATATTCTTTATTGCTACCATCTTTATTGTAGAATGGAATAAAACATCCATATGTGTTTAATAATAATTCAAAATGTGCGTCTGCGCAGAGAGTACAGAACTAGTAATTTCCTGACGCTAACGTAAGAGCAATATTACCGTAGCCGATTGCAGCACCGGAGATTTAAAAATCTAATGTTAAAGCCAACCGATTTTAAACATCGGAGGACTTTAAGTTCACTCGTCTTAAAGTTTTAGTATGAAAAGGGTATTAGCATGCCGTGGCGCGAGGGTTTACTAAATTTTGCGACTAGTGGACGTTTGTCAAGATCTGATAAGCTATTTTTTACAAAAAAAAAAAAAATGAAAAGTTGTTGTACCTTTAATAAATGTGCATACAAATTGAAATAATTACTAAGTTCATGTTCTGATTATGTGCTACAATGTTTGCAAATATACAATAATTATAGTTAATTATACTAACCAATAAAAAGTAACCGTAAAATAGACTATTCGCAACAAAATTATAGAAATTCCCTCATTACCTACAAAGTTGCATTAAAATAAGCAATTTTCAGCAGCATCTGCTTAATAAATTATGTATTTAACACAAATTAATATCAATAATTATCAAATACATGAACCAGTGTGACATAACAAGATGTAATTCGGAATTAAGTCGACGTGTCAAAATAAACAAGTATAAGACGAGCGTGCTTTTGCTATAAGCAAACTGTCATAATTCTAGCTGCAGGGAACCGGCCGCGGTCTGCCTGATACCTTCTTTACCGACCAGGGCTGCCTTCTGCATACATTAACACCTTTGCTTACGACTGTTATATTTATTCACTTGCCGTCTACATTTATGTACAAGTTTCTATTTAAAAATAACCCCTTTCCAGTTATTTAGATCTTAATGCGACTGCTGCTGCAGTTTGTAGATATTAGTAATTCAATGATTGCACAATTATGGAATGTTGTAGATGCTAATAGCCACAAATGAGAAACTTTTATTGAAATAGTTTTGCAATAGCTTATTGTTTAAAGTAAATAACACAGCATCAGCAATATGTTTTTCATCATACTGACTCAGTGGCGCAAGTTTGTTAACCACAACAGTAGTTAATTTTTAAATTACTTCATTGTAAACAATATTGGCATTTTTTATTTATTTATTTATTTTTTTTTTTTTCGTATAAGTAAACATTTTTTAAAGATTGCCTACTCTTGATAGGGGCCGTTATTGTTCAAGTGAAAATACATCACTTTCTAAATATGCTCCAACGAATTATATGAAGGGGAGCGTTGATCCTTTTTTCCCCTGGATACATCGACTAAAACATTCGACCAGTCAAATGATAAAACTGTTTTAAACAACTAATTACTCGATTCAGATAAGATAAAGTGGAAATCTGACATCGGTATAACCTTCACACGAGTCGGTTCGTTCGGTACAAATTGTGGCCAAGCGGCTGATTTAGAGAACTGAACATAAGTAAGAAAAATATTGAGATTTCAAAAATATATCCCGCGAAAAATATAAATAAATATGTATATATCGAAGAAAAAATCAAGTGAAAGTTTTTGATACATGGATTAACAATTACATTTTTTTATTAACAAATAATGGAATTATTATTTGATATAAACATCGCAGTCAACTTTAAATATCCCGAAGGGGAAGAGTATATTTTACATTTTTAAATATATTTTTCCCTTAAATAAGCTTAGTGATTTGGATTACCTCTTCAGGGGCCACAAAAAATAAGGTTGAGAGCCATATGCGGCCCACGTGCCCTCGAAATTTGATTCGGCCCTCCCCAAGACAAAATCCTGGCTGCGCCACTGTGCTGACTATAGTTTCGGTATTGTCCTTCATGAAGTACCTATCTGGTTCGGATGTTGGCAAACATAAAACAAATTTCACATTGTTTACACCTGCCCTGGAAAGATCTGCAGTAGTTGGAAACCATTGGCGTAGATTCTCATTTGGCAATTTTGTCTTACAATATACGTTATGGCAACCTGTAGCTGTAGCTGTTTCTCATAATTTATCCGAATTATTCGATCTATCAATAGCTATTTTTTTTTAAACCTGAAGAATTTTAATTTAAAGTAATTTAAGTGAATTAAATTTGTGAAAACAATATTTCAGTTAATTTTGTCAATTTTTTTTGTATTTTTGAACAAATATATTTTTATAAATTTCATGTATAATATTAAATGAAATCTCTTAATATCTCTTAGAACAGTGGGTCTCAACCAGTATTCTGCGGCACCCAAGGGTACCGTATTTATGTGAAAGGTTTGCTTTGAACTCTAGGGCCGGCGCTAGGCATGTGCAGTGGCACATGGCCTCGCGGCTCAACAGGCCTCACACATGGTGCCAACTTTCTGAACCGCGCGTACTCACCTACACCAAACTCCCATCTAAATTGTATATGTAGTTTTTGAGCCCGCGGAAATTAGAAAGAAGAAAACGGTGGGGTGCTTTGCATCAGCTGTGAAGCGCTGCGATTCCCCGAATACGAGAGAAAATCACACAGCCGAAAGTTGTTATTTATAGATGCCACTGAAAAAAAATAGTGTAACATTCACTAAATGTATCCCTCATTAAAATATATACATTTGAAACATTATAGGGGTATCTAATATCAGCACCTTAGAGGTAAACTATATCAAGTCACATTTTTATCAAAAATGACATTTTAGTGCCAAGTGACTTAATACTTCATAGTCCGTCGAATGGAAAATAATTTGGAACTATAGCTCTAGCCAGTTTAAATGTACGTTGCTTTAAAACTGTATCAAATCGATCAACGCAAGAAAGTAAACAATCTTAAATCGTCTTTTCTGAGCTGTTTATCATTTATGACTTAATACAGTTTACCTCTCAGGTGCTGATATGTAAACATAGCGTGGTAGCGGACAGCACCAGGTAAAGAAAATTACATTTTGACTGATGTATCTCGTTCATTCCGTCATTTCGCGTGGTCCATCATTATTGAACCAGCCCTTTTTGACTACCGCGTCAATATACATGTTAGGGTCAAAACTAGTTCTTGGACGTCCATTGTAATATGTTACGTTAGTAACGATAACATAATGACATATATGTGACAGATTGTAAATAGACGTAGTAATAAATGCTTATATGTGCTTGGATTTGTGTGTTTTAATTGATATTATCATAAACGTTATAAAGCGTTCTATCATACATTTTTCTTGTAAATGTCGCACATGGCCTCGCGCCTGCCCTGGCACATGGCCTCGCAAATCTTAGCGCCGACCCTGTTGAACTCCGTAGAATAAATACGGATAAAATACAGAGAAATTATGTTAGGATGCTTTGCATTTTTTGTATTTTCTATTAGAATTCCATCACCTATGAAAGGTTGAGAAACACTGACTTAGAACAACAGTTCATATTGTTCATTCTTTCTCGGTTAGCAGATAAAAGAATAGTTTCCGACATTAAACGTTGGGACTTTCTGTTGGCCGTCTTCGGTTACTATATACCTCCAAAACTCTTAATTGTGAAAATTCACACTTAATATCAATTGTCACAAACCAGTTGACATATGTCTTTGCACTTGACATTATCATCGAAGCAGAGAGAAACGTTTTATATCCGAGGATCGAGTCCGGAGACGCGCTGAGAATAATAAGTGCATATAAGCTATAGGTACTTGTCATCATACTGACCTGAATTAGTCCGCCAGTGAAGACAAGACACATTTTCAATCGTCTGATATGTACAATAACTCTCGCTCCTTTCTCTCAATTTCATCTTACTAAAAAATCTGGATCTCTATTTCTTGCAATTAAACGTAAAGATTTTTCAGTGATTAAAACGAGAGATGAATTTGGATCTACTGTACTAGTAGAACTGGCTGTCGTTTTTCATCGCAGTTATAACGTGCTTCGTCACAGTTATTCTATTAAATTTTCTTTACAACGGTGGTCCCTTCTTGAAAATCGCATTAGTTATTGAGATATTGGGGTTAATCATGTAAGTAACACATGTTTTAGGTGATCACAAGTGTCCCTCTCAGAAATAAATTAAATTTTAAGAAATACACGTCAAATAACTTCTCTCTTTCTATGCATACTGCGTGACATTAAAAAAAGAACACCCAGTAATAATTAGTTTATTTCAATAATTTTGGGTATACATGTTTGTTAGGGCAAGCTAAATAAACGATCAAAATTTGAAGAGAATCGGACAGTTAGAACCTGAAAAATAATTAATAACAGGTTGAGCCTCCATGGTGTACTATGGTCTCATTTACACTTCTGGGCATACTCCTCATTAGGTAAACGATTTCCTCCTGAGGTATCTCATCCACGTCTACCTGTACCTTATGACAAAATGCTACTAGAGTCTGTGGGGGGCGGGGTAAATTTAGCAATCTTCAACCCATAATGTCCCATACGTGTTCAATGGATGAAAGATCGGGAGATCTTGGTGGCCAAGGCAACAATTTGACTTAATTAAGCTCAAAGTAGTCCTACCCAACACTGGCTAAATTTGATTGCGCATTGTCTTGTTGAAAAACTGGATGGCAGAGGGTCATGAGGTAGGGTAGAACTTGTGTTTTCACAACTTCCTGAATGTAATGCTGGGCGGCCATGTTGCCTTTGATGAAGAACAGAGGTTACTTACTGCCATCAGCAATAGCTCCTCACAACAGAACTCTAACGGTGTGCGCAGGGGTGATGAGTAACACAAGATGAGGATGGTATGGAATCAGTTCAACATTTCTTATGCGGTGATCAACGGTTCGCATCCCAATAGGTCTTCTATGTTCTGTAAACCATTGGTACGCAATTACACTTGTGGAAGTGAAGTGGTCCCTTAGAGCCAAAAGTGTAAGGCGGCGAGCTTCGCGTTCTGTGGTTTTTTGGCGCGTTCTATACCTCCTGCTCTTCGTGTTTGGCCTTCCTGGAACCATGCCCAACAACAACGCACCATAGTATTGAGACTCTGATTCGTCCTAGTCGCAATATCTCCAAAGGCTAAACCGGCTTCTCGCAGACGAACTATTCGCAGTATAAATATAAAAGAAAATAAAAAAACATAAATTTTATTTTTGAAGATCACCATATGATCCCCTAAATCATGTGTAACTTACATGACTAAGTCTAATTTTTGAATCCCAGTATCCCAAAAACTAATCATGCTATTTTCAAAAACGATTGTAAAGAGAATTTAATAGTGTTTCGAGTAAGGTACATTTAAGCTTTATCAGGTCATTGCCGACCCGGATCAGGAAGTGCAGTTACAGGGTTACAGTATACCGTAAAAAATGTCGCCTTCTACACTTAATTTGATGTATTTTTGCGGTTTTTGATAATCATTCATATTTAGGAGATATTCAGAATAGAAACTTTTTAAATGAACGTATTTAAAGGATATATATATGGAAAAGAATAAAACACTCGGTAGTTTCAAAGAATAAAAGAAGTTTATTTGATACGTATTTCAGCTTATGAGGCCATCTTCAGAAATACAAAGGGTTTACAGAAATACATTAATGCAATTAGAAAAATTACAAACTACGAAAGAGGAGAGGGTATTGAAACAAATGTGGCTATAATTAGGAATTAGCTAAAAGGTAAAATTATATGAGAGAGAGGATTAAAAGGGATTAAGAAGAGGCGACCATCTAAACTCAACTTGTTCATTCATGAGATTTCTAGACTTAGAAATCGCTTTCTTAATTTCAAATACCTCTAATAAATCCAATTTTAATCCTTTCCGATGTACATGTAAAATTTCGATTTATCAAAACTAAAAGTATGTTTATGTTTAAGCATGTGTTTAGCTACATTAGACTTATCACTATGGTCCAATTTCCACGCTCTAATGTGCCTTCTTGTTTTATTCTTTTCCTGTTATTCAATATGTTTCAACGAGAGCATACAACTACATCTAACGATTTAATTAGATATATATCTAATATATAAAGCTCAATGAATGTTTAATTGTGTTTGAGAATGTTAAACTTCGTGTCATGTCGCAAGACTTCGTGAAATTAACCTGCTCTGCCGAATGAGTGTTGGGCTGTTACACGTTACACGTACCAGTTGATGACAGATCGTACGCAGCCTACTTCCATTGTTAAAACCCTGCATAAAACTATTTTGATAAATTAAACGCTATTAATTAAATAACTAAAATCGAACGTAACGTAAGTCGGTATTTAACTCCTCATTGAAATAATTTAAATTTTTTTGATTTTACATCAATTATTTATTAAATAACGTTTAATAAACTTTATTTTTCTCCCGGGCAATGCAGGGGTTTTCTGCTAGTATTTTAATATAGAAGATATTTTAGTTTTTACGTTTTACATTTCTTTCTTTTCATGTTAAACAAGAAACACCAATCAGTTTTCAAAATGACCATCTCCGGCCGTTACACAGCCCTTAAGTCTCTGCGGCCACTCTTCAGTAAAATTATAAAGGGTTTCTTGAAAAGATTTTCATGAAGAGATAATATGAGGCTTGCAATCCGCAGATACTAACAAGTTCACGAGAAGTTCTTGAGAAAATTCCGACAATCCAGAGAGGCAATCACGATGCTCCAGTTATGGTTTGATGGGACAAGAGTTATGACGGTGCCACTAAGCTTAATTTTTACGAGAAAGGGGTAAAAACGTCGATCAGATTCTACTAGGAAATCGTGTTAAAGTTGATAGTTAAAAGAACTGAACAATTCCCTCTTTGTTAGTCACAAGTGGAGCTTCCATTTATATTTAGCGCCCGCTCTAAAATCGAAGACGCAGCAGTATATATATTCTTTATTCCCTAGGCTTTGCAGCGTTCAGGGTATTAACCATTACAAATAGAAATAAAACAATCAAAAATAAATAACGTACAATACAATTCAATTTACAATATTTTTTTTTTTCTCATTTCTTTCTTCTTGCTCCAGTGTCCCTCTCTTTCTTCCTATTCTCATTCTGGTTTCCCTTTCCGATCTCCTTCCTTCTTGCTTCCAGTTCTCTCACCCATCTTTAATTTATTTTATTCCATTCTCTTCTCTTCCAACCATTTCTTCATCCCTCCTCCTATCTCCCTTCGTTCCTCCCCATTTCCAGGTAACCTCAGCCCCCTTTCTTCCTTCCATTTCTCCCCTTCTGCTTCCCACCGGGCCTCTTCCTTCATCCTTTACCCTTTCCTATTACCCCTTCCCCAATCTCTATCCTTCTTGCCTCTAATTCCCTCGCCCACCTCTCCCCCTTCCATCTTTGTGCAACAGGTCTAATGTGATCCCCGACCATAATGTCATCTCTCTACACCTCTTCGCGAGGTGCTCTATATCTTCTTCCTCCTCCCCGCACATACTGCACATCTTATCCTCCTGTCTCCTCCAATGCCTATTTCCTCTCTCTCCATTTCCGCACCTTAGCCTTGCAATCCTCCTAACCCTCCCTCCTGCCTTCTCCTAACCTTCATATTTCTCCCTTCTACTAGCTTGGTACCCCTATAGTTCTGACCTCCTTATATCTCCCTGCGCTCCTTGATTTGTCTATTCTGACTGTCCTTTCTTGCTCCCCCACTTCCTTATCCCTCCTCAATCACGCTTATCCCGTCTTTTCTTCTCCTTTCCACCTTTGTCGCATCCACTCCGCATCTCCAGTAATACTCCTTTCTCATTCTCCCCCCCCCCATGCGTACCATCTTCCTTTCTGTTCCTCTCTGGCTCTTTCCTCCCAGCATTCCCTCATTATTCTTTTGTCTGTTTCTATTCCAACTTTCTCCTCGTACTTAACCGCCCTCCTTAATGTACCCACTTTCATCTTATCCCTTTTCAGTTCCTCTCTTACAATATACCCTGGTGTTGTTCTATCTACCCCTAAGATCCATCTCAAATACCTCTCCTGTACTCGTTCTACCTTCTCCCATTCCTTTCATCCCCAAATGTCCACCCCATACAGCAGGATGTTCTTCACCACGGCGTCAAACAACTTCAATTTCCATCTAATATCGTCATTAAACTTCCTCTCTCCTATACTCCACAGCTTCCCCATGACTACGCAGCAGTAGCTTGAAAGCAATGTACTGGCAGTCGACCAGCTCTGATCTTAACCCCCTGGACTACAAATTGTGGTCCGTGCTTTAGAACATTTCCTGCAAGAAGAAACACCCTAATATTGCACTTATGAAGGTAACGGAAAGGTTTCCTGTAAAAACTCTTCGTAATTATATTAACGAGTATCCGGACAAACTTAAATGCTATGAAACTACCAAAAGTAGTCATTTTGAAAATTGATATGCATTTCTTGTTTAAAATGCACATGTATGTTATAATTAAAAGAAAATGTCCAAGATATTTAAGAAATATATGGAGGAAGAAAGAAGATATGAAAATTATTAAAAGATTTAGGAGTGGAAAAGAAGAGCGAGCAAAAAAGTTTTGGTTAGAAAAGTAAGAGTAGACGTGCCAAAGATGCGGGAAAGCGAAAGGTTAGAGCATTTAAAAGAAGGTTTTGCGGGTCTGAATGAAATGGGCGAAGAAAATAGAGAGAAGAAAGAAGTGACGTATTGCGTCATTCTGGATCAGGAATATCGTGGATGAAAATAGTTAGAATTAAAGAGGGGGTTGATATGAAACCATGTTTAGTTTAATTAATTTTATTTTATTGGAACAATATATCATTTTATTGGACTTCATAATTAAGAATTACGAACTTGTCAATTAACGGTACATATTTAAAGATTTTTGTAGATTACAAGTTGGCATGAATAATAAAATATCTATTTACTAAAAGAAAATTAAAATATCTTTAAGCATCATGAGGAATTTCATTGAAAAATTTGTAACATTATTTATGGTAAGACTAAATATATATTGGATGCGGTTATCGTGATTGGTCGCAGTAGTACGCGCGTGTACTTATTCTTTCAAAGCAATCTTAAATGTAAGAGCTGCATATTGCGTAAACTAATATTATTTGTAACATTCTCTGACAATTGAATAAAAGCAAAACTCATTGTAACAGTAATATTGATTCTCATTGACATTTAGTAAATCATTTAGTTCAGATAGTAAAGATGGGAGTAAAAGTGATTTTGCGGTATATAAGAAAACGCAATGCCTCAGGTGAAATCCAGCATTTTAATTTAAACACTTTAAATGTCTTCATATTGTTCTTGTGAAATGAGTTTGTAACTTCTTTGAATAATTTCTTTGACAAGTATAAATTGCGTTGTCAGTTTGTAAATGTGTAGAGGCGTATTATTTTTATTGTTTTATTAAATAGTGCGTACTTTAAACGTTTGCCGACTTGTGTTGTTTTTAGAGAGTAATCAATTGTACATATGCAGTGGTACATGTTATTACATTGCTAATCGTGACTTTCCAGTTGTACCCTGTTCTACAAACCTAAATATTGTTTACTCTTAACTAAAAAATTATACAATTTTGTTGAAAGTGCGATTTAAATATGTGTTTAAGTTTGCAGCTTTACTTTTAAACTAATAGAGCTTTATGTATAATATCGTATACAATTACGATATTGAATTTTGATTAGCTGAACAAAAATAATATAAATATCTTCTTCATTGTTTAAACTATAGTAAAATCCGGCAGCTACATAACGGTCTACCACAAGGTTCTGTACTGGCCCCACTACTTTTCAACTTCTATACCTCCGACATTCCGACCACACATGCTAGAAAGTTTGTATATGCAGATGATATAGCTCTCGCAATACAACATCGAAACTTTGTGAATGCCGAACACGATCTGTCTCAAGACCTGCCAATTCTCCATTCATATTTCTCAAAATGGAGATTATGTCCAAACCCTACCAAAACTGAAGTTTCATGTTTCCATCTGCACAATAGTAAAGCAAATACTACATTGTCAGTCAATATTAATGGAAACATACTATTCCACAACAAACACCCGAAATATCTAGGTGTCACTCTTGATAGGTCTTTGACATTTAAAACCCATTTGGAAAAAACAGCTGTTAAACTCCAGACTAGAAGCAGCATTATCCAGAAACTGGCGCGAACAATGTGCATTAGTATATTCTACAGCAGAATACTGTGTACCTATATGGCTTAACAGTAGACATATACAACTGTTAAGCCATATAAAAAGTGGATATAGAACTAAACTCCACAATGAGAATGATAAGCGGGGTAGTTCGATCTACCCCCTTAGAATACTTACCAGTACTAAGCCATATAGCTCCACCAAAACGCAGAAATCAGGCTCTACAAAAAATCCAACATACTATAGACCAAAACATGAACCTTCCGCTTTATGAAGATCTCTGCATACCCGCACCAAGGTTGAAATCGCGACGAGCGCCATATGCGTCCATGTATAGATCTCCAACAGTCGTGGAATGAAGAATGGTAGCATTTCAATACCAACCGAAATCACATAAACCTAAGCATCAACGACAAGCCACCTGGTTTTGAGCTTCCCCGGCAACTATGGACCAAATTGAATCGTATTCGTACTGGCCATGGCAGATGCGCAAAACAGATGCATGATTGGGGATATGCAGAAAATCCTAGATGCGATTGTGGTGCAGAAATGTAGATAATAGAGTATATCGTTTCAGAATGTCCAATACATCGGTATGACGGAGACCCCGACGACATAAACTTGCTAACGCCCTCAGCGATAGAGTGGTTAAGGAAATTGAAAATAAATTTATAATAATAGTTTATAAATTTATTTTCAATTTCCTTACATTGTGATCATTGTAATTTTATTATTGTTACGTAAATTATGTAAATGTATTTGTCTCATACGAAATATATATATTGTTTAAACTCTGTAGTCTGCATAACATAATTCTGAGATCATCTTCTTCACTTTCCATTGCTCTATATGATATATTTTAATTGTTTTTCTGGCATTTTTAATAACTGTATTGAGAATTGTTGAGAAAAGTAATGGACTCAATATAAATTTTTGATTTCAGTTTTATATATATATATATATATATATATATATATATATATATATATATATATATATATATATATATGTGTGTGTGTGTGTGTGTGTGTGTGTGTGTGTGTGTGTGTGTGTGTGTGTGTGTGTGTGTGTGTGTGTGTGTGTGTGTGTGTGTGTGTGTGTGTGTGTGTGTGTGTGTGTGTGTGTGTGTGTGTGTGTGTGTGTGTGTGTGTGTGTGTGTGTGTGTGTGTGTGTGTGTGTGTGTGTGTGTGTGTGTGTGTGTGTGTGTGTGTGTATATATATATATTTCATGATCAATTAATCGATTAATTTTTATTGCCATCTCTTGTTGGGCATCACCGAAAGAAACAAAATATCTAATGCGGAAATTCGCAGCAAAATCAAACTAATTGACATCCTTGTGAAAATGGCTATAATTAATTGAAGATGGGTAGGACACCTTGGAGAGCACAGACGGACATTGGACTCAACGTGCTTTCGAATGGAGATTTTTAGCAGATGAAGACCGTCTGACGACACTATACGCAATGTCACAAATTGGATGCAAGAAGCCCAAGACCGGACAAGATGAGAAATGCTAAGGGTAGCCTATATCCAACATTGAATTGCAGCGGCTCATTGAAGATAATGAGATGACGATACGCTTTATACTATAAAGCAGTGATTCTCAACCTACATTCTCTGGCGTACCTCTTTCCCTAAATTGTACCTCTCATATTAGAAAAATATTTGCAATTTTTATAGATACTGTTTTTTTATATTTACATGTAACTGTAAATAATTAACAGTGGTTTTGCAAGGAGAAGGCAAGTATAGGCTCTGCAATAGGCGCCAAAGAAGTATGGAAATGCTTGAAATTAACTCTACAATAGTCAAACAACCGTACTACATAATATACACGTCCGCACTTATTTCAAATTGCTCTTTGCCACGTGTTCACGGTCAATTTCTTTAATTTTACCGCTCATACAGTGAACTTTGACCAAAAACACGAACCGGACACAAGCAGCTCGCGTTCTCAAGTACACACTTAGTTCGTGAGTTGTTCACTAACGGTTCGCGAACAGTTCACGGACAACTCTCGAACCTGCATCCACCTTTAGTCAATATTCGAACGAGATGAGCAGCTTAAGAAGAAGCAACTAAAAAATGAAATAAACTCGACATAAAAACAAGTGAAAGTAAAAAATACAATTAAAATATTTCTTGAAAATTTTAGGTTACAATTTCGCCAACTTTCAAATTGAATATTTCTAAAAATGGAAAATTAAAAAATTAAATCTTTTAAAGATTTTAGAAGGTGTTAAATTTTATAACAACCTACTAAAATTAGCGGTGAAACATGAAACAAAATATTTAATGTTTTTATATGACAGCGAATCGTTCATAAAAGGTATTATAACCATTTAGTAAAAACATTTTAACAAAAAAATATCCTTGATATAAAGGAAAGATCAAGCGAAAGAGAAATGTGACCTACTCCGTTATGACTTATACTATAAAACAAGGGTGTCCATAAAATTATTTCAAAATTTTGCAGCACGTTAACTGATGTATACAGAGTGAACCAAAATAACTGACCATCACGTGATTTGAAAAAGTTCGTATTATGGTCAATACTATCTTTCACGGAATAAAGTTAATATTAATTAACCGGCAAACGCAAATTTTGTTACCTAGGTTACCGACATTTTTTTAAAATTTTATTTTATTGGCCTTTGCTACTTTGGCAATTAGCCAGAACAATTCTTATTTTTGAAAAATTTTGGTAGAAATATGATACTCTGTGGTTGTTCTTCATGGTACGGTGTAGGTTCAATCTATTCAGCTCGGCTGGTGGGTAAAATATTTGGGGGGACACTTTTTGATTCATACACTATACATATTCATATACGTGTCCAGACTACGGCCCGCGGGTCGAATCTGGCTCAACAATAAATTTAAAACGGCTTGCATGAAATTTCTGCCCCTTGTCTGTTTGGAATCACTCTCCCCCCGTCCTCAAAAGTTTTTCGGAATTTCTCTACTCCCCCTGTCCTTAATTGAATTTCAGAATTTCTTCCCCACGTTCTCAAACGGTTTTCAGAATTTCTCCCACCCGTCCTCTATGATTTTTAAATATCTGGTCACCAATCCAACTCAATCTGGCCCGTGAAACATATTTAGAATTCACATATGTATCAAAGTAGAGGGAATACGATTTTTCTCGAAAAAGCGATGTGTAAGTTGGTAAAAAAAATTGATGACCTAAGTTGACCAAAATAAAAATAAAAATAATTTAAAATATTTTGCTTTCAAATTATACTTCCAAGTACAACTTGAAAATCAAATATTTTTTATATATATTTTTTTTATTACCTGAATAATAGTAGAATAACGTTGTGTTACTTAAATAAACGTTCTGTCCAAAAATCTGAGTGAAATTACTTCCTATTTCTACCTGAACAATGTTTTTTAGATCTAATTTTTTTAAATCTAAGAATTATATGACAATTATTTGAATTAGAAATAATAAAAATAAATATATGCAGATATATTTAGCTAATTTAATGCAATTTTAAGGTATAAATGAGATTTTAAATTAAGTTTTTTTTTATTATGATAAAATTTTTTAGGAGGTCACTGTCTCAGACCTACCCTGTCTCAGCCGCCACTGATCTATTCGATTAAAAAACAAGGAAAAAAAAATACACATAACCATATTAGATAGTAATATGCTGCCTTATGGCCCGGTTACACGATGCCAGTAACTTGTGCAAGTACTGGCACAAGTACTTGTGCCAGTACTTGCACAAGTCGTTTTGTCGTTTACACGTATTCCAGTATCTTATTTAAGTAACCTTGCAAAGAACCCGAAACACACTGCAAAATGTAGATGCTTCCAATTATTTTTTATGCGTAAAACCGTCTTTTTAACGCGCCAATTTTCGATGTTTAACTTAATTCTATGTATATGCGTACGTCTTCTCAAAAAAAAATGAATTGGTGCCAAAAACTACATTTATTAAAAAAAGGTGTGAAAAAGTTTGTTTTTGTAACCGCGAAAATACATCAGCTGTTCACGGCGGCCATTTTTAAGTCACTGGCACGGCTACTTGTGCCAGTAAATAGGAACGGCTTCTATTCACTTGGCTTGCATGAGATACTTGTGCCAGTACTGACACCAGTACTGCATGTACGTTTACACGATGCCAGTGGCTGGTGCAAGTACTTACTGGTGCAAGTTACTTGCATCGTGTAACTGAGCCATTATGCAGAAATCAGTATGCCACAAAATTACCAGTTTTTCTCGAAAATAGTTCCTAGTCTGAATATTAATACTGTCACAAAGTTTTCAATAAAATTCCACAATATGCTTAGAGTTATACTAATTTTGTTTTGGCATATAATGCATAGATGCATGTAAAACAAGAAACAGCAATCAGTTTTCAAAATGACCACGTCTTGACATTACACAGCTTTTAAATCTCTGTTGCCGCTCGTCAAAAGAAGAACGAAGAGTATCTACAGGAAAACCCTTATCTGTTTTCATTAGGAGACGCTTCAGTCTAGCGATATTATAGTGCCTATTCTTGCAGTTCATATCCTGAAAAACGGACCACAATTTGTAGTTCAGGAGGTTGAGGTCGGAATTGCTAAATGGTCAATCAGTAGGAAAAATAAAGGCCGGTACATTGCTTTCAAGCCAATGCTGCTTAGTCTTCGCCTTATGGACTGTCGATGAATCTTGCTGGAATATCCAGTAGTGATCAGCAAATAGTTGTTCAGTTCTTTAACTTTCGACGTAACACGGTTTCCTAGTAGACTCTGACCAACATTTTAGACCTTTCTTGTAAAAATCAAACATAGTGTTTGGGAAGACCAGATCTCGAAATTTACCGGAGTAAACCGAAACAGTGTTTCGTAAAATTATGGAAAATAACGTTCCGGTTCGTGAAAATATTGTTCCGGCACGTGAAAAAAAAATAAGATTTCCGTTACGATTCATCCTCAAATAGCATTTAAAAAATGTACCTACTATTTACATTTGGTAACTACGACTGCTTACCATCGCTACTGTCATTTGATTTTTTTAATTTTTTTTTTTTAATTTTTAATCCATTCAACGATTCATATCGTTAGAATTTAACCCTTTACTGCAAGAATTTTTATTTTTGGTTGAAATAATTCATGGGCATTAGGATTTGGTTCTTATTGATAGAAAAATTTATTTAAAAAATATATTTAAAATATTAATTATTATTTTTATGAAAAGATAATAATTTAAATAATAATTTAGCGTTTGGCGTATGGCACATACATAGAGCATCATGATTCTACATTATGTTACAAAAGAAAATGATTCCGTATTATTTGCTCGTGAATTGCTAGGTGTTCTTCATTAGGGATTAAAAGCAGTCGCCTTCGAATTTTTGAAAGAAAAGGTCGTATCTTCTAGTTTTCCTTTCTCAATAAATTCAGAGTTATTGTTGAAGCGCAAATTCCTCTTGATATCCTGAAATCTATTGTAGCCCATTACTTGAGATACTGCAGGATCCATTGCTGTGTATGTGGCATATATGAACATCTATGAAGTAACGTTCTGATTCAGTTTTGAAAGTAAAATAAAAAATAAAAATCGGAATGTGCCATATATGGCACACTATGCGGTAAAGGGTTAAGAGATACAAAAAATTCTTTAGAAAAAAGTTATTCTAATGTCAAATAAATTCTGTTAGGGCTCAGCAACTCTACCAAGAAAGGTATCCTGATGGTAAAGGTTAGAAGAGTTAGAACATAGGGAACAACTCTTAAAATAAAGGAGTTATTAGAGGTGCGGCGTTTCAAACAAACAACCTGCATTTGTAGAGGTTTTTCATATAAACTTTGTTTCGGTTGTGGGGCAAAATTCGTAATAAACATGAATTTATTTTTACAAAGTTTAAGTTATTGTGAAACTGAAAATTGAAAATCAAAATAAAAACTAAAAAAAAAAAAAAAAAATCTAATTGATCCGACTATACTGGGTCTAAATTCTATGGCCAAAACTATTAATTATATGGCATGTTTATTTACTCGAAACCTAGCTACATTACCCTCTTAATGGAAATTCAAAATCTTCTACAGTCAAAAATTAATTGAGTTTATGCTAAAATATAAACTGCTATTTTAAAACATGATGAAGGATCCACGAATTATTTCAAAATGTTTCGCTGCTATTTTTTCTGTTTACTCTATATATTTAAAATTGTGTGATAAACGGTAAACCACTTTTTATCGTTCCAAAATTTTTTAGCTGAATACTTATCTAAAAACAGTTATATGAAATTAACATAGAATAAATAAGTACATGTCTAAAACATGAAGCTGGTAGAAATTAGCACGTAGGAGTAACATGTCAAAGCAAACACATTGAAGGACCTGTAATTTCATACAAATTCGTAATGATTAATGATCATAATAGCTATTAATATTAAACGTGCAATTAAATATATTCCAACAACTTTAAATGGGAACACAGCTCAAACATCTACTTAACTATGTGTGTCAAAATAGACAGATTGAAGGACTAGTAATTGTTTACAAATTCATAATGACGATGCTATGAATACTAATCAATTACTAATAAATCTTGTCTAAAGGGATAATTAGAAGGCATTCTTCACTGGTTTCCTTGTTGTGTTGGTGCGATTATATGGAATTTTCGAAACTTATAAGGATAGTAAAAATAGAAGCAAAAATAATTGCACTAGTACTAACAGAACGTTCCAGTTTTGATTTATAAGAAAATTATTGAGTTATTATACAGAGTACCAATTAATAATTGTTAATATCTTTATCAAATCTATCAAGTTGTTGTGCCATGAACAACCCCAGAGCAATGCATTTTCACGTTTGGCGAATTTGAGCATTTAGCGAAGAGATGCAGGGAGATGGCAGTCTGGAAGAAAGAAATAAAGGAACTGACGAGTAAGGTTGGCAAGGGAGAAAAATGGGCGAGAGAACTGAAGTCAAAAAGGAGATCGGAGATGGAAGCCAGAATGAGAATAGGAAGAAAGAGAGGGACACCGGAAGAAGAATAAAGAAATGTGATCATACCGATTTTCACATTTCGAGATTTCGATGGATCTCTATAAACTGAGGTCCCTACATAACGTTTTGATTATATTTAGTATGATGTCCGTTTGTCTGTCTGTCTGTCTGTCGGTCCGTGTACACGTACAGAGCAAATTCGGCTAAAAGGATTTTTATGACTTCATATTTAAGCTTTTGACATCAACGGCACGAGTTGATCAACATTTGGTAAAAATTGGTTATGGAAAAATTAAAAATTATAAAAACTAGAAATGGGAGTTTACTCGTGTAGGTTTTACGATTTTTGCGAATAGAAAAATATTTCGAAAAAGTTTATTATTACAAAAATATATTGTCGAGGAATGAAACAGTAATAAGTCTCTTCGGTTTTGATGGCGGAACTTATGTTAGAAGACCTACAAATAAAAAGTGGGATCTATATTTAAAAAATCAGCTGTGGCCACCACAGCACCGACCGCCATCTCAAAGTACTTGTTCAATTTATGCTGCTTTATCAACAAATGTCTTAAATAAAAGTTGTTAGTTATTACTTTTATAGCAAATTTTGTTAAAGACATTTGTTGATAAAGCAGCATAAATTGAACAAGTACTTTGAGATGGCGGCCGGTGCTGTGGTGGCCACAGCTGATTTTTTAAATATAGATCCCACTTTTTATTTTTAGGTCTTCTAACATAAGTTCCGCCATCAAAACCGAAGAGACTTATTACTGTTTCATTCCTCGACAGTATATTTTTGTATACAAAGTTTGAAAATGATGGTCGGAAATTTTAATAGTGTATAGAACTAATCAAAATGAGTAGAAAAAGATTATTCAACATGGGTCCGCAAACCAAGTGTTCCACTAATATGAGCTATTTTTAAACAAAATATTGTGTGATGTTAAATTAACGTGTTTTATTATAAAAAATTTACAGGTGTTTACTATGATAAATTAAAAAGAAAATATTTTTTTTATAAATAGAAGCGAAATATAACATTTTTCGTTCGAAACTATAATTTCTGCCAGTACTGTATTTTATAGTAAAAATAGTTTTCTAAATGGCTGTAATTTATTAGAAACCGATATTAGATTTACAGCAACGATCAAGAACTTAACATGACGCAGATATGCCGTATACCCATACACCACTTTGCGTCATGTCCAGGACTCTAAATGTATCGAAGCAAACCAGAACAGTGTTCCGGTTCGTGATATTATAATTTGGACAATTTTTACTTACTTAATTAATCTGTGAGTCCATTTACCATATCTGGTGTCGAGCTTAAATTTTATTTTTATTTATTTTCTTTTTCACGGTGGAATATCCTTACCATTTTATTCATTCATTTCTGTCTTGTGTCCTACATTTTGCTACATTCCAGGATATTTTTCTTCTCTCTACCGCTTTTCTAATTTCGTCATGGCATTCTTATGTAGGTATCACCATCTTCTCTTTTATACCCTGGCTTCGCATAACTTTTTCGTACTTCTACCTTCATCTAACCTTCTGATGACCATACCATTTTAAATTACCTTATTCTATTTATTCTTCTACTGATTTTGTTTTCAACAAATTTTGACATTTTTTACTGATAATTAATATAACACTAAATAAATACAAAATCAAAAATAATTTATTAAAAATATAATAAACAGATTAATAATGGAAAATAATATTATTCATTAAAATTGCAAATTAATAAGAAGGATTAAACTTCTTCTTTTCTTTCTATGTTTTTTCCACATTTTGTTTAATTTTGGACAGGTGAATTCAGAAGTGACATTAAACTTACTTTTGAATTTTGTCACAGTGAAGAGTGAAAATAACACTAAATGGCAATAAATATCGAAGTACCTTTTTGAATACATTTGAATATGCCTCTTTAATACCAAAATGGTCTTCTATTTGGTGTTTGAAGTCATCACGATGAGATTTTCATAGTCTGAAGTAGATAGCTTTTTTTTAATATTGATAATATTGAAATCCCAATAATTATTGTCATCTAGTAGAATAAAGTACACAAAAAAGCAGGTCCTCTCTCCCTATTAATTATTAATCATTTTTTTTTTTTATATCAAAAACTCATTTTATTGCGGAACCCCAAATTTTATCGGCAGAATCCTAGGGTTTCGCGGAATACATATTGGGAACCGATGCTCTAGCAAATAAATAAGTGTTACTCGGTTTACGGCTATATTCGCTTAACAGCAGTGGTCTGAATCTAACCTAGTGTATTAGTGCGATATATCTATAGTAACCTGCCAATCTGCATCTCCATATATTAAAACGGCACTTGGGGTTAGGTCAGGTAAAGTTCAAAGTAATCTCGTATTTATATGTAATAGTAATTTACTTTATGAATTCCTATATTCCCTTCATTACATTTTAATGCATTTAGATGAATAAAAGTTATTAATCTGTTTTTCATGTTTAAGGTTTTTTAGTATGTTTACAGTTAGGTGGTTATGTAGCGGTTGTAGTAGTTAGGTGTATTTGTGTTGTGAGTTTAAAGTTCAGATGTAAATTGAGTAGGTTGTTGCATATCACCCATTTATGGAAAATTTAATGTGTTGGAATATTTGCAGATAAGTAGCATGGGAAGTGGCGCCTCCCGTGTTATTAAATAACTGTTCATGGAGATTTATACAATATATATTGTTGCTTGTAATAGATAGGGAAGGAATTCCTCTTATCTCTTATATAATAGAAGTTTTATCTCTAGTTTATGTACCATTTATTTTCGTAACATATATAGTACAGTACTGTGTTTCCTGGTTTAAAAAATATTTTCCGCATTGACGTGTAGAATAAAATGCGTAGAAATTCAAACTCAGCATCACATGTCGGGTCAAGTCATACATAAGTTCCTTTTATGTATACAGTGGGGCCTCGTCTGACGAATTTTTCGTACGAAGAAATCGGATTCAAATTCTATCCCAAGAGATATCACTGTACTTCAAACATTTAACCCAAGAGGCGATTGCAACAATTCTACAGATATCCGGCATCCGGATAAAATAAGATAAATTTGAAAATACACATACAAAAAAATATGAAAAAAAAACTGTCAAAGTATTTCTTGCCAGAAGTACAGTAATTAAGCTAATTACGTCATGAAGGACATTGTAAAATTCATGGAAGCAGTTAAGGACCTGAACTTGGAAGTGGAAGAAAAAGAGGTGGAGGAGTTAATATATAAAATCCTTTATTTCCTCTCCACCTTTCGGTGTTTAGGGTATTTACTACAATTATAAAACATATATCTCCTATCAACATCCCAACGTCCTATTAAACATACATCATATTAAGTTACTTTACATTACTATTTATTTTATTCCATTCTCTTCCCGTCCAACCATTTCTTCACCCCTCCTCCTATATCCCTTCCTTCCGCTCCATTTCCAGGTAACCTCAGCCCCTTCCTTCCTTCCTTTTCTCCCCTTCTGCTTACCACCATGCCTCTTCCTTCTTTCCTTTACCCCTTCCTGTTATCCTTCCACAATCTCAATCTTCCTTGCCTCTAATTCCCTCGCCGACCTCCCCCCCTTCCATCTTCGAGCAACAAGTCTAATGTGTTCCCGACCACACTGTCATCTCCCTACACCTCTTCGCGAGGTGCTCTATATCTTCTCCTCCTCTATATCTTCTATTCCTCCTCCCCGCACATCCTGCACATCTTATCCTCCTGTTTCCTCCAATATCTATTCTATGTGGACGAGTTAATAGAGGAACATGAAGTGCGGCTGACCTCGACAGAACTGAAGAAGCTAAAAAATCATCAAGTTGAGGAAACTGAAAATATTACAAAAGGTCTAATATAGGGTGACCATTCGTCCCGCATTTTAACATTTTGTCCCGCATTAAGATGCGTTCCGCAAAAGTCCCGCATTTTAACATTTTGTTCCGCATTGTCCCGCATTTTGGATTTGGGAGGTGAGGACTTTTTTTTTGCTCTTTACTTTGATTTTGGGAGATGAGGACCTTTTTTTTTGCTCTTCACTTAGATTTGAGAGGTGAGGACCTTTTTTTTCTCCGTCCCGCATTGCCGTCTTAAGAAAATGGTCAGCCTAGTCTAATACCTTCAGCTACAATCATGGAAATCCTTCAGGACTGTAAGAAGCTTCACAACAGGGCGTTAGAAAGTTACCCAACACAGCTCAAATGAACAGAACTCTACATAGCGCTTCATTACTTAAGGAACCTCCGTAAAAAGAGAGAAAAGCAATGAATACATTCTTCAACAATAAAAAGCAGAAACAGGCAGAAGAACTTTAAGAAGCTGAAGTTGCTGAACATGGAGAATCCTGTAACCATGAAGAAGAATAAATAGTGTATGTATGGAAATGATGACCTTTTTTTGTGGAGGTTTTGATACCAATTATCTTATTTCCCATAGTATCCTACGGGAAAACGCCCTTCGTACCACGAAATTTTCATGCCACGAACCGGTTCGTAAAACGAATTAAGTTCGTAGTACGAGGCCCTACTGTATTAGATTCCATCATTATCGTTATCATTGGCGCGACAGTCCGAGATGAGCATTGCCTCCTGATACCAGGTTTTGTAACCATATTTTCAGTCTGGGCACATTCAGGTCTCAGGGTTTTCTAGTTATCTAGTATTTATGGGCACTGGCACACACAAGAAGGGGGGGGGGTCCAATGGGTCCGGACCATCCCCGTACCAAAATTTTAAGTGTACCTACGTTGAAATACATTGTACAAATCTTCTTAAAAACATTGCCAAAATGATTATAAATTATAAATAATATTACTATAAATTTCATAATCATTGTTATTGTTTATAATAAGTTTTAAATATATAATATTTCTTTATAAAAATTATGTCTATAAATGGACCTCCCAAGCCAAATACAGTGTGCGCCACTGATTATGGGTACATATTAAAAGTAATAATATTCGATAATGCCAGGGAGCTCTTTTATTTCTTTTGCGTAGAATTCGACCAGTTTAAACGTGAAAAGGTTTTCGACGAACTTCGACATTTCATTCGCATAAACGCATTTCTTGCCATCTATCACTAATTGTGTTCGTATTTCCTTCCAATATATAAAGCTGCGTCCACACTATACCAGTTAGCAAGGCATCAGTCTTTTAGCAAGCCTGTTCGGCATAGCTTATGAAATACGTTTTATAAGTCCAAGTTGTATTTGTATGCCGCTTGGAACTGTTGGCACGCCCACACTATGAGCGTCGGCGCGGCTTTTTCGATCCTGTCTGCCATCAGTCGGTTTGTAAATGGCATGCCGCGTGGCCTGTTAGCATAAAGTTTTTGTTGATTTATGCCATTAACCAACGACGCGTCCACACTTGTGCCAACTGGCATAGTGTGGACGCAGCTTAAGAGAAGTGTATTTTGGTCAACCCTGATCACATATCTATTTTCGCAGTGACTTTCAATATTAAATAATAGAAATTGTATTAACTACTTTGAATAGGATCGCGATGGGAGTTCTTTGTATCACTTAAATAGGTAGGAGGCAATACAATTTTAGAAAACATCGCAAGCATTCAATTTATAGTATTTCATGAAAAGATAAATTTCAAAACAACATATGCACTACACAATCGCAATTGCATTTAATATTATTAATTACAATTATTTATTAAATTTACATCGTACTAATTATATCAATAAATTACAAATGTGACAAATAATTATTTGAAATACTTGGGGTATGTTGAAAGTATTTATAATTAAATGGAAATCAAATAATTAGATTAATAGAAATAATGTTTTTTGAAAATAATTGTGTGAAATAAACATAGTTGAAAGAACAGTTTATGTGCAAGAAATAGAATAAAAGCGGTAAATGGCTTTTGATCTTTAACAGTACGTGATATTGCATTATTAGCTTGACAATTTAATTACGTGTAAGTATAAGTTAACATAAAAACTGTTTTTTATTTATTGCAGGATATTTATTAGAAAGGATGTATTTGGTACTTTTTTTGATAATTAAACACAGTACAGATTTTAGCCTTGTTGTAAGACAAAACATCAATGAGGCGACATGACAACAAATAATTTTCTTCAAACATGACGTTAAAGTTTTAATGTCAAAAATTAAAACAAAAGGATTTTGTAGGTATGACTAATAAAAAACCCTTATAACGTCACTTATTTGACTGTCTATCTGTCTGTACGGCAAAAATTGTAACACAGAAAATTGAAATTTGGCATGCTTGTACAACTTTTTGACCCACATATAGAAAAACTACAAAGATTTTGACATACTCCTCTGAATCTTGGACCACCACAGAGATGCACAGGTCTAAAATAAGAAGGTCGAAACGAGATTTCTAAGGAAAATTTACGGGAAAACAAAATTAGACAGAATAAGAAATAATGTATTTAGAGAAAAACTAAACACAAAGCCAGTGGAGACCATAATAGAAGAAGGACAGCTAAGATGGCTGGAACATATACCCAGAATGAGCGAGGAAAAAATAGTAATAAGAGTTTTTGAAGCAAGAACTGTGAAGAAAGTTAGACCAGGAAGACTGAGGAAAAACTTGGCACCAAGAAACAAAAGGAGGCGTAAAGTTGGAGGAGATAAGGAAATATACAAATAATAGAACACGATGGAAAGGAGTGAGGAGAACAACACCAGAAAATAAGTAACTTGACTATAGCCTTACACCGCAAGGTAGCAATGCTTCAGGATTAAGTAAGTAAGTAAGATTGGGTAGAGTTTTCCGTTATTCCTAGGTGAAACATCATTAAAGAACAATCTATAATATAATACCCCAACCTGTGTCCCTGGCTGTCTGGGTGCGTGGAAATCTAAAACAATTGAAGCGAGATTCTTATTATATAGTAGTATTAATTTATGTATTGGACAGTAGTGTGCTGTGAATTTTAGTTTTCAGTGTTGACAATAAATTAGTAAAAATGACAGTTGTGTTTTTCATTAAAAAATCACTTCACAATTATTAATTTAGTTGTGAAATACACGGATCGGTTTTTTTACGAAACAAAACACAGAAAAACGTTATCCTTCCGTGATATTCGACATTTTTTATTAAAATTATTATTAGCAGAAAAATAATTATTTTAAAAAATATTTGGTTTTGATGAAAGTAAGTAAGAAAAATGTGACTTTTTTTTCTTTATTATTATTTTTTCCATGCTTTATTATTTTTTTATTTCTACGCAGTGCCGGCTGTGGGTTTTGCGGGGCCTGGGGAAAATAATGCATTTGGTGTCAAAAACTTGCCCTAGCTACTAATAATTGTTAAAAATATCCCCCTATAAGCGCGGGGCCTCGGGAAAAATCTCCGAAGTCCCGACCTCTGAGCCGGCCCTGTTTCTACGATTTCTAGGACAAGATTTACAATATTCCACTGCAAACTCTATACAGATGGCAGCCCATAACGACTACACTAAAGAGGTATCAGTGGCTCTAAAACAATGGTTTCTGTTTATTTATCACATTAAAATATCATTTACCTTTTAGTTTAGGTTAGATTCACCTTAAAAGCACTATCTTAGGTTATGGTCGATAACTGTTTATTTTTATTTTTTTTATAAACCACCTAAAAATAAATTGTGTTTTAAAAGTTTTGCACAGTCCCACCTGTTTAGAATCTCTGT
Organism: Liopterus haemorrhoidalis; assembly: GCA_963971575.1. Lineage (NCBI taxonomy): Eukaryota > Metazoa > Arthropoda > Insecta > Coleoptera > Dytiscidae > Liopterus > Liopterus haemorrhoidalis. The sequence continues at coordinate 16,965,736 of OZ020620.1, forward strand.
ATATTGAACAAATGACGTGTGTGTGACGCATGCGCAGTGTTCAGTGGTATATTGTAAATCTACCCCAAAATGTGAACGCAATATATTAAAGCAGGCAAACAATTAAATTTTACTGTGCAATAGGTTCTCACGATTTATTTCAAACTGATTGGAGGTATAGTGTAAGTACGCTTTATTCCGTGTGTGTATTTTTTCATGTGTGCTTTTTTCCATGTGCGTATTAATCCGTGTGCGTTTTTTTCGTGTGCGTATTTTTATATTATATAAGAAAATGGAAAATTAATTTTAATAAATACTACTATATTTTAAATTTAACGTCTCAAATCATTTTTAGTTTTCACATTATAATTATAATGCACTGAGTGAAAATGAATCGTTTTCCCATCTTAAAAAGTTAATGAATAAATAATTCGGAATAATACTCATTATTTGTCCAGTTTTTAATAATAGGCGAAGAGTTGATTCAATTTGAATTGGATGAAGTTAGGCGTATGGATAGAGAAAGAAGTCTGAGGTGTCGAGCAAGTTCCACATTAAGGTAAACATTTGTTTGCCAACACAGTTGGCAATGGGTCCACTAGTTATTCAATAAAAACACTAGGTTTTATATATTAGGTACTATATATTTGTGAAATTACTAGGTACTATATATTTGTGAAATTACTAGGTACTATATATTACTATATATTACTAGGTACTATATATTTGTGAAACCAACCTAGTGTTTTAATTGAATAATTGTTTTTTAAGTAAGTAAGCTAAAACATCAGTGGGGCTACATGACAACAGATGATTCTCTAAGCAAGACGTTAAAATTTTAACGTCAGAAACTGACAATTATTTTGAGGGTTATGTAAATATACTACCAAAAAAACTCTTATAAACTCACTAATTTATCTGTCTGTCTCTGTCTATCTGTCCGTGCGGTAGAAATTGTAGCCACACGGCTGAACACAGAAAGTTGATATTTGGCATGCTTATACAACTCTTTGATCCATATATAAGTAAACTACAGATAATTTAAAAAACACATTACAATAAATATAAACAAATGTATTTAATGAAAAAATATATATATTATTTTATATTGAGAGGGGTATCAAATAAAACCTCTTAATGCGTGGGTAAACCAACAAATTATTATTATTTTTTTATGGGATTTTCGCCAAATATATTGCAAAAATGTTTGTCCCCCACCCTATTTTCCAAAGGAGCTGATCTAAAAATCCGAATAAACAAATCTCAATAATGTAGTATGTCTCAGTAATTTAATATGTTGAGTTCTTTATTATGCTAAAACAACTGACTATCTTTTCGTTTCTTTGGTATATATTATACATGGGTAATGCTATATAATATATACAATACATCTCCCTTTTTTTACAAACTTAAGACAATTGAAATTTAGATACGGGCTTGATTGTTCGGCCATATCTGGTGACATATTGTTGTGAAAGGCATTGCTGGCTAGTGGAAGGACTTGAAACCATTTCTGGAGGTGGTACTACTGGAGCCGTAACTTCTTCTAAAACTATTTCCAATTCTGGCTGCATCGTTGCTAGAGATTTTCTAATATGTTTCTGATTTCTTCTCTGTATACTTCCATCCTTCAATTCTACAAAAACTGAATGAGGTGTATTACTATTATATATAATTTTACCTGACTGCCATTTGTTTGTCTGCGGATCTTGAACAATTACAGAATCTTCTAAGTTCAACAAATTTCTTTTATGAACTGCTTTCTCAACAAATCTCTTTTGCTTTTCTATTTCGTTCTTCAGATTTTTTGAAACATTCTTGACTATTTTTGGCTTTAATCTATCTTTATAAAGTTCATTAGTTCTTGTTATGTTCATATAACTCGATTGAAGTTTGATCTTCGTAGCATTTTCTTAAAATATTCTTTGCAATTGGAACTGCACTTATATTGAATAATATTGTCTTCTACTTCGTAGTGCGATGTCAAAAATGTAAACTGCCATGGCGTTTAAATTTTTTTCATCTAAACAATAAGCAATAAACCGTCAACGACTCTACAAACAGAACCTCATAGAAAGGCCAAATTTTTGTAACGGATTATTCATATATGATAATGTATCGTCCTATTATCTAAAAAAAAATGGATTGTACATAAAACTTAATAAAACCGCATCATGTTAACCGACCAAATAAACCCACTACGAATTTTAACCACATAAAACTATGCATAACTATTATGCAAATTAGAAACATTCACATGACTTTCTCCGCAATGAGTAAGCAAAATTTTAATCTAAGAAAATTGATTTATGCTCTTTTAAATACCATTTAACCCCGTCTCTAATTCGAACAATACCAAACGAATACACCCCGTAGTGCGAACAACAAATTTTAACAAACATTTCCTAAACATTGCTCAATCAAACTTATTTCTAACACCATCACAATTATAAATCACGATAAATTTAGCGTTAAATACTTGTTCATTGTTCTGAAATAAATGTTTATTTCATAATTTTACATTCACCAATTCATAGAATTCTCGGCGTGATTTGTTTTAAATGTCAATTAACGTAACAATCGACGAGCGGACTGTCATTGTCTATGATCATAGCTTTAAACAGTTTTTCGTATTGGACAATGGATTGAACAATATGTCATTATTGTTTGATGAAATTGGTGTTATCAATTGATAAGTATAGTGTCATGATGCGTAGGTTTTAATTTAGTAATTGTGTACCGGGTTGTGTTGTTTAAAAAAGGCCGGCTATTTCGATTTGAATAAGTGTTACTATCATTTGGTTTGGTGTTTCCATCGTGCAGTATCTTGCCAGGGTGCAGTAGACACGGGCAGAGATGGAGGAGTTAGACAAACAGATTGAGCACAGATAAATGGATAAACAGGTAGTCACACAGGCTCAAAGAAATTGAAAGACACAGATAGGTCGAAATGCAGACTGACAGGCATACATAAAGAATGATACATACAGACAGGCGCAAAGACATACCGCCAAGTAAGTAAGCAGACAGACATCCAGAAAGAGAGGAAGATAGGCTAGCAGTCTGGCATATAGACATATTGAAAGAAAGAGAGGAAAATCGGTAGGTGTGCAGACAGATAGAAAAACAGAGAGACATGAGTGACATTTTTGGGTGTTGCTCACGTTAAATTTAAAGAATAATTTGTCCGTTAAAATCGTGTTTCTTGAGTGTTGGGGGGAGGTTAAGCCCGTGAATCGCTCCTAATGCGTGCCTGTAGACAAACAGACGAATAGACGGGCAAGCTAATGAGAGAGAGAGAGAGAGAGAGAAAGACCGCCAAGCAATCAGACGGATAGCCAAAAAGACAGAAACAAACAGGCAAGAAGATTGTCAAATTACTAGCAAGATAAAAAGATATACGGAAACGAAGGGAGATAGAAACACAAAGAGAGAGAAACAGACAGGTAGGTGGTCAGATAGATAGTAACAAAGAAACAAAAGTAGAGAGCTAGACAGACGGCAAGTAAGCAGTTAGGCATAAACATAGAAAGAGAGGGAGATAGACTTGCACGATTGCATACAAGTTGATAGACAGAATGTGATGAAAAAACAGATATGCAGACTGTCAAGTAGGCATATACAGATTGACAGATCGCAAGGAAGAAGGAAACATACATTTAGACAGGCAAATTACAAAGGCAGAAGTATTGGACAATGGGGTACGCAGATGACCTGACTCTGATGGCAGAGAATGAGTAGGGACTAAAGAGGATGATGGTCAGAGCGGACAAGTACTTTAGAAGAAAAAAACTGGAGGTAAACAGAGATAAAACGAAGGTGATGGTGTTTGGAAAGGGGGGAGGAAAGAGAAAGAATATAAGATGGGAATGATCAGGGACAGAAATTGAAGAGGTAAAGAGTATGAAGTACCTCGGATATGTTCTAACGAGGAACAACAGAGCAGAGCAGCATGTTAGAGAAAGGGTGAAGAAAGCAAGAATGGTTATGGGGAAGCTATGGAGCATAGGAGAGAGGAGGTTTGACGACGATATCAGGTGGAGAATGAAATTGTTTGACGGGATTGTGAAGAGTATACTCATGTACGGAGTAGAGATCTGGGGATGGAAAGAATGGGAGATAGTAGAAAGGGTACAAGAGGGATACATGAGATGGATTATGGGATTAGACAGAACGACACCAGGATATATAGTGAGAGAGGAAATGAAGAGGGAAAAGCTGAGAGTAGGAGCCGGGGCGAGGGCGGCGAAGTATGAGGAGAAAATCAGGAGGGACGAAAGAAGGAAGATATTAAGAGAATGCTGGGAAGAAAGAATGAAGGAAGAACAAAAGGTAAACTGTCGGAATGGGGAGAAACAAGGAAAGAGTCCTATTGGAGATGTGGGATGGACATAAAGGAAGCTGAGCGAAAGAGAAATGGAGGAAGAAACATAGTAGAAGAATTGAGAAGGAGAGACAAGGAGGTACAGGAGCAGGAAAGAACAGTAAGAATAGACAATTCAAGGAATGTGAAAAGGTATAGGGAGATAAGGACGGTAGGAATACCTAAATATTTGAAAGGGAGGAGAGGAAAGGCAGGGGGCAGAGTTAGAAGGATTGCCAGATTAAGATGCGGAAATGAAGAACGGAGTAGTAGGTATTGGGCAAAACCGGAGGATAGGGTATGCAGAATGTGTAGAGAGGAGGAAGAATCCTTGGAACATCTTACAAAAAGATGTGGAAAGATGACAAAATGGGAGGGAGAGATAAAGGAGCTGTTGAGTGAAGAAGGAAAGGGAGAAAGGTGGGCGAGAGTACTCGAGGAAAGAAGGAAGGAATGCGGAGAGGTAAGACAGAACTGAGTACAGGAAGGAAGAAAGAGGCAATGGAGGAGGAAAGAAAAGAGGGAAGAGAAGCGAAGAAAGAGGGGAAGAAGAACTGGAGTCAAGAAGGAAGGAGACCGGAGACGGAAGCCGAAAAGAGATTACGAAGAAAGAGATGAATACCGGAGGTAGAAAGTAGAAGAAGAAGAAGAAGAAAGAAAATCATAAAATGTATATTATATTATTTTATTTTATTATTATTATGATTATTTTTTTCTCAATGTAATAGTTAAAACCCTATACGCCGCAAGGCCTAGGGGAAATAAAGAATTATATATATACAAACAGAAGAAAAGGAATGGAAGCAGACGGAAAGAGAAAAAGCCATACAAACAAATAGGGAGACAAACAGACAAAGAAATTACCAGAGAGACAGAATGAAAAAAGGGGTAAGAGGCAGACATATAGACATACAGAAAGAAAGATATTGAGATATTTACACAGGCAGGCGAACATATTCAAAGAATAGATGATAGAAATAGAATCACAAATAAATCCTTCGCCTTATTTTGTTATGTTTCAAATCTTTACAAGTACCTTTTATGCCAAATATATCATATTAATTTCTGTGTTATACTCCACTTTGAGTACCCCACTGGCCTATTATTATACTTACAACTTCTGCATTTATTATTTCCGTGCTTGCAAAAGGATACCATCTACTAGAAATACAAGCCGACCACAATTATGTGAAATGCGAAAAATCATAGACAGTGGCACTGTCAGACATAATACCAAATCATAACTTTAAGGAATTTAACATAGTCTGAATTGAACTGAACATACTATCTAAAGATTTCATGAAAGACGTATCACAGATACTCCAAACGAGAATTATAATATAAACCCAAGGGAAAAGAAGCTCAGGTAGACCTAGAGACATGGAACTGTAGCCTGGACATGCTATCGTACCTAATCCTTTTAATGAAAAAAGAGAAAAAATACCACTTAACCCAATATAAAACAAAACACAGTAATACTGTACATACATATTTAATAAATAGTAAAAAAATTATTGTTCATAAATTAGCATCTTTTATTGTGTTATACTAGTTGAAATGAAATATTAAGTTATGACCTGTAGAAATTATCCTTGCGTAAGTTGAAAATAAACCATATTGGTTGTACAGAAATCTATTGACACGACTAAACTTTCCCCTGAGCATAAATAAGGTGCAGATATACGATGGCATACTCTATATATTATTTATATACCTATTCAATTAGCCCGTTATTTAAATGGCACATAATTCACGCTCCTCTTTGGATCTCCCTCGGCAAGTTAACCTAAACTCACTTCTACAAAACAAGATGGGATGAAGAACTCATTTCGCTTCTGGCCATGCTGCAACCAGTGGCGTAACAATGCTACAAGAAACATTACAACAAACATAAAACAGTTGTAATATATCTTTCCAGGTATTTTCCAAACCTGAATTGATCTTCTGTTACTTGATCTCTCCATTTTTTTGAGAACTTCTCATGGGACAAGTTTCCATTGATCAATTTTGAGTACAGTATGAGTACAATGAAATATCTTACTTTTTATCAATATTAAGCAGCTAATTTGTTTGTATCTTCGGGGGGAAATTTTATAAGTAGAGTCTACCAGTTAATTTGAAAAATTCTTTCAGTGAAGCATACCTTAGGCCCTCCTAAGTATTATATGCTATATCACTGTTTTCCAACCGAGAGGACGCAACCTCATGTTGTGCCGAGTAAGTAAATTAATGAACCAATATGTATATATACGTTTTATTTATTTTACCCTTTTCCTTGCCGCATTTAGGGTATTGCTGCAAAGAAATAAAATAACATTACAATGAATTTTACTAAAATACATTTTTATTTCATTTCTTTGTTCTCCCTCCGGTGTCCCTGTCTTTCTTCCTATTCTCATTCCGGCTTTCCTCACCGATCTCCTTCCTTCTTGCCTCCAGTTCTCTCGACCATCTTTCTCCTTTGCCTTTCTCACTTATCAATTCCTTTATCACTTCCTCCCAGATTGCCATCTCTCTGCATCTCTTTGCTAAATGCAAGGTTACCTTTTCTTCCTTACACATACTACAGAGCTTGTCCTCTGACTCCCCCCTGATCTTCCACTTTTCTTCTTCAAGTATTTCGGTATTCCGATCACTCGTATCTCTTTATATCTTTTCACACGCGATTTTTTTTATTCTGTCTATTCTTTCCTGCTTCTGTACCTCCTTGTCCCCCCTTTTCAGTTCTTCTACTATATCTGTTCCTCCGTTTCTCTTTCTATTTGCTTCTCTTATGAACCAATATAATGTTTCTCAAATGGAGGAGCGCGACCTCCTGCTGTGTTGCGAAAACAAACTATTGAACCGATTTGTAAAATTATTTCACCTGTTCATAGCTCAAACCTTCCTAAGTAACATAAACTATATCAGTGTTTCTTAACAGGGCCCCTCCCTGTAGAGAAAAATTTTGGCGGGCTATACTTACTTGCCTTTGTAATTTCTATTTTTTACGATCTTAAATTCTTGGTTTACACATATTTACGCCGACATAAATACGCCTAGTGTATAAGAAGTCAAAAGCAATAGCGTAACAATGAAACGAATAAACTAATTTTAGGGTCCCACTCCTATAGGGTGAAAAGGGGTGAATTATGATTTCAAGTATTCCTTAATATCTCTTAGAACCAATAAGATATCGACTTGCTTTTTGCTTACAAAGATTACCTATACAAATACCGAATCACCAATTTCAGGATTTTACCCTAATCAACCCCTAAAGGGGTGGATCTACAATCGGGGTGAATTATACTTCCCGTCGTATTTCCTGTGTTCATTAGTTGCAGTATTACTTTTTGGCACATAGGTGTCTTTTTAAAATATCTCGAAATGGGTTTGACAGTTTTTTAAAATTTCACCCCTAAGGGTTGAAAAGGGGTGAATTGTGATTTCAAGGATTCCTTAATATCTCTTAGGACCAATAAGATATGGACTTACTGTTTGCTTGCAAAGATTATCCATACAATTACCGAAAAACGTATTTCAGGAATTTGTCCTAATCAACCCCTAAAGGGGTGGATCTACAATCGGGGTGAGTATACATTCCGTCGTATTTTTGTGTACGTTTAGTTGCAACATTACTTTTTTGCACATAGGTGTCTTTTTAAAATATCTCGAAACGGTTTTGATAGTTTTTTAAAATTTCACCCCTAAATGGTAAAAAGGGGTGAATTGTGATTTCAAGGATTCCTTAAATCTCTTAGGGCCAATAAGATATTGCCTTGCTTTTTGTTGACAAAGATAATCTATACAAATACCGAAAAATATATATAGGATTTTGTCCTAATCAACCCCTAAAGGATGGATCTACAATCGGGGTGAATTATACAGCCCGTCGTATTCCCTGTGTTTATTGAGATATAAGGTTTCTTTTTGGCACACAGGCGTCATTTAAAATATCTCGAAATGGTTTTGACAACTTTTTTAAATTTAACCCCTAAAGGGTGAAAAAGGGTGAAATGTGATTTCAAGGATTGTTTAATATTTTTTAACACCAATAAAATATCGACTTGGTTTTTGCTTACAAAAACTACCCTTGCAAATGCCGAAAAACCAATTTTTGGATTTTGTCCTAATCAAGCCCTTAAGGGGTGGATCTACAATCAGGGTGAATTACATATCCCGCCGTATTTCCTGTGTTCGTTTAGTTGCAACATTACTTTTTGGCACATAGGTATCTTTTTAAAATATCTCGAAATAGTTTTGACATTTTTTTAAAATTACCCCCTAAAGGGTGAAAAGGGATGAATTGTGATTTCAAGGATTATAAGATATCGACTTGCTTTTTGCTTACAAAGATTACCCATACAAATACGAAAAAAAATATTTCAGGATTTTTCATCCTTTTCGCCCTTTAGAGGTGAAATTTAAAAAAAAACTGTCAATACTATTTCGAGATATTTTCGAGACATCCCGTCGTATTTCCTCGGTTCGTTTAGTTGCAACATTAATTTTTGGCACATGATGTATTTTTAAAATATCTCGAAATAATATTGACAGTTTTTTTTAAATTTCACCCCTAAAGGGTGAATTGTGATTTCAAGGATTCCTTAATATCTCTTAGGACCAATGTCCACAATGTCCTCGTGATTTCAAGGATTGTTTAATATTTTTTAACACCAGTAAGATATCGACTTGGTTTTTGCTTACTAAAACTACCCATGCAAGTACCGAAAAACCAATTTTTGGATTTTGTGCTAATCAACCCCTTAAGGGGTGGTGGATCAACAATCGGGATGAATTATACATCCCGTCGTATTTCCTGTGTTCGTTTAGTTGCAACATTACTTTTTGGCACATAGGTATCTTTTTAAAATATCTCGAAAATGTTTTGATAGTTTTTTAAAATTTCACCCCTAAAGAGTGAAAAGGGGTGAATTGTGATTTCAAGGATTCCTTAAATCTTTTAGGGCCAATAAGATATTAACGCGCTTTTTGCTTATAAAGATTACCCATTCAAATACCGAAAAACTTATTTCAGGATTTTGTCCTAATTAACCCCTAAAGGGGTGGATCTACAATCGGGGTGAATTATACATCCCGTCGTATTTCCTGTGTTCGTTTAGTTGCAACATTACTTTATGGTTCATAGGTGTCTTTTTAAAATATCTCGAAATGGTTTTGACAGTTTTTTAAAATGCACCCTTAAAGGCTGAAATCGGGTGAATTGTGATTTCAAGAATTCCTTAATACCTCTTAGGACCAAGATATCGACTTGCTTTTTGCTTACAAAGACTATCCATGCAAATTCCGAAAAACTTATTTCAGAATTTTATCTTAATCAAACCCTAAAGGGGTGAACCTACAATTGGGGTGAATTATACATTCCGTCGTATTTCCTGTGTTTGTCGTTTATAAGATATCTCGAAATGGTTTTGACAGTTTTTTTAAATAAGGATGATATGGAGTGACTTGTGATTTCAAGGATTCCTTAATATCTCCTAGGATCAATAAGATATCGACTTGGTTTTTGCTTACAGAGACTACCCATGCAAATGCCGAAAAACCTATGTCAGGATTTTATCCTAATCAGCCCTTAAAGGGATAATTCTACAGTTCGGCTGAAATATACATCGCGTCGTATTTCCTGTGTTTGTTTAGTTGCAACATTCCATTTTGGCACATAGGTGTCTTTTTAAAATATTTTGAAATGGTTTTGACAGTTTTTTTAAATTTCACCCCTAAAAGGTGAAAACAGGAGGTGTGATTTCAAGGATTCCTTAATATCTCTTAGGACCAATAAGATATCGACTTAGTTTTTGCTTAAAGATTACCCATGCAAATATCGAAAAACTTATTTCAAGATTTTATCCTAATCAATCCGTAAAGGGGTGAATCTATATTCGGGGTGAATTATATATCCCGTCGTATTTTATGTATTTGTTGAGTTATAACATTCCTTTTTGGCAAATAGACTTTGTCTTTTTAAAATGTCCCGAAATGGTTTTGACATTTTTTTAAAATGCACCCTTAATAGGGTTAATGGATATTTTTATTCGATAGAACGTTCCTTTGACATAGATATATGAAATTCGCAAAGTTGATTCCTTCCATGACGTAAGTACCCCTAAGAATAGATTCTTCGAAAGTCGACTTCTAAGGGGCTAAAAAATTTAAACATACATTCAATAACATACAATAATTTTTAAAAAAAATTATGTTTTCGTCCCAATCCACTCCAAACGGGATGAATTATAGTACCCGTAGTTTTTCCTGTTTGTTGAGATATAACATTCATCATTCGCATATACGTGCCTTTTTTAAAACACCTTTTTCAAAATCTTTTCAAAAACAAGTGTTTTCATAGTTTTTTTTTTTAAGTTTCATCCCTAAAGGGGTAAATTAGTATTTTTTATTCGATAGAAAATTCAATGGACATTAAGACATGAAATTCGAGGCTTACATTCCCTCCATGACGTAAGAGACCAATAAGAAGAGATTTTTCTTAATTCCATTTTTAAGTGGTGAAATGAGGTGAAATTTGATTTAGGGATGCCTCAATAACTCTTAGGCTCAATGAGATATCGACTTGGTTTTTTCTTACAAATTATACCCATACAAATGTTTAAAACAGAAATTCACGTATTTGCCCTAATCAACCCCTAAATTGATGAGTATGCATTCGGGGTGAATTATAAAAAGCTTTGTATTTCCTGAGTTATAACACTTCATTTTGGTACATAGGTATCTATTTAGAAAGCGTTTGACAGTTTTTTAAATTTCATCTCTTACGAAGTAAATTGGTATTTTTTATTCGATAGAGCGTCCCTTGACAAAGAGATATGAAATTCGGGAGAAACCCTTCGTATCTCCTGTGCTCCATGAGACCATCAATATACCGTAGCGAAGCACGGGTTTTCAGCTAGTATATATATATATATATATATATATATATATATATATATATATATATATATCAGGGGCGCTCAAACAGTCGATCGCGAGAGGTTTTTAAGTCGATCGCGTACATATTTATAAAAAGTATTTTAAATATTTTTTTACAGTTATTGTAATTTAATAGTTATTATTTTAGTAACGAACATTGAATGTTAAACTATCTGATAGAATAATAGATGATAATTTAAGATTTAACATTTAATAGATATTATTTGGAATGAGGTAGATCTCATTCCAGTCTTGAAAATTATGTCAGATATGCATCTCAAAGCCAGAGCAACAGATAATAAGTTTTGGGCTTGTTTATCTGAAGAAAAATATCCATGTTTGAAACAAATAGCCCTTCAGTTAACAGCATTATTTGGGTCAACTTATTTGTGCGAGTCTGCCTTTTCCGAAATGAAAATAATTAAATCTAAATATGGTAATCGGCTCAGTGACGAACATCTTAATTCATGCTTGCGTTTGGCACTTTGTAATTATGTGCCGTTTTATGAAAAGTATGCAGATGACATGCAATGCCATTCATCAACATCAAAATAACATTAGTTGTTGTATCTTTGCAATTAATAAATATAACCATTTATGAACTTTGTATTTTATTTTTACCTAGTCGATCGCTTGCCGCCTAATGCTTTTATAGTCTGAGCGCCTCTGATATATATATATATATATATATATATATATATATATATATATATATATATATATATATATATATATATATATATATATATATATATATATATATATATATATATATATATATATATATATATATATTCTTTATTCACCAGGTCTTGCGGCTTTTAGGGTATTAACCATTACCAATAGAAAAATAAAAATAAAATAACGTACAATATAATATTTCATAATTTACAATATTTTTATCTCATTTCTTTCTTCTTCCTCCAGTGTCCCTCTCTTTCTTCCTATTCTCATTCCGGTTTCCCTATCCGATCTCCTTCCTTCATGCTACCTGTTCTCTAGCCCATCTTTCTCCCTCGCCTTTCTCGCTCAACAGTTCCTTTATATTTTCCTCCCAGACTGCCATATCCTTGCAACTCTAGCTAAATGCTCCAAGGTTTCCTCATCTTCCTTGTACATTCTGCAGAGCTTGTCCTCTGGCTTTGCCCAGTATCTATTGTTCCTCTCTTCATTGCCGCAAGCTCATTACTTGTTCTATTGATGTTCTATCTACACCTAATCTGTATTTTCTTGGATATTTTGAGATAATCATTTATTTCGTTTTGGTGGTAATATTGAAATAACTTCTTAGTAAAAAGGCTTTAGTACGCCCTTGACTTTAACATACACGTTATTGTAAAATACTGAGCAAAATCAATTAGAATAGTATGCATATTGACAAGTATGCTCGGAGCCGTTCAGTAATTATGTATCACCAGCATAGATCGTTCTGAAATTGGTAATACTGTTGCGCAATTACTTTGTAGCAAACTGAAATGGTTCTACTTATAGGTATTACGTTTGTGAAGAATTGAGAGTTATGTGACTATTATTATTGTACTCACTAACTAACAAACTTGTAATGTTTCTACGTTTTGACGTTTCAAGTAATGTAAGGTTATGGATATGTTTTATGTAATTAACATTGAATGATTGTAAATAATGATTTCCAGTTAACTTATCATATTTACATATCTGCTCCATTGTCATTTAAGTATAAATGTAGACTGTACGCAAAATGCTCTCTCTTTTCTTTGGCACTGTCAGTTTATCCTTGGGTCTCATCATTATCAAGTGTGTGCAGTTCACTGGATGTCAGGGAGAGGTTAGGCCTATGCTATGATCTGTCAGTTGCTCTTAGCGACGATAGGGTACTCATAGACAAGCTGATACCATTCCTGAGGGAATCGAACCTCCTGTTTTAAGTGTGAAGTCTTGCATAGAGATGGCAATAAAAATTAATGAATCGACAAATTGGTCATTGAAATGTTATAATCGATTTTTGATTAAACTGGTAGAAAATAATCGATTAATTGATAATGAAAAAAAAAAATATATATATACACTCGCCGACAAAATAAATGACTTAATATTGTATTTTAAAAGCTGTTACTAAAATATTTAACAGTTTTAAAAGAAAACTATAAGTATTAGGAGGTAACATAATATTTACATAACAAGTCCACATAAACAAATTTTTCTTGTTGCTAATTAAATAGGCTGTAAGCATAAATAATGCCCGTTTAAACGAAGACTATATAGTATTGCATATTAAGTACGTAAGTTTTAACACCAACAACTAATTGTTAAAATAAAATTGTGGGCATTAGTTAACCATCTTAGGGATTTATGACCAACAAAATTAAAATGTGACCAGAAAATGTTATGCGAGCTGCGTCATTATATGAAGATAGCCGCAGTATTGGAATATCGCTCGTGTTTTGGATGTAGCCAAAAACACTATTGGTTACGCTATAAAGCGTTATCAGCGAACTAGTATCTACATAAAAAACCTGGTTCAAATCATCCACGAGTCGCAAGCGCTGTGATTTTTCCTGCAGGATTATCTGCGGAGAGGAAACTGCTATCACACACCTCTGTTGGTGGACCCATGGACACCTCCTTCGAGGTGAAGAGCCTCCTATTTGTGAGACGTGTAACACAGATTTGTTTATGTTACACATTTTAACTCAGTGTGTACAGTTCGAGGATGTCAGGGAGAGGTTAGACCTGTGCTATGACCTGTTAGTTACTGATATTCTTCTTGAGGGAATCGATCATACTGGTTTTTGTATGAATTCTTGAACCTTATTTTAATGTATTTTATTGTTAGACCGTGATATTTGATAATTGGCCCCTTGACAGTATCTTACCATCACCCTAAAATTTTCGAACATACTTTTTATCTTATTTATTTGTGTTTGTTAGTGCAAGGTTTATTTTATTGAGTATATATAAGATTTTAATATTTATTTATTTATTGCTTAATTTATTGATTTTAATATATACCTTAAACATTTAGATGGTCCTGTTTAGGCGCAAATAGTCATCGTTGCTGTGCGCCGAAAATTTTAACTAATTAACTATCTCTATTATTCCGAGAGAGCGTGGAATGAACCATATGTTAGTAATCGTGAATCTAATAAAAACAATGTAATAATAAAATAAATAAATGATAACGCAGAAGAGGAAGGGAAGAATAAATGTTTCAACATTTCTGAGGCACTTTGTTTGTTATAAGATGAAGTGTAGATTTTAATACAATTATGATTGTGTTATGGTAATGCAAGTTTATGTCTCCTGATGGTTTAACAATTGTTACTGACTGCTATTAACATACGATGTTTTGTAAGTGTTTTGCATACACAGATGAATACGTCTATAAACTACCGCCCTCTACGGGTTAAATTCACAGAATTGCGGGGGCGGTATAATAGAAAAACAATTTCTTGCACAAGTCTAAGGAAGAGTTTTGTATAAATTGCAATAAATATTTATAAATAAATGATAAATAGAGACATACAACAGAGATAACTTATGTTTTATTACTTTACTTTAACTTTATAGGGTAATAGAATATTGTAATGTTTATGTCAAACTCGATATGTGTAACATTGGCGTACGTTATGACCAGTTAGGGGTTAGAGTTCCTTGTAACAACATTTTACCTATACGTTAGCACAGACATGACAGTCAGAAAACCCATAAAATACGAAGAGAGTGCAATCAGACATCCAGAAAAACAAATTTTGTATGAAATTAATTGATTCAGTTATAGGTTCACGTTGAAACATATTGAAGAAAATAGAGCTCGAAATAAAACACTCGGTAATGTTTCAAAATATTTTAATTTATTAATACGTATTTCGGCTTATGAGGCCATAATCAGAATACAAAGAGTTTACAAAACTGAACAAATATATACTATCATCAATAGAGCAATTAGGAAAAACGGCGATTAGGAAAAACCGAAGGGTTAAAATGGGGCTAGAAGCGGAGAATTACTAAGATCAAATGGTTCATTCATCAAATCCTTGTTCCTGGAACTGGCTTTCTTAATCTCTACATTCTAACACTTCTAAAGCATCCAATTTTAATCCTTTGGGTTGTACATCTAATATTTCGACATTACTAAAACTAAACGAATGGTTATTATTGATCATATGTTTAGGATATGTTCAGATTTATTACTATTGTTGAGCTCCCAGGCTCTGATATGTTCTGATATTCTAATGTTAAAATTGCGTTCAGTCCTACTTATATAAATAAAGTTTCAGTTATTAAAATTAATTTGATATACTCCACTATGGTCCAACCTATCTTTATGATCGATTTTATAATTAACACGTTCGCGGACAGTACGGCTATAGCCGTCGAATATTTTTCCTAGCTCAGGTCATGACGGTCTAAACCGTCCTACTTTTTTATTCAAATATACAAATGACGGCTGGGGCAGGTTTTAATTCCATTTAAGTATATGAAAACTAGTATAAACTGACCTATCAGGAACATACCAAACACAGTAAATGTCCTATTATAAACAAAAATCTAAAAAAGTGACATTTTGGGTACATCTCATTGTACAAAACTGTCCGCGAACGTGTTAACTAAAAGTTAACTTATTGTAAAATGCTAGATGAACATGACAATTTCTCAATTGGTTAGCTACTTTAAAGCCAGTGGAACCAATAAGGGGAATTTCCTGTATATTTTCTCAGATTTTGGAGAATCATGAGGCCAAAATTTATTTAACAAACTTTTTTTTAACTTTCTTTTTAAGGATATGGGGCCTGACTGTAAGAAACTACTGGTCTGATAGGACAGGATTCTTTATGCAGTTTCGGAAGACCATACAATATAAGTGCTGAAGGATTTGTTTGGAAAAGAGTCTGGGACCTTTCAAATATCCGTTTACATGATTTGACGACCTTTTTAATGTCATTTTGAAATGTATTAGTGGGATCAATATCTACTTTTACTAGTTCACTATTATTTAAAAAATTATCTACTTTATCAATATGACTGTTTATCAAGGATAGTAACGGTGTTCCCTTTATCGAGCTTACATAAAATCAAATTATTGTTACCTATTTTTTCCCTCGTTCCTTATTAAAGGATGTTCACTATTGTTGCTAGTATTAACTTAATAATTAATAAAATCCTTACGTATAACACAGGCAAAATGAGTTTTCTGATTAATATTTTCAAATTTATTATTATAATTGGATAAAGTTACATCAGTTTCCACCGCTAAGTTGCAAAAATCTGATTTCCTGAGGTTAAGTTCTGGGGCATATCGTAGATCTTTGCACAGAACGTTGGATTCTTCGTTAGAAAAAATAAAATTGAGGTTCTTGACTCTGGGGTAAATTTTGTATGAATGCTGGAGGGAAATAGAAAAAAAAAGGATCAACAAGGAAAGCCACTATTGAGATGGGATAAGGAAAGAAAGGAAACGTATGAATACTGTGATTACTCAACAACAGCGGTAAGGCTACAAAGAATGAATGAACAAGAACTGGGGCACAAAGTAACAGAACGCATGACCGAAATTCAACAAATGAAGCAGAAAACGCTGAGCAAACCACATTATTTGATACAAAAGTAAAGTAGAGAGAAGAAAAAAGTGATAACGAAATTTAGATGTGGAAATGAGGAGAGAGACAATAATTTTTGGATGAAAGATGAAGAAAAAACTTAGAATGTGTCGAGGAGGCAAAGAGACAATCGAACAGTTGTTGGAATAATGTGGAGAAATAAGAAGTAAACCAGAAAACAGAAAGGAAATGTTGGGAGAAACACAAAGAGGGCATGAATGGATGAAAGAAGTGAAAAGCAAAAGAGACGAAATTAAGGAAAGGAGGCAAAAACAGCAATAAAAAGAGAAGAAGAGTAGATTTTAAGTCGAAAGGCGAAAATTATTATTAAGTTAATATACGAGTATACTAGTTTCTAAGTCATAATGTAAATATAAAATATTTATTAATTATTATTAAATTATTAAAATATCTATCTATCTATCATTAGCACAGACATAATTTATGATGTTCCATGATATTGCTTTTGTGATAAATATTCTGTCACGAAGATATTAGTGTGTAATGTATTCTCATAAACCGCAAATATTTAAAACAATTACCTGTAAGTATCAATAATAAAAGTGTAATAGTATCATTTAAAATGGCATTCAGATGCATAATATATCACGAAGTCATTCAAAACCGCACTTATTAGCAACTCTTCTAGCTCTCAATAAATCGTGCTATGTTAATACAAACAACACACTAAAAAAACTAACTATGACATTAGCGTACTTCAAAGTTTAAAGCTAGGATTCGTAGATATACCTTGCACTATTTTCTTTTCTAGTGTAGTTTACACGTTCGCCATGATTGATAATGTGTCTGGATATACTTATATCTGGTACGTATCTTTTACAGTATCCTCCTTAACTTGGAACATCGTTACCTTTTTTTTTTCATTGTATTTATTTATTGACACTTCGATTTCAAGACTTTTAGCGTCAATAATATATTACACAGTAATAATAACAATAATTAATAATAATAGTATATATTCATTTATAATAATTTTTTAGCGTTGTCTCTTCTACTGAACTTATAGGCTTGAGGGCTTTCTATTTCAGCTGTTTGTATTGAAGTGGTATTTTTAAATTGTATTTTCTCCATATTGTATAGAACGTGAATCCAATGCTTACTTGGATCTCTGTTTTTGGATGCATCTGTATATATAATAATAATAATGATTTTTATTTAAATAGCTTGTAGCTAATAATAGCAATTTACAAAATATTATTTATATATAAACAACTTTACAAAAAATATATTTACATAGTTAATGAAAAAATATAATTATTAATTATTACTCTCTAAAAATATTCTTAAATTCTTCTTAAATAAAGTGAGTGATCCTATTAATTTTAATTCCCTTGGTAAACTATTATATTCTAAAGCTCCTCTTTGCATAATGTTATTTTTTTGTGCTAACTTTCTTTGTACCCGTTATGTAATATGACCCAGTCTGTCTCATATTATACGAATGTATTTCCTCAATCCTTTTTAAATTTGACCCCAAATACTGTGGCAATAAACCTTTGTCTAATTTGTACATAGAAATCATACCATTATATTTAATAAATTGTTTAATATTTAACCATTTTAAAACATTTAACATTTTTGTTATACTAGTGAATCTGTTACATTTTAGGATGATACGCATCGCTCTATTTTGTAGTAATTGTAATTTGTATGTCACTGTTGTTAGCTAAATACAGAACAGTGTTACAATACTGAAAATGGAGCTTTACGATAGTGTTAAATATTTGTAAAGCACACCATTTTAATATTTTATTTCGGATTCTACGTAAATAGTTCAATTTTTTACTTATTTTTTTTTTATATAAAATTTATATGTTCTGTACCTGTTAAGTTTTTATCCACTATAATGCCTAAATATTTCATTTCGTTAACATATTCTATGTTTTCCCCACCTATATTTAACTTCGTTATATTTTACATCAATTGATTTTTGTTGGACATTAACATAGCTTTAGTTTTTTGAACGTTTAGCTTTAATTTGTTATTACACAGCCAGTTACTTATTTCTGCCAAGTCATCTTTTATAGTCTGTATTGACCTATCAATATTTGAGTCATTATAATATGTATCATCTGCAAAGAGGTGTATTTTACAATTCTTAGGAGATTATGCAGAACATGCGGTGAAATGCAAGAAACAATAGACTATCTAAAAAACTGTACAGAGATAGGAAAAGAGACGACGACAATATAAGAATTGTTGGACGAGTCGGGTGCCGGGACGACATAGATGAAAAAGGTGTTCTAGAAAAGAAGAGAAAAGGAACTAGAAAAACAAACATAAAACACTACTTTTTTCTGAAACTTATATGTACGTTGTTCTTCTTGTTTTTAGATGTTTTTATATTAGTATATTAATTATTAGATTATTAAATAACATTAATTATTAGATTACTAAATTCTATTAATTATTAGATTATAATATATATTATTATTTATAAAGTTAGGTTTGGAAATTAGTGTAATTACTGTATTCAATTCAAAGCCAAAAGGCAAGAATAAAGTATATATCTATCTAGCTATCCATTACAACCACTTGTTTTAGAAACTGTTGTGAGGGGGTCATCACTTATATTTTGACAAAAACCCGTAAAAACCACGTGTTTTTGGAGCTCTTGGGGGTGAGATCAAGCCCCTGAGGGGGCCCTGGGTGTGCCCTTGCAGTAAAACAATGTATAAAAAAAAGAGGTAAGAAGAGACATATTTAAATTCTGCCTATACAAAAGTAGTTAAAATTGAGTTAACCCATAAAATTTGACGGCGCCTAAAATCATGTTTAGTACATCTTTAAAGTAATAAAATAAGCTATGCATTTATTCTGACTTAAAATGTAAATACTGGTTATTTAAACATGTTAATATTGCTTTCTATTGTCTTCATGTTTTAGGTGAAACAAAATATAAATATTAAATAAATAAAAACATCAAAATACGTGCAGTACAGCTTAAATCTTATTCAAGAATATGTCTGTTAAGGCGGCGTACAACCGTTTAATTCTCATAAGATTCTTATACAAAACTGACAATTTGAAATAAATCTAACAACAATCTATGCATCGAAATTTTCAGCGAATTTTTAATAATCTAACAGGATAATTTAATTGTAAAAACCGGTTATGCAATTGTAAATAAGCAATTTGAATTATTTATGCCATCTTATAAACCAATCGACATATATTTGCGTACGATCCAGCAAATTTAGCTAAACCTTTATGTCGAAAAAATGTTGATGCATTATTTGAAGATATCTACATAAAACTATATTGAGAACTGACACGCTCGGATACGCAGTCTGGTGGTCAAATATTGTACTACGCGACTGTAGAACTGATTGAAATTATTACATATGTTCTGGTGTTGATTTTTTGTTAGAACGTCGATAGATACATTTTCATAAAATAAAAATGTACTGTGCTTAAATTAACCTGTTCCCTGTTAGCATATTGACAGCTGAATACTAGACAATTCAACCATTTTGCCATGAATTACAGCGCCGCCAACAGTAATGTCACTTCTCAATAACTATAAAAATTATTAGATACCCACAAATATATTAAAAAAATTACAGAACATCGTTGTTTGATATCTATTATTAATTGGGAGAAAGACAAGATTTATAAGGGCTGTTCCCGCGAAAGAACGATTAGCCATAACCCTACGTTTTCAACTGGGGATTCGTTTACCAGCATGCAATACCGTTTTACTCCATTCCATGTTGAATATTTACTGGTGTTTACTTAAATTTACGCGCACAATTATATGACTGCATAAATCCGTACACACTGAGCGCACAAATTCTTTGATCTTATTGGTGGGACCGACAAGCTACGGATAGCATTCGTGGGAGGATTACTGTATGCGCACACAAATTGTACCTCGTACTCACCTGAGCATTTGTGCGCGCACATAATCCGTGCGCGTACAAATGCTCAAGTCAGTACGCACCTTTACGATTATGGACAAAGATTAAAGAAATAAATGACACAAAATCATAAATAATAAAACTAAATAATGCTTATAAAAAAAAAATCCAGACTGGGGCCTTACAGGCTGCACGGGCCCCGAGAATTTTTTTGACTTCCTCATTAGTTCGACGCCACTGTTCTTTATTGATACTATTTTAATGTGCAAAATCAATTTACCGATACAAGAATAAAACATTTTTTTGGTAAAGGTTACTACAAGAATTACAGTAAAACAGTTGTTATGGTGTAAAAAATCAATCACGATTATATTATCCTTCAAAAAAACAATTGAAACAGAATAAAGGATGCAAAAAGCAGATATAATAGACAGTAAATGCATATTCTAGGAATTAGCGTGCCCGAGGATACGAGTATTAGCCTTGCAATTTTCCGAGTAATAACCTAAGTTTAGAGCCGTTTTCTCGAGAAATGTCACGTTGATAAAATCATGTTTTGATTTATCAGTTATAATTAAAATATTTAATATTCTATCGCACCTTTCCTTCTTGTTTAATATTCTAGCCATATATTACATATTATTAATTTTATGATGAAAGGCGATGACATTTTTATATAAATAAATTAATTTAAATTTTATAAACCTGGAAGCCAAATGTAAAGTAATATCTGACCAACGCATGACTGTTTGAATAACTAATTGGAAATTTAAATTATGTCAATCTATATTTCAATATTCTAGCAAATAAACTATCAAAATAATCGTCTATCAAACTGATATTTTCACCATGAGGTACAGCAGTGGTTATGTATACTTTATATACTCAGTGCCTCAACGAAAACTTATTCAAGTAAAAAATATGTGTTAGGAACACAAAATTTTAAGTCTTAATTATGTCAATTAAGTCAATAATTTAATATTCATTTTACATGTTTCTCAAACAATTTAAATATAAATATTTATTTCATAATATTGGTAAATACGAGAAAGCTAGTTTGGAAATAAACTTTAGTAAAACGGAGTACCTATCAACTAATGAAGGAAAAATTCACGACTTGGAAATCCAAGAAGATCTGCAAATAAAAGGATCTGATAGATTCAAATATCTTGGATGCATGATCTCAAAACCTGCATCGACGAAACAAGAAATAAATAGCCGACTGGGACAAACAAGAACATGCAGTAATCAGCTAAACCCAGTTCCCTGGAACAGAAAACTCACAAAAAGGACAAAAACTACGATATACAAATCTATAGTCCTAATGCCGGGTTTAAATTGGTAGAGTAAAAGAGCTAGTACCTAGCGCAAGTAACTAGGAACTAGTTACTATCTCTGTGTAAACAGTTGACATTGTGACTAGTAGAGTACTAGCTTCTAGTAGTTGGGCTAGGATAGCAGCTAGCTCGTCGACGTATTTACTATCCACTATCTTTCCCCAACTACGCAAAATTGATTCATTTCAAATTGGCGACAAGCGGTAACCTGTCAAAACAAATAGAAAAAAAAACCATATCAGGTAAGTTATAATTTATTTACATAAATTGCGTAACATTGATTTATTAATTGATGATTTCTGAAATCATTGTGAAATAGCTGCCTTTGATACACGAAAAAGATGTTGTAGACTACGATAATTATTTCCTGTGGCTAGGAAATAAAGCGTTAATTCCAATTTTATTCTTGCTGGAATCGCATTAGCCCTTTTTTTATTTATTTATTTTACATCGGCCTATTTCTGCAACGAGGCTAATCGCCGATTCCAGGGGCGAACTGCTACACCTGGGTGAGGGGTGAATGTGAAAATGGGAGTAATGTAAACATATTATTCTCGCCCGAATAATATCACCAACGAAGGAGGTTCGAACCACCGACCGCCCAGCCCAGACTGTATATTCCACAAGTCTAAACCACACGACTCAATGCGCTCGGCCACTCCGTTGGCTGCATTATCCCTTATTAGTGTATCAGTTCGTTGTATTAATGGACTAACTAAATTTAATAGCCTATTAAAATCATCTGGTGTCATTCTTAAACACAGTCTGTACTCTTTTTGATCTTCCAAGGCTAATTCACGAAATAGAAGGGCTGATGCGCCGTGGGTAGCTCTTCTATGAATCCATTTTTAACCCATTTTCGTTTAGGCTTATATTCTGTACCGATTACTTCAATAAGACAATCAGATATTTCCTCCACAAGAAATGATGTAATACCATTTTTTTTAATGGCATCACGCCAGCGACGATGTATATTCATATTCATAAACTATTTTTTGCAAAAAGATATTTGCACAACAAAATCACAGTGAAGATGTCAAATGTGTTTTGACACTTACTATCCAGAAAATAAGATAGTATGCAATTGTGTACGAATAGCTACTATCCCGAAAATAAGATAGTAGAGTAAACCGCGTAGTACTTGCGCTAGTTACTAGCTCTTTTACTCTACCAATGTAAACCCGGCGTAAGTATTATGACATATGGAGTAGAGAACTGGGATATGAATAATAGGATTCGAAATAAAATCATGGCTAAGGATATAGAATACTGGAGATGTTGTAGGGTTACAAGAATGGATAGGAGCAGAAAGGAAGATATAAAAATAAGAATGGATGTAGAAAAGAATATTTTACACATACATAGAAGAAAAGAGACTCATATGGTACGGCTATGTTAGAAGAGAAAATGAAGAAAGAAAGATAAATAGAGTGACAGACTGGAGCCCAATAAGAGGAAGAAAGAGAAGTAGATCATGAAGGAGAGATACCTGAAATAAAGAGAATGGGAAGATAAAAATAACTGGAGAATCTGGCAGAGAGAGGGAAAACGGCGTCAGACGTAGAAAACATGGCTGTATAAATGGTATTCCTGGAGAGATCTTAACGGAAGATTGAGGATTTATGTTAGTGGTCATGAAGAGCGGTAGACTGAAAGAGACGAAGAGAAGACTTAGTATAAAGAGAACTTGCGTTAAGTTATCTGAATAATCCAAATGGAATCCAGTCCATACAAATCTAATATTCCCCCATAACTGGTGTAATATTTAATCCGCATACATTAGAGCTCAGTATTTAAACAGTAATGTCCTTATTCGCGGTAGTCGTGTATAGTGTAGAGTGCAGTGTTCAGATACACGGAAGCTTGTGTGGACAGTCCAACAGAATACAAACTCCTAACATATCGTAAAGTGGCTAGATATGCAGCCATGTAAAGCGACATAGGATGGTAGTTATGTAGTTATGTTATGTACATGGCTACGGCTGCGGTCACAAACACAATGACGTCCCGAGATATTTCAATTGCACTGACATCTATATGTTAACTGAACACTTTGCCCACGCGTTAGAATTAGCTGAATGTTTGTAACATTATGTTTATGTATTATTGTGTTGGACAGACTGATTGTAAATTTGGATTACGGCTAGATATTTCAACAAACATCGTCCAAAGATAAAATTTAAAAGATAAAGTAAAATCATTATAAATTAGAATCAATATAAATTATTTATTCTGTAGCACTATGTTTATTTATAAATATTTGATCAATGTGTGCTACCAGTTCTCTTCCTTTTCTTCTTCTTCTTTACTTCAGATATTCATGTTTGTGGAATATTGGACATAGTTTTCTCATTTTCTTTGCTATCATCTACTAGTGTTTGCTGGCTAGCTCTTCCATATCGTCAGATCATCTTTTAAGCGGTCGACCTACTCTTCTCTTGCTGTATCTGGGACGTTAGTGACCGATATTGTTGCCCACCTTTCATCAATTCTTCTGATGAAATGTTCACACAATTCCACTTTTGCCTTGCCACCTCTACAATATTTATAACACCACTTTTTTTGCCGTATCCATATGTTACATTTACTATCTAGCAGAGTCATTCCTAGCATTCTGCGCTTCTTAACCCTTTGACATATTGCTAGTTTATTTGGAATTTTCTGCGTGATAGTAGTTGTCTCTAACCCATAAGTCAGGACGAACATCAAAAAAAAAAAAGTTTTAATAACGAGGTTATAAGGGAGCTTATTGAGAGGTTATTGGGTAGTTTCTCCCAGTCTAAGCTAATTTTCATATTTATTTCCGCTCCTGGTTTTCATTCCCTCATTTAATACTATGGCTCAAGAATATATGAGGAGATATCATTCAAAACGTGATTTGTCACACTAATGCAATTTTGACATAATTGCATAAAACATTATAATCATGTTTGCAATAAGTTGGAAACCTAATTTTTCAATCTACTTATTCTTAAGGCCCCATATATAGAATTCAAACATGTTAGTAAAATTTTAATGAGCAAAAAATCGAATCTTTTAATTTAAACCAAACACGTTTTGAATGAACTCAGTGAACAAATAATGATTGAAATGGACAAAATCTGAAATCTATTATAAAATCGGATTTGAATGAGTATTTATTAACAAAAATAGCTTTAAATTATTTTATTTATGCTTTGTTTTTAATATTGATATTCATCTACCATTTTTTAAAAACGCAATTTATTAATTATATTTTTAAATTAAAAAAGGACACACACTATCTTAGCCATAAATTCAAAAAATCATTAACATTATTTGCCATAATTTAGCTATGAATTATTAATTAGCTAAAAATATTATTAATTTTGCCAAAAACTGCAATATTTTCCAAAAACAAAATATGATAAAAAATTCTTCCCCTACATTTCCAGTTTAGATCAATGTATATTATTGTGGATTATTTTAGATTTTTAGTTTAACCACTTTGCGATGAAGGGTGCAGTAATTTTTTAGTGTATATTTGGAAAAAATCGTTTTAAAATTAAAAAAAAATCTAAAAACGTTCTTTAAGCTACGCCTTAAGAGCTTTAGATATCACTCAATAAATTTTTTTTAAATATTATTTTAAGGCAAAAATCTTATTTTTCGAAAAACAACCTGGTCAAAAATTCCTGTTGAACTATTCCGGTTCCCACCAACGTATATGATTGATTTTTTTTCAGATTTTTAGATCAAACCCTCTGGGAAATAGGGTGGGAGACAACAGTTTTTAGACATATTTTTGACGAAACTTTCATAAAAAAATGTTTTTTCAAAAATAAAAATTTCCTTGTTTATCCACGCCTTAAGAGGTTTAATTTAATATCCCACTCAAAAAAAATATTTATTTTTTCATTAAATACTTATTTGCTTATATTTATCTCGTGATGTATGTTTTTTAACTCTAAGTATTTTTCCTATATGTGGATCAAAGGGTTGTATAAGTATGTCAAATTTTAATAGACCGGGAGCTCATGACATTTTTTGTCTCCGATTTCATACAGCATGCCTTTTGGAGGAGAGAATATTTACCCTGTGACAACAAAAAAGGGATGGTACTAAACCCCTGCACGCTTTCCGGTCATAGGGAAAATTGCATTTCCACTTGCACAAAATTTTTGTGTTTTTCTCTGATTTAATATTGCTTGCCCTTTTGTCAAAAGAAAGTTATAACAAATTTAAAGTCTTTTAATTATAGGCATGCTGTATGAAAACGTGGAAAATCATATTTTTTATTACAAGATCACATGACCATTTGAGCCCTTTGGGACCCTCCGAATCGCATGCATATATTTAAAAGACTTTAAATTTGTTATAACTTTCTTTTGACAAAAGGGCAAGCAATTTTAAATCAGAGGAAAGCACAAAAATTTTGTGTTTAAGTGGAAATGCAATTTTCCCTATGACCGGAAAGCGTGCAGGGGTTTAGTACCATCCCTTTTTTGTTGTCACGGGGTAAATATTCTCTCCTCCAAAAGGCATGCTGTATGAAATCGGAGACCAAAAACTGTCATGAGCTCCCGGTCTATAACTATCTATGTTCAGCCATTTGGCCTATGTACAATTTCTACCGTAAAGATAGAGTCGGATAGACGCATGAGTGACGTTATAAGGGTTTTTTGGTGGTCATACCTACAAAACCCTAAAAAGTGACTGCCAATTTTTTGTAAGCTGGTAAATAATGTTTCAAAGATTCCTGTCTATTATTGGCGCATGCAGAATGTACACCAATCACTCAAAATCTCGTTTTAAGGGGCCCACTAGTCTTGTTATTGGACGTGAGCCCTTCAAAAAATTTTGGCTTCTAAATCTTCTTAAGAAAAAATGTTGAACTTCTGGGCCGAGCGCGATTGCGAGACTAAGGTGCGGGAATGAAGAGAGAGGAAATAGATATTGGATATAAGATGTGCAGGATGTGCTGGGAGGAGGAGGAAGATATAGAGCACCTCGCGAAGAGGTGTAGAGAGATGACAGTATGGTCGGGGAGCACAATAGACCTGTTGCACGAAGATGGAAGGGGGGAAAGGTGGGCGGGAGAATTAGAGGCAAGAAGGATGGAGATTGGCGAAGGATAACAGGAAGGGGAAACGGAAAGAAGAAAGAAAAGAGAGAAAAAAAAAGAAGATTGTAAAACGTAAATTGTATTGGATGTTATTGTTATGTATTTTTGGATTGATTGTTTTATATTTTATTTTATTTTTGTTTTTTTCTTGTAAATGTTAGCACCCTGAACGCCGCAAGGCTTAGGGGAATAAAGAAAGAATATATGGAACTTCTGGGCCTCCCAAAAAAAAAAAAAATCAAAAAAAAATAGGCAATTGGTAAATGGACAAGAAAAATTCTCGAATATACTCCACGAGCAGGGTTTATAAGACCAAAAATACTAGACAACCTGAGAGACCACATAAGAGAAAGATCTAGAATTAGGCAGCAAGATAATAAGGTTATAATATGAAGAGCAAAAGTATAAAATGTAGAATTTTTTGGGAGTATAAAATATTATCACAAAGCAAAAATCGTGGGAAACTTCTTAAAAATTATTTTGCATAAAGTAGAGTAATTGAAGTAGGGGCTATAATTTTTATAGTTTTTCTGCAAAAATCAGGTTAGTGCAGTACGGCGAATTTAATTTTTATGCCACCCATGCCGTGTTGCATGCAGTAAACCACAAAATTTTTATTTTTCATCATATAAAATTTTCGTGCAGTTTAGTGGTGAAAAATAAAAACAGTTTTATGGCATGTTTGTGTATATGGCTTTTTATTAACTCGATTTTGGCAACGCACTGCACGTTTTTACAGGACCGTACGTTAAAAAATATGTGGTTATATGAGTTCATGTGGTAAAAGTCGGATTGAAACTAATAATAATAATAATAATAAATAAATTCATTAAGACAAATTCGCCAATTCCAGTTCACGGTTTCATTCTACGTTCATAAATGATTGAAATATGTTTGAATTTTCCGATCATTAGATTAATTTTAAAGGTTGGTACTTACCAGCGGCTGCACATGTGGAAACTTACAAAGATAACAGCATAATAAGGTATCAGATCTGTACAAAACCTTGTGCAGTGCAAATCTATTGCTAACCTAAAATTATACTGCATACATTTGCTATTGTTTTTGTGGCTATTTTTTTGCTTACCAATGAATTATTTACAAAAGTAGCAATAAAAAAGCTTTCTGATAATAAATAAACTGGAAATTGAGAAAAACGCGAAACTAAATATGCAAAAGTCAATGTCAAACAATATCTGTATGTATATTTAAGGATTATGCATCATGTATAGCTAGGATATAAACATTGAAAGATGAAATTACTAACACGACAATGAGCTAAATTCAAATACCTTTTAATCATTTATGAACGCTGTATGATTCTAGTTACGTTAACAAAGCCACCATCATTTTCTACACACTATACTCACTTAACTTAGCCCTGTGTGACTTTTTTCTGAATCTGAAGAGTTCTTTAATAGGAAGTTTTCACACAAGTGAAGCGATAAGAGAAAATTCGGAAGCTGATTTAAGAGTAATCCGCAATAAATCCCATAAAGATTACTTCTAGAAATTGAAATACTCCTTATAAGCGTTTAGTCTCCAATATATGCATATGATTTCAATGGAAACTGTTTAAAGAAAATCTGCTAGGTTGATTTTGGGTTTTCTCATCTTAATTATGAAGAACACTTACGTCGCTTGTATTTACTTAGACTACAAGATCGCCGAAATCGAGAAGACCTTTTCCAAACCTGAATAATTCTTCACTATGATTACTCGAAGGATATATATATAACGTTCTTCTTCTTCTTCTTCTTCAGACCATATACATTTCACAATAGTATCACCTAGTGTCAGTTTTCGCCAAGGATGGGAAGTCGGCTGAAAAGTAAATGACTCCCGAGTCGGTATTTTTGAAAACTGACTCCGGCTCCCAACTCCTGGCACCTTTCACTCGTAAATCGTACTTACATGAAATATTTTAATTTGGGGTGAACTTTTATAAAAGGTCATTTTCATTACTTCTTGAGTTATTGTGTCATTCTTAGTAAAAAAAAATTAATATATTAGTTTAATTTCCTTTTATTTTATGTATTTTATTTTTCATAATAGGTTACTTTTTCCTTTTGCAATTTAGATTTTGACTGCCAACATGAAATATGGAACAATCACGGAGCTCGTTAGATATTTTAAGCGGAACAAAAATCCTATTTAGTTCCGCTTTAGTAGATAATAAACAGAGTATACAGAAAAAGATAAAAATGAAATTATGTAAACACAAAAAAAAATGTGTGTTTCAAAAATAATGTCAGACGGTTAATATGAGTAGTAATAGTCAAATTATAAACAAGAGCCTGTTAAATTCCCGTTTCCATTCTTCAAAAAATTCTGGTAGTAGCGCTATTTTGTTTTCGGTTTGTTATTATCATAATAATTGAATAAGAGTCGGGAGCCGATAGTTTTTCCGAATATTGACACCTTCAAAAAGCTTCGCCTCGTCGACTCTCGACTCTGAATCCGATTCCCCATCCCTAGTTTTTTCTATCCTACCTACCGCTATTTAATGTATATGTTAGGCGGTTTAAAAAAATTGATGTGAAGTGTGAATTTTCACACATTGCAGGGTTTCGCAGGTATATAATAAGTGAAGGCGGCATGCTGAGTGTGTAGGACAAATTTTGCTTTGTAGTAACCACGGCAAAATGAACGATCTTTTTAAAATAATTTATCGTCTGTTAATCTCAGAGCTTTAAAAACAAATTTTATGTTAAAATATTTTTTTGTTAATTTTAATTCGAATACCTAATATCATTATTTAGGTTTCTAAATAAGTGCAGTATTTTTTTTATATAACAAGGTTCATTAAGATTTTGAAAATTGGGCCTATGGCTTTCATTGGTTGTCTTAAATCATACGCTCCGCCCCTCTGGCTTCGTATAAATGACACAGAATGAAAATATAATTCCAATTGGTTATTAAATTTACGCTCTTGAAAATTAAATTCAAAATGTGCTAAAATATAACTAGAATTTTAACAAATTAATTTAAACATAATAAATATGAAAAAAAAAAACAAAAAATAAAATTGACTCCACAAGCCAGGAACGAACCTGTGTAGTGAATAACGATCCTGTGTGGTTGTCGAGCAACTGAGCCACTAGACCACCAAACGCTTATCAACTTAGTGTGTTATAAGAGTATAACATGTATGCATCGTCAATCAAAAAACACAAAAAATGCGTTATTTTCCGAAAACATAATCTGATCAAAAATTCCTGTTGTACTATTCCGGTTCACACCATTATACATTACTTAGAATTTTTTCACATTTTTAGTTTAAACCATCTGGGCTACAGGGTGTGGGACAAAAAAATTTTTGCACAATTTTGGCAAAAATCGCCTCAAAATAATTTATTTTGCAAAAATTAAATTTTGATCGTTAATCCACGTACTAAGGGCTTTCATTTGATACCCTACTCAGAATTTTAAAAAAATATTTTTTTTTTTCGATGAGCACATATTTGTTTATATTTTTAGGGGGATATGTTTTTTAGATGTTTTAGTATTTTTCCTATGTGCGGGTCAAAAAGTTGTACAAGCATGCCAATTTTCAACTCTCTAGGTTTAGCCGTTTGGCTACAATTTTTACCGAACAGACAGACAGACAGACAGACAGACAGACAGACAAACAGACAGACAGACGACAAAATGAAGGTATAAGGGTTTTTTGGTCATACCTACAAAACCCTAAAAATCAGGTCTTCAACACCCAGAGTGACCAAATCCAGATTGGGAGCGGTGATAAATTAATGACGTGATTTTTTTACTTTACATTTTTTTTAAACTATGTTTAAGACGATAAGGACGCATATGAATATCCATGCCCTAACCGAGATTCGAACCCAAGACCCTAAGCACGAAAAGCAGAGTCGCTACCTCTGCGCTACCGAGGTCGGTTAGATCAGTGTTTCTCAACAGGTGGTCCGGGGGCCACCGGTTGTCCGTAGAAAAAATTTAATGGTCCGCGAAAGTTTTTGTATGTGTTTTTTTGCAGTTTTTTTCTTGTTATTTTTTATGCAAATTTTTTATCTAAATAATTTATATTTTGTTTATTTTCCGTAAATTTTCTGTGATTTTCTACAAATAAAATAAATGTACTTAGTAGCACATTAAATATATTTTTTTTTTCTTACAAAAAATGAACCAACAATTATTATTAGTGGTCCGCGTTGAAAATTATATATGTTACTGGTCCGCAGTGCGTTTTTGATTGAGAAACACTGGGTTAGATAACAGATCCATCAAAATAGCGACAGTAGACTAGGTACGTGGTCATCAATATAAACTTGAGAAGGAAATCTATACAGATTTCGGAGCAGAACTTGCGTATTTTTTTTTTTTTTTTATTGAGTTTTCTATAGTTGCAATACACTGCTATATAAAAATAGAGATACAAAATTTCTTTTATTTTTAATACAGCTCTGTGAAAATATTCTGATATAAAATGCAATATATGGCAAACTGGACACCAATCTGATGTAATTCGGGGAACATATCGTCCCACTTCTCTACGTAACTACTAATTGAGTTGCAGAGATGCAACTGCATTCCACTGTAACCTCGGCCCAGACATTCATGCTCTTAAAAAAATCGTTAAAATGAATAACAACAGTTTTATAGCCAGCATATGAGTGTATGACTGTTTACATTTAAAGTTATCTTAAATATAACTTTTACAAACTTCACGATACGTCTGCAGGTTCATAATCAGTTTAAAAACAATATAAATTACATCTGGAGAGACGTGTTTAATAATATATTTATCTGTTTTTAATTTTACTAATCCATATGAATAAAATTGGAGGTTATATTTCATTTTTTTTTTTTTTTTTCGACTTCATATTTGGTTTCTACACGTTCCAGATGGTTATAAAACAATATCCGCAAGAATTTTTTTGTCCGTCTGTCTGTCTATCCGAGATTCGCGCAAAAACTGCTAAAAAGGTTTCACGTAATTTGGAATGCGGATGTAGTAAATCCAAGATTCGAACATAGGCTATAAGGCAACTCAAAATTTTGATTCTAGGGGTGTTTCGGGATTAAAACTGTTTATCATAAAAATTAAAATATCTCCCTTATTGACTTAACAATATACAACAAAAATTATTTATAGAAAAAAAAATCAAAATTTCTTGTTCAATATATATATATTTTTTTTTATTTAGATGAATTTTGTGTGGGGGGGAGGATCCTAAAACTAAACTTTACATCCCTAATCATTGACTTAACAGCAAAATCATATATGACAAAAAAAAAGTTTATAAAAAGAAACCAAATCTTTTACTTTTATGCATTTTTACCGACCGCCAACACATTTCGATGGATCTCCACGTATTGAGGTCCCTACATAACGTTTTAACTATTTTTAGCATGATGTCTGTCTGTCTGTCTTTCTGTCTGTCTGTCCTTCTGTCTGTCTGTGTCTGTCTGTCGGTCTGTCTGTCTGTCGGTCTGTCTGTCTGTCGGTCCGTGTACACGTGCAGAGCAAATTCGGCTAAAAGGATTTTTATGAAACTTCATATTTAAGCTTTTGACATCAATGGCACGAGTTGATCAACTTTTGGTAAAAATCGGTTAACTAGATACGGGAGTTTACTCGTGTCGGTTTTAAGATTTTTGGGAATATTTCACAACAGAGAAATATTTATTTATTTATATCGAAAAAATTTATTTAACAAAAGTTGCTATAAAAGCAATAAATAACAACTTTTAATTGAGACATTTTTTGATAAAGCAGCATAAATTAAACAAGTATTTTGTGTTGGCGGTCGGCCCTGTGGTGGCTACAGCTGATTTTTTATTTTTTTTTTTATTTACATAAATATTTGGGGAGTTAGGTAGGGGTATTATTGACTTAACAATAAAAACGTATAAAACAAAAACTGTTTATGATATGAAAACAAATTTTTTTTGTTGTATATACTTTTTCGATTGAATTAATATTTGGGGAGTTGCGGGGATACACCATAAAATTAAAATCTTTTATCCACTTATCATTTACTTTCCATCAAAAATATATGTATATAACGTTTTTTTTTTTTTCTCTCTCTCTTTAATGCAGTTTTTAATAAGATGGTTATTTAGGGGGCAAGGAGAGTGTTACTTATAAGGTTGAAATATCACATTTATCATTTACTTTACATCAAAAATATATATATAAGGAAATAAATTTTATTTATTTTTTTCTCTATAATGCAGTTTTTAATAAGACGATTGTTTAGGGGGCAAGGAGAATGTTACTTATAAGATTGAAATATCTCATTTATCATTTAATTAACAGCAAAAATGAATATGAGAAAAGAAATTATTCTCTGTTCAATACAGTTTTTAAGATATACGAGGTCTGTTCAAAAAGTATCGCTAATTTTGTGTTTTTTCAAAAATTATTTATTTATTCATGAATATCTATTTTGTCCCATTCAAAGTAATCCCCACCAGATATTATACATTTGTGCCAACGTTTTTTCCAATCCTCGAAGCACTTGAAAAAAAAACATTTTTTGTGATCTTGTTCAGCTCCTCCTGCGATGCCGTTTTTATCTCCTCACTCGTAGCGTAGCGTCGTCCTTTCATAGGCCTCTTCAGTTTCGGAAAAAAGAAAAAGTCACAGGGGGCCAGATCTGGGGAATACGGTGGCTGCGGCATTATTATTGTGTTGTTTTTGGCCAAAAATTCGCGCACAAGCAACGATGTGTGGGCGACGATGTTTCGCGGCGACCCGTCTCATGCCCAAATCATTGGTAAAAATCGAATGGCACGAGCCAATCGATATGTTTAGATCCTCAGCAACTTCTCTAACGGTGATTCGACGATTGTCCAATACTATTTTCTTCACTTCATCAATGTTTTCATATTTTGTTGACGTGCTCGGGCGTCCGGCACGCTCTTCGTCGTTCACATCTTCTCGGCCCTCTGAGAACATTTTGTACCACCGATTAACGTTGCTTCGGTCCAAGGTAGCTTCACCATATGCCACAGTCAACATTCGGAATGCGTCCGCGCACTTAATTTTGTTTTTCACACAAAATTTGATACAGATTCTTTGATCCATTTTTTGGTATAGGCAAAAATCGAAGACGAGCCAAAACACGTGCAAGCAAAGCAACTGTCAAAAATTAACTGAACATTCAAAATGGCCGAACTTGTCGGCTTAAGTGATAGACATGAGTACCAACATAACGCCACAAAAAAATCGAAAATCGAATATACGTAACCCGCGGAAATTCAAAATTCGCGATACTTTTTGAACAGACCTCGTATATTTGAGGAGCTATGGGAAAAGCTACCTATAACCAAGTATCGCACTTATTACTTACTTATAAAAATATATACAAAAGAATGGTTTATAATAAAGTAACGTTTATTTTGTTCTACTTGAAAATGAAATACCTCACTTATCATTTACGTTACAGAAGAAATGTACCTTATAAAAACCGTATGAATTATGGGCACTCCAGCTAGTTTTATATATAATTAGTATTACAAAAGAGTTGGATAATATGATAAAGAGATGTTAAAAGAATGAAGAAAGGAAGGTGGCCTAAAGAGATGTTTTCAATGGTCTCCAAGTGGGAAGAAAAGAAGCACCTTCAACTCTATTATAAAGGTTTTGCCATAATGTGGTTGGTACAGTAATAAATATTCAGTATATAAAAATGTCAAAGGTAAAAATCATATATTTAATATAAAATTGCAAAAGTTCACAAAAACCTGAACAAATAAATTAGCTAACGGTAAATTATTTTTCAATAAAGCATTGCAATTTTATTAAATTTATAACACTGTGCAGTAAATTTATTAAGAAATAATTAACAACGATATTGTAACAAACTATAATTAATTAATTTTAAAAATGTATAACCGCTGTTTTTAAAATGTGTTAATTCGCATAACAAGATTAACAGCCTTGATAAAACTCTTTTCCCTATAGATGAAATATTTTCATATTAATATTTTTTTACACATTAAATAATTAATAACGCAATATTATAAGAAATTTAATAACTTGAATTATAACAATCACTCTTAAGACTGTTAGATCAAAATATAAAAGTAAGTAGGTGACCTAAATTAAGTTATATAATAGAGACAACATGTAGCTTCTTTTTCATTTTATAGTAAAAATTTTAGAAACGAATATATTTCTATGTTCTTTTACTTTTGAATAACAATATAAAATTTAAAAAATAAATAAATAAATGTAAAATTTTGTATATTTTGAACAATAAAACAATTATTATTACTATTATATGATACGCGAGCGGGATCAAAATGGTGCGAATGCAAATTAAAGAATTTTTTATGGTCGGGAGGGTAAGCATACTATTGTCCGATAATTGTTTTGCCCTTTAAGACATTTTGGACGTATAAAATACGTAAAAAAATGGATGCCATCATCTTTCCAGCTGATGGGACCACTTGGAATAGAGGAACAACGACGAATCCACTTTTTGAAGTATCATTGGTCTCTGGTGTCTAATAATGAACCCACGTCAGTGGTTACGAAGCGATGCATAAAATCCGGTGGCTTTTTATTAAATCTATGACATCGAATGAGTTTGTTTTCCGCGGTGAACAAACGGCACCCATATTCCGGATAGTTTCCGCATATTAATAATAATACATATTCTTTATTCCCTAGGACTTGCGGTGTTCAGGGTATTAACCATTACAAAAAACAGAAAAATCAATCCAAAATAATTAACGTACAATGCAATACAATTTCCATTTTTTCTCATTTCTTTCTTCTTGCTCCAATGTCCCTCTCCTTCTTCCTGTACTCATTCTGGTTTCCCTCTCCGATCTCCTTCCTTCTTGCTTCCAGTTCTCTCGCCCATCTTTAATTTATTTTTTTCCATTTTCTTCCCTTCCAACCATTTCTTCACCGCTCCTCCTATCTCCCTTCCTTCCTCCCCATTTCCAGGTAACCTCATACCCCTTCGTTCCATTTCTCCCCTTCTGCTTCCCACCGGGTCTCTTCCTTCTTTCCTTTACCCCTTCCTGTTATCCTTCCCCAATCTCAATCCTTCTTGCCTCTAATTCCCTCGCCCACCTCTCCCCCCTTCCATCTTCGTACAACAGGTCTAATGTGCTCCCCGACCATACTGTCATCTCTCTACACCTCTTCGCGAGGTGCTCTATATCTTCTTCTTCCTCCCTGCACATGTTATCCTCCTGTTTCCTCCAATATCTATTTCCTGTGTTGTATCCCGAAGGATAGTGAGAAGACCGAGATTCAACTAAGACTGATTTATTTCTAATATAATACAATATTTATACATATTTACAATTGTATGAGTTGCATTATTTAAATTGATAATTGAGAATGCCTAGTGTGCATTTATAGAGGAAATGTCGCAATATAGAGCTCATTGTCACATAAGGAATGTGCTAAGGCAAGCTGAAAAGGTACAATGAACTACAATTGCAACATTTCCCCCCATAATGAAAGATTCGTCCACGAATCTTCAAAAATTAAAATAAAAAATAAAAATTTAGAGGAATTTAATTGTGGGAACTCTGGGCGATGTGGGGGCCTCGGTTGGTTGAACTGCCGGCCTTGATACATTTGGGCTACTTCCTCCCATGACTACCATCTGGATGGGTGGCTCTGGTCCGACTGAACGGCTGGATGTGGGGCACGTAATAGTGCGGCATGCGCTCCATAACCTGGACAATAATATAAGAATAATCATTAGCGCCGTGGCACCTAGTGCCCAGTAGGTGAATGATGTGTTCTTCTTCATGACTTGGTGGTGGGTGAGTGGGATGTCGTTGTTTTCGACCTTCTTCTTCATATCCTTTCGTCGTATGACCGTGTAGCGCCTTGAGTCTTGCATGTGATGGTGATGGTTTCCCTGGACTGTGATGAAAACGGCCATGTGTTGGATTCCTTGAGGGAGATGAATACTGGAGCCGCTAATTCCACATATCGTATACGGTAGTTCTTCGGGATGGCCGTATTGGACTGGAACAATTGAATCTCGCAATTGTTTTTGCGGTGAACTTCCATCACTGGTAGTATCTGGTTACACAAGTATATTTTCTTGTTGATAACATTGCAGTTCGTCAGTAGAGGGCCTTTCATCGGGATGAATTTTTCATGTGTACTATCGAGTGCTAAAATATCAAAAGATGGATCGATATATATACTGCGGGGTATTTATGGACACAGGCATTGGAATAAGAGGGAAAAGTGTAAATTCTTCTGATTGTTGGAGTGGTACGGAAATAACGGATTATGTTACAAAATGTTTTAAACGGTTTATGTGAATTTTCAGCGAATGTTTTCCCTTTTTGATGGTATAATTAGCATCACTATCTTTTGACAAGATTTTGTAGGGACCTATCCATGACGGTGACAATTTTTTCGATCTGCCTCTTCTTACTGTTTCATCATGCAGGAGTACCAAGTCCCCGATTTTGAACCCTTTTTCCTTGCATGTTCGGTCATAGATTTCCTTGGCTTTTTCCTTGGATAAGAGCAGTTTTTCTCTCGCTAAACGGTGGGTTGTTTGTAGTCTTGATTTCAGCTCTAAGACATAATCGTTATATGAATACTGTATACTGGGTTGATCCTTAAAAGATGTTGGTAAAGATGGTTTATATCCATATAGAACTTCAAATGGTGTAAACCCTGTGGCTGTATGTGGTGTGCTATTGTATGTGAAAATAGCGTAAGATATCCATTCGTCCCAATTTAATTGATCTTCATCTATAAAGTGTCTTAAATATTCTGCTAATGTCCTATGATATCTCTCTAAAAATCCATTAGTCTGCGGGTGATATGCAGTAGTTTGGATTTTCTTAATCCTAAGTAGTTTACAAACATTTTTAAATAACTCACTCAGAAAATTTGTGCCTTGATCTGTCAGTATTATGTCAGGAATACCATGCTTGCAAATGATGTTTTTAACGAACGCTTTTGCTATAGTCTCTGCTTCCTGGTTCTCTAGCGGAATGGCTTCTGAAAATTTTGATAGTTCATCTTGAAAGGTGAGAACGTACTTGTTTCCAGATCCTGTTGTCGGCAAGGGGCCTACTATGTCTAGAGCACATTTCTCGAATGGTTTTTGTGCTGTAGTGGTAACAGTCAGAGGTATCCTTGTTTGTGGACTTAATAACTTGTTCTTTTGACATGTTTCACATTTTCGAATATAGTCATTAACATATTTTTTCATACCTATCCAATTGTTGGCTTGCTTGAGGCGTTCATATGTCCGATTTATTCCTTGATGCCCTCCCAGCGGAGCATCGTGATATTCATATAGTATCTTCCGTTTGTCCCTCTCCGTGTAGACTCTTTTATCGTTCTTTTCCTTCACTTGATTAGTACTGGAATCACAACTAGATTTTTCTAATAATTTATTGCTTACGTATATCCGGCTCAGCGCATCTGCATTTTGATTGGATTTCCCAGGGCGGTACTTAATTTCAAATTCGTATTCTTCAAGAGTAATTCTCCAGCGCATCAATCTCGAACTTGGATCCTTAACATTGAACATCCACTGTAAGGGTTTGTGGTCCGTGATCACAGTAAATTTCACTCCATACAGGTATGGCCTATAATGTTTGACAGCCCATACTATCGCCAATAGCTCTCGTTCTATTGTTGAGTAATTTAGTTCTGCCTTGTTTAGTTTTCGGCTGGCATATGCAACTGGATGATCCTGGTTTAGTTCTCCTTGCGATAAAATTGCACCTATCGCTGTGTTACTAGCATCTGTTGTTAGTATAAATGGTTTAGAAAAATCTGGAAACTGTAATACAGGATAATTTGTCAAAACATGTTTTAGTTCGCAGAAGGATTCTTCCTGCTTCTGAGACCATTCAAACTTTATACTATCTTTTAAAAGGTTAGTTAAGGGTGATGATATCTTACTAAAATTTTTGATGAATCTTCGATAGTATCCTGCTAAACCTAGGAAACTTTTCACATCCTTTTCATTTCTGGGTGTTGGAAAATTTGATACTGCTTCCACCTTCTTGGGATCTGGCTTAATTCCTTGCTCAGTGATGACATGTCCTAGATATGTAACCTCTTTTCTTAAAAACTCACATTTATCCGGCTGTAGTTTAAGATTGTATGATCTTAATCGTTCAAATAACTCTTCGAGCTTCGTTAAATGTGTTTTTAGATTAGTGGAATATACGACTACATCATCCAAATAAACAAACATTTTTAAACCTTGTAGTCCACTTAATACTGTATTCATCAATCTTTGCAGGGTTGCGGGTGCACCTTTAAGACCCATCGCCATTCTTTTAAGAATAAGACTAAACTATGTAAAATCCCTTCAATTCTGTTGGCATATTGTAGGACCTCTTCGCTATTCAATTGTCTGCATGAATTCAGTTCACTTTGCAATTGGACAATTGACTTTTTGTCAGTACAGAACTCCTTGAGAGTTATTTTTAATTCCTCGAAATTTTTAATATCTCTGTACTGTGTTAAGCTGTACGCCCTTTTCTTTAACTTTAATTTTATTTAATTAAAAAGTATAGGTTTACTCACAGGATCTATCATTGTTAGTGCAGTCTCGCAGGCATTTATGAATTCGGACAATCTATTTGCTGTACCATCGTATTCCGGTATGATGTTGAAAATTTCGTTTACTTTGAAGTACGCCATTTCTTTAACTTCCTGGGTCTCTGATACACTTTTGGATCTTGTTGTTGGTCCTTTGTAGTTCTTGACAATTGTTTTCTTATCGCTCATCTAAAACAAGGGTTAATGTGAAGGAAGGATGAGTACTTACAGGAAGGAGTGCAGTAGTTTGATCTCTTCTGATATCTTCTCGATAACGTACGCCGACTTCAGTAGTCGTGGTAATTCAAAAATTTGTTGCACTAAGTTTTTTTACAAACTGTTTCAAATGTTTAACAAAGTACAAAATAGTCGCTGCCACCAGAAATGTTGTATCCCGAAGGATAGTGAGAAGACCGAGATTCAACTAAGACTGATTTATTTCTAATATAATACAATATTTATACATATTTACAATTGTATGAGTTGCATTATTTGAATTGATAATTGAGAATGCCTAGTGTGCATTTATAGAGGAAATGTCGCAATATAGAGCTCATTGTCACATAAGGAATGTGCTAAGGCAAGCTGAAAAGGTACAATGAACTACAATTGCAACACCTGTCTCTTCATTCCCGCACCTTAGCCTCGCAATCCCCCTAACTCTCCCTCCTGATCTTCCTCTTTCTCCCTTCAAGTAGCATGGTACCCCTATAGTTCTGACCTCCTTATATCTCCCTGCGCTCCTTGTTTTGTCTATTCTAACGGTCCTTTCTTGCTCCCGCACTTCCTTATCCCTCCTCCACAACTCCTCAATCACGCTTATCCCGTTTTTTCTTCTCCTTTCCACCTCTGTCGAATCCACTCTGCATCTCCCCATGCGTACCATCTTTCTTTCTGTTCCTCTCTGGCCCTTTCTTCTCAGCATTTTCTCATTATTCTTTTGTCTGTTTCTATTCTAACTTTCTCCTCGTACTTAACCGCCCTCCTTCCTGTGCCCACTTTCATCTTGTCCCTTTTCAGTTCATCTCTTACAATATACCCTGGTGTTGTTCTATCTACCCCTAAGATCCATCTCAAATACCTCTCCTGTACTCGGGCTGATAAATATTTCAAAAGGAAAAAACTAGAAGTAAACAGGGATAAGACGAAGGTAATGGTATTCGGTAAAGGAGGAGGAAGAAGAAAGAAGATAAAATGGGAATGGGGTGGCAGAGAAATAGAAGAGGTGAAGAGTGTAAAATACCTAGGTTATGTACTAGCGAGGAACAATGGGGCTGAACTACACATAAGGGAAAGAGTACAGATGGCAAGAATATTCATGGGGAAGCTGTGGAGTATAGGAGAGAGGAAGTTTAATGACGATATTAGATGGAGATTGAGGTTGTTTGACCGTGGTGAAGAACATCCTGCTATATAGGATGGAAATTTGGGGATGGAAGGAATGGGAGAAGGTAGTTTCCGCATATTCATTTCCTCGGTTACAATAAAATGTACGTATTCTTTCGATAATCCAACTACCTCTGCTACATCTAACAACTTTAGTCGTCGATTATTTAAAACGGCATCGTGGACTCTGACAACAATTTACGGTGTTGTGGCTGTTGTCGGATTTTCACAGTGGCTATCATCATTGACACTGGATCTTCCTCTCATGAACTCATTCACCCAGTGATAAATAGTTGCATACGAATGTCATCTCTTTTTAAAAATATACTTAATGACTGCGCGATATTAAATCTTTCCATTTCTTAAACACTGATTACTTCTCGCTACCAAAATAAATGTCAAAACGGAATAAAATATTACTGACATTATGCTAACATGTCAAATAACAAGTTTTACCAGCGTCTTCTTCGGCTAGAAGTTCGTATCATTTTTCATCCCATATAGTCGGATTGCTGATAGGTGACTGTTCGTTGCTACAAGTATTGATGTACAATACTATATGCTTTCTCTGTCTATATCATTATAATTATTTGCATACCCATAGTAACGTATAATTGACGCAAGTTGATAACTAACCTTCCAAATTATTTTAATAAAAAACAAAGCATTAAAAAGAAACGGCATGATTCGTAGATATCTTTACTAATTAGAGCACGAAAATAAATTCACAGCAGTACTCAAACAAACAAAATTATTAATTTTAAGGTAATAATTATAAATAAGGAAAAACTTATACTCATACGTAAATTTTGGATTATAATTTGTTGTTTAATTAAATTAAATTTTTGTTTCCCCTAAGTACAAAGTAATAAAATATTAAGTAAAAATATATTTATTCATATAATATATTGCTACAAGTTGTATATAAATGTTTATTTTTATTTTTAAAAAATTAGTCACTGTAATGCATGATTTCGTCGTCATCTGAACTATCGCTGTCATTTCTTGTATTTATTATTATTGGATTAATATCATCAACAATCCTTTCCCTTTCCCACCATTCATTTATTAAATTTTCGATTTTTTTAACAGATTTTGCCCAAGTTTCACAACTAATTTGATCACAGGCTACTTGCCACATTTTCAAAACTTCGTTATTACTATATTCGTTTTGACCAATATGTCTATCATAATAATTTTTTGTTATACCCCAAATTAATTCAATGGGGTTAAACTGGCAGTGATAAGGAGGTAATCTTAATACTTCATGATCATACGTTTGTGCCAATGTATCAATAAAATAAACTGGTTCAGATTTTAATTTCCTTCGTTTTCTCGTGATTTTGTTAGTGAGAAGTTAGCAGTTTTGTTAGTAGATTTATTACATTTTATAATTCTACGAATTGTTGATTCCGAAATCTTTAAGGCAGCTGCTACTCTTTGATGGACACAAGATAGAGAAATAAGTGGCCCATTGTTCTCCTTTTCGGAATTAGAATATCCCAGCAGAATTAAAATTAAAGTTTGTAAATTTAATAATTGACCGCAAGCTCTACTAATTAATATTTATTACCAGACACTGACAACTAAGACAAATAACAAAAAACATTTTTAAAATCGCTGATAAATGGTAACTTCGTGCATTCATATAATAAGATTATTATATGAATGCACTACTTGATACATACATGTAACAGTCACCTATCAGCAATCCGACTATACTCATAGATCCGCAGAAGTAAAAACCTTAAATGCCACCAGTAATATCTTAAATAATACAAATAATAAATTTATAATCATAACAGACTCATTAAGTGCCATTGACTCCATACAACAAATACTCGTATATACCAAAAACAACCTGATCCAGAAAATTCAAGATAACATCCATGAAATC
Organism: Liopterus haemorrhoidalis; assembly: GCA_963971575.1. Classification (NCBI taxonomy): domain Eukaryota; kingdom Metazoa; phylum Arthropoda; class Insecta; order Coleoptera; family Dytiscidae; genus Liopterus; species Liopterus haemorrhoidalis. The sequence continues at coordinate 17,008,691 of OZ020620.1, forward strand.
CTCAGCACAGGAAAAGTCTTGACTATCCTGTGGGTGCCATCCCACTGTGAGATAAAAGGAAATGAAAAAGCTGATAAAGCAGCAAAAACAGCTATAAATTTACATCTAACAAACATTAAAGTACCTCACAGTGACATTAAGAATGAAATAGGTAGAACGGTGCTAGGAGAATGGGACAAAGCATAAAAAGAAATAAATAACAATAAACTACGAGGAATAAAAGAGGACACATAAAAAATGGCACACATTCAATGAAATATTTATGAAATTTTTAAAAACTTAACCGAATGTGATACTTTTGAACAAATCCATAATTATAATACAAGAAATAAAAATAAGATTTATCCACCATTTTTAAGATTGAGTAAATCTAAAAATAGCACTAACTATTATTCTTATAAATTTATTAACGTATTGCCAGACTCCTTCAAATCCAATAGTTTTAACTCTTTTAAAAATACCATCAAAATTTTCCTTATCAACCATGCTTTTTATTCTATAAATGAATTTTTACAACATAAATTCTGAATTATTTTTATTGCTTTTAAAATTGTAGTTGATGCTATTTTGAATTATTTTGTCTAATTCTTTATTTTATTTTTATTTTCATTCCCTAAGTACACAATTTCTACTAAACAAAATGTTTCATATTGTATATGTACATATTGTTTGCCATATTGTTTCCTGTACATTTTATTAAATATTACATTCACGATTGTACTGACTGACTTAAAACAAATATTATTGTAATTTTGTCAATAAACAATTATTATTATTATTATTTTGGGGTTTGTCAGGTCTTGACAAGCGTCCACTAATCTCAAACTTCAGCAACCTTTTGAGCCGCGTCATACTAGAGACTAGTGGAGCTAAATACACACGACTGCATCCCAAACCTTGGCGATATGCAGCCGCGGAAATTACGCCAGATCCAGTGCCCGCACAATGCGGAGCGACCCGAGCAGCACTGCTTTCTGCATCCTGCAGATCAAAGAGTTGGCAGAAGATCTACAGGCGGGATGGACTCGATTTCCCTTCGATAGGAGGCTTTCATGCCACCCAAAACACCAACTATCAGGACTACAAGCTTAACTTTATACCCGGGGGATACAGC